>OX401410.1:11581687-12181687 GCA_947846245.1 Cerastoderma edule | reverse complement strand
CTTTTTTATGTAAGAGATGTTTTATTAAAATTGAAACTTAAGTGTCTTTCCCTTCGTCAATGGATTTCATCAAATGAAACTGCTATGGTTTAAAACGAATTCATATTTCCCGTGAATTAAATGTTAAAAATCGTTCATGTGTTTTTTTGTTCTCTAAATTACCGGAAATGGAAGCATAAGCAATCTTATTGGTCAATCCCACCTTCTTTCTGATTGGTGCCCATATTTCTTCATGTCGCCGATTGGACCCCTCACACACAGAGGGGGAATGCTGACGCGTTTTTATCGTAGGGCGCCTCCAAGCTGTCACGCAGTTACAGCTTGGATCATCCGAGTTAATATAGACTGTAAATACGTTATCGGAAGTCACACAAGTCAAACATTACACGATATTCACGAAGACCCGGATGTGGACAAAGTAGCCATCAGTTGCCAGCGCCCATAAGAAGTTCCTAAAGTATCCTAAAGTTACATAAGGTAACTGGTTCTAAATCATTTACATAAGTCATATCTTTTGATAAGTAATTATACAACTTTTCATAAGAATAAACATCATTTGAATTTATCAAATTCAAAAATTGTTTTTTATTAGAGCGTGATCTGTGCATATCCAGGTACAACTATACAACAATCAATATCTGTGAATAAATTGCTTGGGATCAAAGGGAAGTCTAGTCTTGCATTTTTGATTGGGTTTCTCCTAAACCAATTATATACGCTTACGTCAATAAAAAAAATATTCTTCTTCTTCTTCTACATTCTTTGCATTCAAGATGAGATTTCTCTCCAGCGATCAATTACATTGTAACTAGAAATAATTTCAACTATTTTTCGCTTGTATGTGGTTTGTTTACAAGTAGGCACACACCATTACAATAATCCATGTCTTGATTTAATACCAAAGTAAAGCCTGATATGATTATGGAGTTTTCATTATATTTTGACATCGTGTTATTGACATCCTCATAAAAGGCCCGACTGTCTCTGTTTGGGACATACATGTTTATTAAAGTGATATCTTTATCACGAACTTTACAATTCAGAAGTAACACCCCCCGTGTCTTGTTCTATACAAGTACATCAAAAGAATTATTAATGAATATGGCTGCGACTTTCCCCATAAATTTTCAATAAATCATTCTTCTTCTTATGTAAAGTGGGTATCTTGTAACATACATATTGAAAACTGTTAACCGTTCAGAAAATTGTACACATCTTTTAGTTTGGCTTTATCACCCAGATCTTGGACATTCATTAAAACCACATAAATCATATTCGTCTTACTTAACTCTTCTTAGTCACCACTCCTGAAGCAGTATGGGAAAATTATCACATTGTATACATATTGATTATGTTAATATTTGATAATCTATACAAGAAAACAACTATTTCCCATCGTCGATTAACGCCCCCCCCCCCATATAAAAGAAAACATCTTGATATATTTCGTGGTTTTGGTTCTTTGATGTATGTGAAAATGTGCAAGGAGAAGAAAAGGGATATTCATGAATCAAATTTCAATGAAGGAACAGAACTAACAAACCATATGCGTAATGTGTTTTGTAATCAACCAAAGGACAAGAAAGCAAAGACAAATTATATGAAAGGAAAAGAATAATCCACGAAAAAATGCATGTTAACACGGCGTGTATGTAAGTACATGTTCCATGCTAACATACTAGATCTTCAAATTCGGATTGGACGCAAAGATTGTTAAAGATTGGTGAACTATTCAAAATACATCGTTTTATATGTAAACATGGGCGTATTCATTTCAAAAAGGTTTTTATACAATACCAACTTTATTTAAGGTGGTAGTTCTTTTTACGGTTCTTGTTCTCAAATAATATGACTTTAAAAAAAAATCTTGTTTTGAATTTCAAGTTTATTTTGGTTCTTTAAGAATTTAACAAGTATTCTGTTATAAATTAACCCAATGTCAATGTTTTTTAACCATTATTCATGATTTTGAAACACTATTGATTTTTGACGGTAGATATAGCTATTTGTACACAATTTGTTTTATTTCATATATAGTTATGTCTGTATGTTAATTATATAGCTATGGGCATCGGCACTTATTCTGTTGCTAAATAAGATCACAACCTATGTTACACATAGCTTGAAAAAGCATATGTGCATAGCCTTGAGCAACATTTTGATATAAGCAATTCAGCCCATTATCACATTATTACAAACAAAAAAACTTGTGACAAAAGTCCTTGTCGACACCTTAATATTTAGCAAAATTTCCTAAAATCCTTTTGATTTAAGTAAATGCCTCTATATTTGTCTGCTAAATATTATATAAAAACAGTGAATGGGCCAACATAATTAAAATATAGACACTTTTCATAATGTTTCTAGAAGTAAGATTCATCTTTCAAGTGTTGATATTTGAAAGTGACAAAAGTATCTTCTCAGATTGGTTTTGGAATAATTTTTTGATATTCTCAGCCGTCTGCAACTTAACCAATTACTTCATGCATGCATACATACATACAGACCAGAGAGAATTGTAATGGGATGTTGATTTCCTCGAAATGAATTAATTGGTTTTCTGTCACAGTGTTTTCTGTTCCATTTCGAGAAGACGTTTAGTTGTGATTTTCCTCATTTCAATGATAGAATGTATCACAAGAATACCACCTATTGGCCACTTTTGTATTTGCATATTGCCCAACCCTTTGTCATGATGAGGCCAATGGTCATACAAGGGGTAGTATTGTCACAAACGTTTTGCAATATTGTTGATTATACCAAGTTGAGCCGGAGCTATTGTGTTAATTTAAATTGATAGTTTTACATGTATAATGGTGTAAGGTATGTAGAGGGATTGCCCCTTCCGAAACTGACAAAAAAAGTTGAAAGTCAAAATGAAATGTCGTCGAAACAATACAGTCATACAATTAAAAGTAACTATTGGAAGTATAACTTATTCAGAAAGTGTCCATTTTTCAAGTGTGCTAAACTACAAAGCGATGTAACGTTTTTGGATTAAGATGATAAATGATAAATTCAACGTATACGCATTTTTAAGAATAAGAAACGATCCAATTTTATTTCCAATCAAGAATCTATAGTACATATAATAATAACAGTACAGCTGTCGTGCAGTTATGATGATTTTAATTGTTAACTTCCAAATTTCCTCACATCTGTGAACAAGGACATTTAAGGCAAAGAGGGAATTTGCGTATCCAAATACTATTCAATTCACAGTAAGAGGGTGGGGTGAAAAGAAACCTTTGGAAGGTCCCCATGCATGTCCTTTACTTCATCAAGACTTGTTTAACCCTTATAGCGCTGAACCCGACTCCATGCTTATGCAAACAGGTTAGATCCAGGCCAGACGCCAATTAAATTGGCGGCTGGCCTGTGATCTTACCTGTTTGCTGCTTTGAGTTTCTTTTCTCATTTAGACTAAGTATATATTTAAGGTTTTGGAAAGCAGATGCCACATACATCCATGTTTAGAGAATTTCACCGCGTTCTAAGGGTTAACGCATCTGTATCAGACTTATCAAAAACACTTTTGATAAATAAACTAATCCTGGGAAATTTGTTTGTTTTTTACAGTTTCTACACCACCAATTACCGTAACAAAAATGCTTTTATGATATAATTTGTTTGTTGGTTTAGTGTTTAACGTCGTTTCAACAATTTTTCAGTAGTGCGACAGTGTGCAAAGGTAGAACGTCGACCTCTTATACCGAAGTCCCGGGTCCGATCCCTGTTAGGAGATGTGCGAATTTCCCGGGACAATCCATCAAACCGGCGCAAGTACTGGTTAAGTTTCCAGGAAGCAATCATCAAGAGTGAGTTGAATAAGCTTCAAGCTTCCGTAACACTCGATGTAAAATAAACAAGTAGAAAATGAAAAGAAATCAGCTTCGTTACGGCTTTTCTGGGTCCATTAGTAAGTTCTATTTGACACAAAGTGACTTGTCAAAGTTACGCCCACGAAATCTGACATAAAATGCAGTTTGATCGAAAAAGATAAAAGGTTTATGTGGTAACATAGGGATGGTGGCTAAGTATGCATGAGAAATATATAAATATGTTAATAACCTTTCATATGTTTATGGATAATATGATCATTCTTTGAACAAAATTGCATACAGTAAATTTCATCCGAATGAAAACGTTTGTCCTACTACTATGCAAGTTCCTCTTCGGTAGCAGATTATTATCTCCCTTTGATGCGCAGATGAAGTGCGCAGGAAAAACTACCGAGAACGTCCTTAAGTTTGAATTAATCAGCATATAAAATATTTTGAGGAACAATTGATGGCTATTTCAATGGACATGATGTGTGGAGAAGGAAATAAGAAAAATGGCTAAAATAGCTTCTCACGCATGTTGGTTTCTAATGTTAAACAAAAAACAAACTTACGCGAGAGATCGTTCGGGCATTTCTTTTGATAAACAAATAATGTCGTCAAAGAGTAAGTTTATTGTGTATATAGGCTATATAACAAAGAGTAAGACGTCAGCTGCAGGTGTAGTTCTGAATTATTTGGTTGGAGGTTAAATACACATTATTAAAAACTCTTCTAGGGAAGAACAATTTCTATGTGTCTCAATTGCTTCTTTTATCACGATCTTTTAGAAAAGGACAGCTGTTACAAGCCGCAAAGTCATCTGCATTCATTTGGTTTATTTCGATCAAAACGGGATGTGGTAGGAAAATGGCACACACTAAATAAATTGGTCATAATGTGACTGCCTTTTAATCATTACCCCCGATCTATAATTCACCAATGGTTTTCAATCAACCGATTCGCAACGTTGGGTTAGTGGGTGTCAATGGCGAAATTTTATTTTATATTTTCGCAATTCAGGATTTATAACGAATTTGGGGATATTATAGGGGAAATGAAATGAAATTTAAGCCGAATTTGGTCAACTATAAATGGAATTAGTTTTGGTTTATAGCGAAATTCAGACGTATCACAAAGAAATGGGATCGGATTTCGAGCGAAATGCAGTTATGTTTTGGCAAAATGTGGACAGATATCCTCATTATGATATCTGGTATATTCAACTGACACGTCGTAGGCTACTTAACCCAACGTAAATTCCTCCAAGAGAAAGTACATGTAACCTATTCCTTTATATGGGGTATTGCGATTGGTCATAACGGAAATCAATAGCAGACGATACTTAAAAAATATTAAACGTAACAAAAACATGAAGATTTCAGAATGACATTGGCAGAACCCATAGTAAAAAAAGGGAGAAATTTCTCATCACGAACAATTACTTTGCTCATTATGATTTCGAATTACATACTGTCTTCAGATGGGAAAGCAGCAGCGGAAGACAATTATGGTATAAACAAATACATGAAAGTTGGACAATCAATTTGGCAGGAAACCATAGTTGCAAACCCTCCCTTTTTTCAATATGGTATTGAGTGTATCATGTTTTAAATGGTTGACTTACAGCGAGTCAATATGAAGTGAGGATATGGTATATGCGAGCAATATTTAAGGGAGATGCATCAGATTGAAATCGTCTGCAATAAATCAAGGAGCTAAAACATGCGAACAGTTGAATGATTGGAATTCGTCTGCAACATTTGAACCATGTGGGAAATTGGCACGTATACGCGCAAAATTCCTTTCACAGCCCATGGTTATGTAGATATCGCACATACCACAAAAAAGTAATAAACCACCATTATTCTTTAACCCCTATTCTTTAAATCACTATATTTCTCAAAATGAAAATATAGGCGTACTTAACATGTTGAAGCTTATAGTTAGATGTATTTCTATTTGAGCAATATCAAAATGCTGATATATACCTCATCAGGAAGCAATATGGAGTTAAAAGGGTTATTGTACCCACACACAAAAGTAGGAACTTTTGGTGATCGAAGCAGATTAAATTGAAATCATGTTACTTGTTAACGTGGCGACCCTTTTCTTCCTATTCTTAAACGACTTTAAAATTACAAGAAGAGAATTATATGTCTTTATAATCCTTTTTCAAATTGCATCACTTTAAGCCATAAGTTCATAAAATGTCAATGAAATAAGGGCAATATTTTAATTCTTACTTTTCTTTTTTAATTAAATGAAAAAAATAATAAAATAATGACAAAGCTTGTTCTTAATCACTAAATGAATAACCATAAGCGAAGAATTTACAACGCGCCCGCTAAAACAATATAAGATCACATTAAAAACTGAAAATGATAAATAAAAAGAACAACCGGAAATGGTACATTGTATTATTTTTACTGTTCGAAATTACGCTGTTTATCGAGGACTTCGACTTATCTTCTCCTAACTAAGAATAGGAACTGATCTGAGTTGATAGATGTAAACAATCGATGTCACTCATAGGGAAATAACGTATTTTCCTGGTCAATACCAATCGTATCTACTCGGCAATCCCCGTAACAAGTCGGTAGATATGCCTCGTAAGCAGTACATGAATACATCAGAAATCCTGGGGTAATTTGCCTTATTTCCGGCGGATAACACAAAATGCACACAGGCACTAAATATGTATTTAAATACACACACATTGGTTATATATCACAATTGAATGTTTGTTTTTACCCTTTTCATTAAAGATGACCATATCAACACATCTTTGATTCATATTTTGTCAATCGTATCTACTCTACTCAGCAATCCCCGGCTTGTGCCGGGGATTTCCGAGTAGATACGATTGCAAACGGACATGCCCTTCGTTGCTGACCTACTTTCAAAAATGGCTCCCTATTGCCTCCGAGGTTATTTAAAGAAATGGCCGAGGTGTTCCGAATGGGTCAATACGTGTGCCGAGAAATCCAAAACCATGCCTTACCTATTCATTTCTAGGTAAACCGTCCTCAGTCTGAACCAATTTGTTTTAAACATTTCCCCAAGAATTAACTTAATAAGCTTCAAGCTTCCAAACTATCTGGAATTTTTTTAATTATTTCTTATCCGAAACACCCTGATATCGTAACAGATGACGAAATAGGAAATAACTGTTTCCGGGTTAGTATACGTCGATGTCATTGCGGGACCACTAAAAACATGTTCCATTTAACCCTTTACCAAACGTCAACTTTTCGACTGTCTCAAATTGAAGGAGTTTGCAGACGACATTTCAAAATGTGATGAAATAGAAAAGAATCTTCTGGTAGGGCAGACAACTTTGTGGGAAAATGTTTTTAAGAGTCCTCTGCAACAAACGTCGTTATTGTTTGGTAATGGGTTAAGGTGCTTGTTCACTGAGAGGACAATTTGCAGGTTAAAATAAAATTCGTTAAAACAATACGGATTTTGTATTGTTGCATGATAAACATTCAAAGTATTTATTGTTCCATTATTAATTTAAGGATATTTTCTACAGTTTATGAAGAAAATAACCCTTTCATAGAATTTTCTAAAATTTTGATATGTTATCGAAAATTGTATTGTGAATTCAAAAATGAAAAAAGAAAAATGCAGGTCGACCTGTTAGTTTTTTCGTAAAATGAGAATTTCCATGGTAACCGTTTGGGGAAAAAATGTCAAAATGACCATACCATCTTCAAAGGTAATAAAATAATTGCTGGGAGGTTTATTGACACAAAAAACATGAATTCATACATTCAATACTTAATGATTCAATGTTATTTTAAATAATTACAATCTGAACACTTTTTGTAATCCAAATTATTTTTTCAAAGTTTTGTATTCGACAAAAAACAATAAAAAGCGATATGTATATTACAAATAAATGAAGATATCTAAAAATTCCTTTCATAGAATTTTCTTATTTTGCAGTATGTGAAGTAAAATTTAATCTTGAAATACAAAATGAAAAAAAAGTATTTGTTGTCGAGTTAGTTTTTCTGTAAAATGACAGTTTCCATGGTAACCGTAATTGATAAGCATTAATAAAATCGACTAAAATAACTTTGAATTTGAAAAAAAGAAGCTTGGGGCTTAATATGCATGGGGAATTTGTATGATGTTGATAACATTTTATAGTGTTATGTATCATATGATCATTTTTTGAAAAAAATTGCATATAGTAAATTTCATCCGAATAAAAACGTAAATCCGACTACTATGCAAGTACCTCGGTAACAGATAATTATCTCCCTTGGATGCGCAGATGAAGTGCGCAGAAAGTTATACGAACGGATTTTACACTGGTAAAGGTTATCATAGACTATTTAACCCTTATAATGATGAAACCGACTTCATGCTTATACAAACAGGTTGGATCCAGGCCAACCGCCTTTTGAATTGGCGGCTCGTCTGTGATCTATCCTGTTTGCTACTCTGAGTATCTTTTCTCATAAAAATTTAAGCAAATAATAAAGGTTTTGGAAGCAGCCGACACAAGAATATATTTTTGAAAAGTTACCCAGCATTCTAAGGGTGAATCATTATCATAGAATAGCGAGTGACCGAATTTCTACCACCCGATAATTCAAATAATTTACTATCATTTATGACGGATTGTATTTGTATTCAGAATTTAAGTTGGGGCCCTCTTGGCCAAGTGGTTTAAGTAAATAACTTGAAATTACATGACCCTTCTCCGGTTGACGGCATTTGGATCTTCATGAAAGGTAGTTCACCAATTGACTTACGCAATGCCAAAGGTTCTTTCTACCTGGCTTGACCAGCCCTTAATTTTAACTATTTCCTTGGTATTCCTCATTTTGTTGAAAAAAAATCAACAACAACACATTTTTAGTCAAAACATTATAGTAGTATTTCTTCTTATTTTTTTTTGAATATTTTTATATTAAGTATTCCTCCCTTTTTTTCTTATCATTTCAGTTATGTTACGTTGCCCGTCTCTGAATGATGGAGAAAGAATCATTGCTCAACTTTAAAAAAGGGCTGATCAAGCCATTGGCATTCTGTAATTGATTCGGAAGATAACCTCTCAGGCTCATGACGTCGTTGGCATTATATATTAAGTTATTCGAAAGACTACCTCCCATGAATATTTAATTTCCAATTACATACACACCAAGTTGCAAGGAATGTGGACATCTGGCTAAATTACTTGTAACAATAAACCACTCATACATAGGAACCTATATATTGAAATATGATATGGAAAGAGGATTTAGAGGAAAAAGTCACGAAAAAAATCGTGAAGATATATAGATATATAATTGAAACGAATATAGATTTGGTATGAAATGAGAAAGAGGCAATTGTGACGAAAAAAAACGTGTAAATATATAAAGCGGCAATTTGGTACATGTATGTGTCTACTCGGAACTACTCGGGTATTTCCGTGAGCTGAAAATACACCTCGGATATAAATGTAGGGTAAATATTCATTGGTTTATAGCACAAATCCTTCACGCGTCCACGTTAAGAAGTTCAATGTATAAGCTTTGTGTTATATATATCCGTTCCTTGATCAAGTTAAAAGACTAAATAGATTTCACATTTAAGATCTTTATTTAGAAACGAAAGTACATAAGTCTTGTGAGAAACAATATGGCGGCTTACTAACTATTTTAGAGACGTTTTTATTGGATAAACCCGATGAGTTAAGAGTTAACATGTACAACAATGTCGTCGGATTAGTTCGGTCGTTTTAGGTTAACCTCGGTTGGGTCCGAAACTATTCGTTTAAATGCGAATAGTTCCGATACAGACCGAGGTATACCGAGAAGGACCGAAGAAATCCGACGAAAGAACGGTTTTCAAAATGGCGATTATGAAAAAGAAGTGAGACCTTTGTCCCACTATACAGATTTTTTTAGACTGGTCGAAATTGTAAGCAACAGTCGGCGACAAAGTTGTCCGAACGATTCAGAAGAAGGTATTTCATTCTACGTCTGTAACACAGGTACAGTTTTGATCCTTTGAGTTAACTGCAATAACAAAGTAAAACTGAAAAAAAAATACTGAATTGGAAACCGATGTGACGTTTGAACAAAATTCCGAAAAGATTTTTTTATTCCTTTTTACACGATGATCTATTCTTTACATTCTCTTTGCACTGATAAGCGGTAAAAGTGTACACTTATTTAAACGAACCTTTTCAAATTCATTGATCTTATACCAAAATTGTGCAAGGGTTATTTACCTAAGTCAAAAAATGTTTTTTATACACTGAAGTGGTCTACATCAAACAAACAGCGCTACAAGGGCATCATTTCTTTTTTTTTTTCACTTTTTTTTTGGGGGGGGGGGTATTCTAAGTCTAAGTTTCATTATCGTTCATAGGTTTTCTAACTTACCTTGGTAAACAAATCCACTTATCCAGTCAGACTAAAACACACGCACGTAAAACCACAAAACGAATAAAACCAAACGAAATGGTTATTTTAGTAGGATAACTTGTCACAAACACCAATTAACACAAAGAAATGAATATAAACAAAAACATAAAGGCTTAAGCTACACGTATTTCTATATACATGTATACGAACACTCAAAAATGCATTCCACTTTAAAAAAATCCGATTTATGTGAGCGCACGGAAGAACACTGTTGGATGGGAAGAGTTGGTTAGCGAATGAATGATCCTTCTGTTCTGGTACGTTATACGGCCACCGAAAGGTAAGGAACTTATAGAATTGTCTACCTTTATGTCAATCTGACTGAGTATTCATCCAATGAAATCAGCGCTAGTATACTATGGAAGAAACAATATTGGTTCTCGCGAGATTTCTTTATTGTGCTTTCGCGTTCAAATATAGATCTTAATTGTCATATCTAAGTATTCATTTTATTGGATTAAGGAAACAGATTTATATTTCACAAGTTATAATTTGGGACAGCCGAAAATTTTCCGATTGGTAAAGCGTTAAACACTAGGCCACGGTGACATAATTTATATATATCATTAGATTAGCTATGAAAAGACGCAATGACCTTTTAGAAAACAACTATTAACACAGTCTGTCCCTCTCCCCTTTTGCATATATATATGTGAGGGTAGGTATATTAAGTGATTAGATTTAGATTTGTATGTTATATTCATATACTTATTTGTAATTCTTACTTCTTTTTTGACTAAGGGTGCGTCAGCACCTTAGTCCATTGGATTTACATACCACTTTTTTGAGGGACAGTACTTTATCGATACACAAACAGCGGTCTGATCCCAATTACTCATTAAACATCCGTATTCACTGTGCGGACTAATACCATCTTGGAACTAGGAATGTAGTCCGGATTTATTCGCTTTGTTTTGCTCTATAGTATTATAAGTGTTGCCTCATGGGAAATCGTAAAATGTCCAGATGTTCGAAAAATAGACTATCGTTCAATAGACTATCGTTCAGTCTCTGTTCACAGAAATAATAATTATGGTAATGGTGGTAAAAGGAGCAACTGTATTCTTCGAGATGTTGCCCAAAGAAATTTTCAAATTTATCCTCAATCATCTTGCATTAAACGCACCTTAGTCCTTCAGCGCTTTTATTGTAATTGCCGTGGCCATATGAGATAATTCTAAAAGAATTTGTGTACATGATTATGTACAAGACTTTGTTTGTATGTAAGGAGAGGAGAGAACGAAGGGAGAGAGAGCGAAAGACAGGACAGTATTGAGCGAGAGATGTATCACGTTGGCAATACATTATTGTGTAGATGTATTGTTTAAAATGACGATGTACTGTATTTGTATAAGTCAAATAAAATTAATTTGATTCTGATTCATATTTTTGAAATGTTTTGTAAATGGCCAATGGCATATGTTGTTGCAGTATGCCCAATTAAGTTGAGTTGAGTTGAGTATATTCCCTGTAGTGAAAGGATGGTGCTGTGACAATTACTCCTAATGACTTTCGCAAATTACTTCCGCAAACAATTGTTTACAATCATGTCAACCTAATTGATCGGTAGTACATGTCAATGGTGTGAAATGATTACATTTATTGCGTTGTTACCTTGTAACGGTGTTGGTATTCTTTTTAAGTTAGCAAATTATGTCAAATCAGCATTATCTGTTCGTTTTGATAGCATCTTCATCTAAGTGTAGATGCGTATTCATATATGCGTGCTTCTTTCCAGAAAATGTTACCATATGCATTGATATAGATGTTCATTGTTATCATTTTTATTAAATCTAAAAAATTAGAAAATTGCTTAACCCTTTCCCAAACAACAAATTTTCGAGTGTTCCAAATTGAAATAGTTTGCAGACGACAATTAAAAATGTGATGAAATTGAAAAATTATCTTCTGATAGGACAGAAAACGTTGTGGGAATAGGAGAAATAAGTCGTCTGCAACAAAGTGGTCAAATATCGTTATTGTTTGGGAAAGGGTTAAGGTGGAGTACATACAAGGGGGCAACACAAATGGACGATGGGGACGAGTTGCAATAAAATATTGTAAAACTATATGTCAAAAGCTTGTATTATTCAAGACAAGCAATATTTTTGCATTTGTCCCTGTGATGCTTGAAAGCTATCCATATTGAACATTTTTGTGTCAAATGTTGTTCGGAAGTGTAAAATAGACTTAGTTGAAATAGTTGAAATTTAACGGCTTATAAGACGGCATTTGATTTTTCTTTTCTTTTTTTTTGTGTTTTTTTTAAACAAAATTGATATTTGGCTTGCAGCAATGTATGATTAATCACTTTGTTCATGTCAGTGTTTCCAAATAATGCTTCTGGCGCAGATCAATCCAGATAATTGATTTGGTATTCGTTTATGATAGGTATCGATAGATAACCGAGTCAAACATTGTTGGGTTACTGGACAAGTCCAGGAAATGCAAGTAAAGTCTCTTGTGCGCCATTTATAATTGATCGTTGATATAGTAGTATCCATTGCATGATGTATTGTGGGCCAGTGGCCTTTATTTACAGCTATAAGCTTTTGAAACTTTAATTGCAGAAGGTACATTTGTCATTAGCTTGATAGAATTTGCCATTTTGAGTAAATATATAGTTGCTAGGATTCTGTGATTAATGCAAAATTTAACCATATTATCTTTTATACGCATGTAAGTTTAAAGACTTCTCCATATATTGATTCATTAATAAGCGTTGCCATATGTAATGGATCAAAATCATCTTTCCACTTTTAAAGAGTTTGAGGATATTTTCCCTCTCTTATCATTTCTCTGTGTATGTTGTTGACCAACATTCGCCGTATGTTGCCGTCTATGCATGAATAATTATGACGCGGTATATTCAAAACTCTACCATCTTCCGAGCTCAGTCGAGACTATCCGACAAAGTCCGTCATGATTGATCTTTCTTTTGCAATTGCAAAAGTAACCAAAGGAAATAAAGTTATAATGATGGACTGTTGTTCACTACTTTATTGTTTTTGATATTTACCAACACATTTAATTGATGTATGGGCATGACCCTATAACATCAAAATAATACTTTTAAACAACCAGTTGTTTCAATCGTACCTACTCGGCAATCCCCGGCACAAGTCGGTAGATAGTCGGTTGTTAATTTGAAGAAATGGCCGAGGTGTTCCGATTGCAAGTTGTTCAACGGCGTCCATGCTGTCGTGGTTACTTAAAAACCACGTGGTCTAACATTACGGACGGCTTCAAGGATGTTTTTTGATACTCAGCATAGCGTGTAATTTATGCTAACTAGGCAAGTCAACAGACGGCAAATGTTGGTCAACAAAAGCTTTACATTCTTTGCTATCCACGACAATCCCAGAAATCATTAAAGGTAAATGTGTATTTAGGCTTACTAAATGGTAATTGATTAATGTTATTTTCTCTCAGATAAGGTTTTATAATATTTGCGGAACCGCATCTGTATTCTCATTACTGACATGGTTGTTAGTAACATATTGTAGTTTGCTGTGTTTTGTAACTTAAATTTCATGAATGTGTTCGACAAGATACCCAATAAAAGATTGTATAGCAAATAAAGTAGCCTCAAGTTCAATGATCAAATTGTAAATTGGATTGGGAATTTTCTTAGGGATAGAAGTCAAGAAGTCAGGATCAATGGGGTGAAATCTAAAACCCATAAAGTTACCAGCGGAAGCCCCCATGGATGTGTCCCATACCTTTTTGTAATCTACATCAATAACATGCCCGATGAAGTCAAATGACAGTCATCTCTTTGCAGACAACACGAAAATATATGCTGAAATCAAATCCGAACAAAATCAAAATCAAATAGATCTTCAGAAAGACCTCGACAATCTATACAATTGGTGTGATAACTGGCTTCTCAAATTCACCCAAACAAATGTAAACACGTCACTGTAGCAAAGGGGTGAAGTAGAAGAAAGAGTGGACCAGCTTTACGACGGAGACCACAATGTAATAATATTGAAGAAGACAAAAAGGGAAAAAGACATTGGGGTTTTAGTCGACGACAAACTAAATTTAAAAAAAAAACACATCCAAAACTAGGTGGCAATTCGATCATGGGTTTAATTCGAAGGACATATACGTATCTAGATTTGGAACGCTTCAGCTTCCTATTCAAATCACTAGTAATACCACACCTAGGGCCCGTTTTACTAAACAACTTACGGAAAATGTTTGCGTAAGTCATAATTGATTAACATGGATAATATGTTCAATGAAAGTACAATATTGCAATGTGACACGTCATTGGAAGCGTCTCGGAGAGACTATTCCAATGATGTGTTACTTTGCAATATTGCTTTGTCCAATATTGAAATAAAAGGACTTGTTGTTTTAGACTTACGCAAATCTTAAGCGTAAACTGTTTAGTAAAACGGGCCCCTGGAGTATGCGGCCTAAGACTGGTGTCTTCACAACAAATCCGATATCGAGGACTTAGAAAATGTACAAAGGTGGGCAACCAGACAGTTGGCATCAATGAATTGACTCTCCTTTAATGAGAGGGTTAAAAAGATTGGTATACCAACGTTAAAATATAGACGCCTAAGGAGAGACATGATGTAAACCTATAAAATTGTGAATCTTATTTATGGAAAGAAATTTACCAAAAATTTCTTAACTATAACATCTGACAGAAGAACAAGGGGACACGATAAGAAGCTCGTAATATCAAATCCATAAAAAAGATATCAGAAAGTATTCATCCGCCCAAAGAGTCGTGAACATATGGAATAGCCTTCCAGAATCCGTTGTAAACGCAAAAAAGACGTTAAGTGTTTTGAGGCAAGGCTAGATCGAGTGTAACATGATCAGGAACACGTGTACCGTTCTAATGCGGATATAGACTTGGTCCGAATGATCGGTCTGTGAAGTTGGCAGAGCGCAGAACGCAGAACATTCCGCAGAACAGTTAAGATAGACACGGAATATTTAAGATAGACACGGATTTGAATGTTCTGCTGGCAGAGCACTCCAGCAGGACAGTCAAGCAGGACAGTCGGATTTATTTAATGATATGCTGGCGGAACGCTCCAACAGGACAGTCTAGCAGGACAGTCGGATTTTTTTTAATGTTCTGCTGGCGGAACGCTCTAGCAGGACAGTCTAGCAGGACAATCGGATTTTTTTAATGTTCTGCTGGCGGAACCCTCCAACCGGACAGTCTAGCAGGACAGTCGCATTTCTTTAATGTTCTGCTGGCGGAACGCTCCAGCAGTACAGTCTAGCAGGACAGTCGCATTTCTTTAATGTTCTGCTGGCGGAACGCTCCAACAGGACAGTCTAGCAGGACAGTCGGATTTCTTTAATGTTCTGCTGGCGGAACCCTCCAACAGGACAGTCTAGCAGGACAGTCGCATTTCTTTAATGTTCTGCTGGCGGAACGCTCCAGCAGGACAGTCTAGCAGGACAATCGTGTTTTTTCTATGTTCTGCCGTCAGGAAAGTTTAGCAGGACAGTCGGACTTGTTCAATGTTCTGCTAGCAGAACGCTCCAGCAGGACAGTCTAGCAGGACAGTCGGGTTTGTTCAATGTTCTGCTAGCAAAACGTTTCAGCAGGACAGTCTAGCAGGACAATCGGGTTTTATTAATGTTCTGCTAGTGTTGTGCTTTAGCAGAACAGTCTAGCAGAACAGTCGGGTTCGTTCAATGTTCTGCTAGCAGAACGCTCCAGCAGGAGCGATTTAGCAGGAAAGTCTAGCAGAACAGTCGGGTGTTTCAATGTTCTGCTAGCGGAACGCTGCAGCAGGACAGTTTAGCAGGGCAGGCGGATTATTTTAAATGTTTTGTTAGCGAGACACTCCAGCAGAACAGTCTAGCAGAACAGACGGACTTATAACGTTCTGCTAGCAGAACGCTCCAGCAGGACAGTCTGGCAGGAAGGACGATCGGGTTTTTTTAATGTTCTGCTAGCAGAAGGCTTCATGTAACAAATGGAAAATATGTAGTATAACAATGAACCAAAAACATTTAAACAATTACGTTCTTCTTAGTCCTTAATCTGTTAGAAAACAATAGTACAAAAACCACGTTTCTAATCATACATTGTTTTGGTCATTAATGTAAATATAAAATAGGGTACAAATATTTGCATTAAGTCACTTATCTTAAAATACCATATTTTTGCGCTAAGATAATTCAGGAACTACCTGGTAACATGAAACCAAGATGACTTATCAGGAAATACGACAGTTTTGTTGGGAACAATCTGTAACAATTCACTGTTAATGAGGGACCAAACCCAGTATTATCTTATTTCTAATCTATTTACCCCGAGTTTGTTTGAGTAGGCTTTAAAAACACGTGATAGACTGTCCTTCTAGAGCGTTTATAATATAAAACAAAACCCGAGTGTCCTGTTAGAATGTCCTGTTCGATTGTCTTGCCAAAACTGCAGTCAAAAACAGTCCTGTTGGAGTGTTCCGCCAGCAGAACATTAAAGAAATCCGACTGTCGTGCTAGACTGTCGTGTAAGAGCGTTCCGCCAGCATAACATTAAAAAAATCCGACTGTCCTGCTAGACTATCCTGTTGGAGTGTTCCGCCAGCAGAACATTAAAAAAATTTGACTGTCCTGCTAGACTGTCCTGTTGGAACGTTCCGCCAGCAAAATATTAAAAAAAATCTGACTGTCGTGCTAGACTGTCCTGTTGGAGAGTTCTGCCAGCAGAACATTAAAAAAATCCGACTGTCCTTCAAGACTGTCCTGTTAGAGCGTTCCGCCAGCAGAACATTAAACAATCCGACTGTTCTGCTAGACTGTCCTGCTAGAGCGTTCCGCCAGCAGAACATTAAATTAAAACGACTGTCTTGCTGGACTGTCCTGTTGGAGCGTTCCGTCAGCAGAACATTAAAAAAATCTGACTGTCGTGCTAGACTGTCCTGCTAGAGCATTCTGCCAGCAGAACATTAAAAAAATCCGACTGTCCTGCTACACTATCCTGTTAGAGCGTTCTGCCAGCAGAACATTAAAGAAGTCCGACTGTCGTGCTAGAATGTCCTGCTGGATCGTTCTGCCAGCAGAACATTAAAAAAATCTGACTGTCCTGCTAGACTGTCATATTAGAACATTCTGCCAGCAGAACATTGAGAAAATCCGACTGTCCTGCTAGATTGTCCTGTAAGAGCGTTCTGCCAGCAGAACATTAAATAAATCTGACTGTCGTGCTAGACTGTCCTGCTGGAACGTTCCGCCAACAGAGCATTAAACAATCTCGACTGTCCTGCTAGACTGTCCTTTTGGAGCGTTCCGCCAGCAGAACATTAAACATTTCCGACTGTTCTGCTAGACTGTCCTGCTAGAGCGTTCCGCCAGCAGAACATTAAACAAATCCGACTGTCCTGCTAGACTGTCCTGTTGGAGCGTTCCGCCAGCAGAACATTAAACAAATCCGACTGTCCTGCTAGACTGTCCTGTTGGAGCGTTCCGCCAGCAGAACATTAAAAAAATCCGACTGTCCTGCTAGACTGTCCTGCTAGAGCGTTCTGCCAGCAGAACATTAAAAAAATCCGACTGTCCTGCTAGACTGTCCTGTTGGAGCGTTCCGCCAGCAGAACATTAAAAAAATCCGACTGTCCTGCTAGACTGTCCTGTTGGAGCGTTCCGCCAGCAGAACATTAATCAAATCCGACTGTCCTGCTAGACTGTCCTGTTGGAGCGTTCCGCCAGCAGAACATTACAAAAAATCGATTGTCCTGCTAGACTGTCCTGCTAGAGGGTTCCGCGAGCAGAACATAAAAAAAAACCGACTGTCCTGCTAGACTGTCCTGTTGGAGCGTTCCGCCAGCAGAACATAAAAAATCCGACTGTCCTGCTAGACTGTCCTGTTGAGCGTTCCGCCAGCAGAACATTAAAGAAATCCGACTGTCCTGCTAGACTGTCCTGTTGGAGCGTTCCGCCAGCAGAACATTAAACAAATCCAACTGTCCTGCTAGACTGTCCTGCTGGAGCGTTTCGCCAGCAGAACATTAAAAAAATCCGACTGTCATGCTAGACTGTCCTGTTAGAGCGTTCCGCCAGCAGAACATTAAAAAAATCCGACTGTCCTGCTAGACTGTCCTGCTAGAGCGTTCTGTCAGCAGAACATTAAATAAATCCGACTGTCCTGCTAGACTGTCCTGTTTGAGCGTTCTGCCAGCAGAACATTAAAGAAGTCCGACTGACGTGCTTGAATGTCCTGCTGGAGCGTTCTGCCAGCAGAACATTAAAGAAATCCGACTGTCCTGCTAGACTGTCCTCCTGGAGCGTTTCGCCAGCAGAACATTAAGAAAATCCGACTGTCCTGCTAGACTGTCCTATTGGAGCGTTCTGCCAGCAGAACATTAAAAAATCTGACTGTCCTGCTAGACTGTCCTGTTGGAGCGTTCCGCCAGCAGAACATTAAAAAAAACTCGACTGTCCTGCTACACTGTCCTGTTGAAGCGTTCTGCCAGCAGAACATTAAAAGAATCAGACTGTCCTGCTAGACTGTCCTGTTGGAGCAATCCGCCAGCAGAACATTAAACAAATCCAACTGTCCTGCTAGACTGTCCTGCTGGAGCGTTCCGCCAGCAGAACATTAAAAAATCCGACTGTCCTGCTAGACTGTCCTGTTAGATCGTTCCGCCAGCAGAACATTAAAAAAATCCGACTGTCCTGCTAGACTGTCCTGCTAGAGCGTTCCGCCAGCAGAACATTAAAAAAACTCGACTGTCCTGCTGGACTGTCCTGTTGGAATGTTCTGCCAGCAGAACATTTAATTTAATCCGACTGTCCTGCTAGACTGTCCTGCTGGAGCGTTCTGCTAGCAGAACATTGAAAAATCCGACGGTTCTGCTAGACTGTCCTGCTGGAGTGCTCTGCTAGCAGAACATTCGAATCCGTGTCTATCTTAAATATTCCGTGTCTATCTTAACTGTTCTGCTGAATGTCCTGCGTTCTGCGCTCTGCCAACTTCACAGACCTAGATATTTCACTCTACGTCTGGATGCGTTCGATATAAAAGCGCGTCAAGCGGATATCGAATTTTCGAGGTAGTGCATGTCGGGAAATCTGTAGAAAGGGGCGGAGTTAAGATTACAGGTAAATTTACATTAAAACCGAGATGCCCTTTCCCTCATATGAATTTTGTTAATTGCCATATTATTGCAACAGTTGATTTCAATTGAATACGTAGATATTCATTCATTGAGTAAAGATATATTTGACTATTGCGAGAATCTAGAAAACACTCAAACCATCGGAGATTTTTTTATGGAAACTTAAGCCACACAAAGCCTTTAGCTTATCATTTCCGATGGCCGATTCTATGGGAAAATGGACTCTCAATTTGGTATTTTCTTGAATTATAGAAATCTGCAGTATTGGTCTAATCTGAAATATAAATCTAGAAACTATTTCAAAGTATACTGTTTGCAGGTTGGGCGAGCGCGAATGGAAACAAATCAGAGACATATATAACAGATATGTCTTTTAAACAAAGTATTTAAAAAGCTTAAATAAGCTACATAAACAGCTTTGGGCATGTTATAAAGGGGGGTGGGTATCGAATAGTACATCTTTCCGGTTGTTGGTTTAAACATCAAACGCCTAGTTTTCTTACCCAAGACGGGAGCGACGCGCATCACACAGAGACACTCATCCAGACACCGTCGTATATTACACAACACGTGCATTACCCTTTATCCTGTTAATAGCATCATAGTTTTGTCCTCAACAAATACGCTTTTGACATAGACTTTTATTTCTAAAGTACATTGATATTAATCAAATTTACAGATTTAAGAGCAAGTTTCTTCTGAATATCATCAATGTTTGCAGCGAAATGGTAGTCGTCAAAACCAAATCCTTTTTACCAATACAATATCGATTACTTTCTTGATATAGTTAATAGTTTGTATTTTACCTAATCGATTAGTTTGTGTGTTTTATTGCAGTTTGAATTTTAGAATGGTAACGACCTTGTCTGGGGAACAGAAGGATAACTAAATGTTGAAAGCCTAACAAAACTGATTACCTTAAGATTCAATATTTTTTGAAAACTAAAATGGTACGGGAAAAGGTATTGCCCTATGCTTTCATGCATGGAGACCGATTTTAATTATCACTAGATTGGTTAATGGGCTATTGTTTTAATGGTACATCAATATCCATGGTTATTTAGCGCACATATATCAAGAGGTGACTATCTTTTTACCAACACAAATAACCACAAAGGATTGATTTCGAAATAAATGTGGCGAAGCAAATCACTTCAACACCAAAATGATTACATTGTCTTAACCCTTTCCCAAACCCCAAATTTTGACTGTCCGAAATTGAAAGAGTTCGCAGACGACATTTTAAAATGTGATGAAATTGAAAAACAATCTTCTAATTATGAGCAATTTCTCCTTTTCCCACAATGTTTTCCAGAGTCGTCTACAACAATGTGGTCAAATGTCGTTATTGTTTGGGAAAGGGTTAATTAGTTTTATCAGGGAGACGTTGATGTTGTTTCAATTTTAGCATCGTGATATAGAGTTGACAAACAGTCTGAATGAATGTTAAGTTTAAGTATATAGGGTATACAGATGATCCTATTTTATGTAAGACATGTTTTATTGAAATTGAAACTTAAGTGTCTTTCCCTTCATTAATGGATTTCATCAAATGAAACTGCTATGGTTTAAAACGAATTCATATTTCCCGTGAATTAAATGTTAAAAATCGTTCATGTGTTTTTTTGTTCTCTAAATTACCGGAAATGGAAGCAATAAGCAATCTTATTGGTCAATCCCACCTTCTTTCTGATTTGTGCCCATATTTCTTCATGTCGCCGATTGGACCCCTCACACACAGAGGGGGAATGCTGACGCGTTTTTATCGCAGGGCGCCTCCAAGCTGTCACGCAGTTACAGCTTGGATCATCCAAGTTAATATAGACTGTAAATACGTTATCGGAAGTCACACAAGTCAAACATTACACGATATTAACGAAGACCCGGATGTGGACAAAGTAGCCATCAGTTGCCAGCGCCCATAAGAAGTTCCTTAAGTATCCTAAGGTACCATAAGGTAACTTGTTCTAAATCATTTACATAAGTCATATCTTTTGATAAGTAATCATACAACTTTTCATAAGAATAAACATCATTTGAATTTATCAAATTCAAAAATTGTTTTTTATTAGAGCGTGATCTGTGCATATCCAGGTACAACTATACAACAGTCAATATCTGTGAATAAATTGCTTGGGATCAAAGGGAAGTCTAGTCTTGCATTTTTGATTGGGTTTCTCCTAAACCAATTATATACGCTTACGTCAATAAAAAAAATATTCTTCTTCTTCTTCTACATTCTTTGCATTCAAGATAAGATTTCTCTCCAGCGATCAATTACATTGTAACTAGAAATAATTTCAACTATTTTTCGCTTGTATGTTGTTTGTTTACAAGTAGGCACACACCATTACAATAATCCATGTCTTGATTTAATATCAAAGTAAAGCCTGTTATGATAAAGGAGTTTTCATTATATTTTGACATCGTGTTATTGACATCCTCATAAAAGGCCCGACTGTCTCTGTTTGGGCCATACATGTTTATTAAAGTGATATTTTTATCACAAACTTTACAATTCAGAAGTAACACCCCCCGTGTCTTGTTCTATACAAGTACATCAAAAGAATTATTAATGAATATGGCTGCGACTTTCCCCATAAATTTTCAATAAATCATTCTTCTTCTTATGTAAAGTGGGTATTTTGTAACATACATATTGAAAACTGTTAACCGTTCAGGAAATTTTACACATCTTTTAGTTTGGCTTTATCACCCAGATCTTGGACATTCATTAAAACCACATAAATCATATTCGTCTTACTTAACTCTTCTTTTTAGTCACCACTCCTGAAGCAGTATGGGAAAATTATCACATTGTATACCTATTGATTATGTTAATATTTAATAAGAAAACAACTATTTCCCATCGCCCATCGTCCAGTAACGTCCCCCCCTCCCCCATATAAAAGAAAACATTTTGATATATTTCGTGGTTTGGGTTCTTTGATGTATGTGAAAATGTGCAAGGAGAAGAAAAGGGATATTCATGAATCAAAGTTCAATGAAGGAACAGAACTAACAAACCATATGTGTAATATGTTTTGTAATCAACCAAAGGACAACAAAGCAAAGACAAATTATATGAAAGGAAAAGAATAATCCACGAAAAAATGCATGTTAACACGGCGTGTATGTAAGTACATGTTCCATGCTAACATACTAGATCTTCAAATTCGGATTGGACGCAAAGATTGTTAAAGATTGGTTAACTATTCAAAATACATCGTTTTATATGTAAACATGGGCGTATTCATTTCAAAAAGGTTTTTATACAATACCAACTTTATTTAAGGTGGTAGTTCTTTTTACGGTTCTTGTTCTCAAATAATATAACTTTAAAAAAAAATCTTGTTTTGAATTTCAAGTTTATTTTGGTTCTTTAAGAATTTAACAAGTATTCTGTTATAAATTAACCCAATGTCAATGTTGTTTAACCATTATTCATGATTTTGAAACACTATTGATTTTTGACGGTAGATATAGCTATTTGTACACAATTTGTTTTATTTCATATATAGTTATGTCTGTATGTTAATTATATAGCTATGGGCATCGGCACTTATTCTGTTGTTAAATAAGATCACAACCTATGTTACACATAGCTTGAAAAAGCATATGTGCATAGCCTTGAGCAACATTTTGATATAAGCAATTCAGCCCATTATCACATTATTACAAACAAAAAAACTTGTGACAAAAGTCCTTGTCGACACCTTAATATTAAGCAAAATTTTCTAAAATCCTTTTGATTTAAGTAAATGCCTCTATATTTGTCTGCTAAATATTATATAAAAACAGTGAATGGGCCAACATTATTAAAATATAGACACTTTTCATAATGTTTCTAGAAGTAAGATTCATCTTTCAAGTGTTGATATTTGAAAGTGACAAAAGTATCTTCTCAGATTGGTTTTGGAATAATTTTTTGATATTCTCAGCCGTCTGCAACTTAACCATCTACTTCATCCATGCATGCATACATACAGACCAGAGAGAATTGTAATGGGATGTTGATTTCCTCGAAGTGAATTAATTGGTTTTCTGTCACAGTGTTTTCTGTTCCATTTCGAGAAGACGTTTAGTTGTAATTTTACTCATTTCAATGATAGAATGTATCGCAAGAATACCACCTATTGGCCACTTTTGTATTTGCATAGTGCCCAACCCTTTGTCATGATGAGGCCAATGGTCATACAAGGGGTAGTATTGTCACAAACGTTTTGCAATATTGTTGATTATACCAAGTTGAGCCGGAGCTATTGTGTTAATTTATATTGATAGTTTTACATGTATAATGGTGTAAGGTATTTAGAGGAATTGCCCCTTCCGAAACTGACAAAAAAAGTTGAAAGTCAAAATGAAATGTCGTCGAAACAATACAGTCATACAATCAAAAGTAACTATTGGAAGTATAACTTATTCAGAAAGTGTCCATTTTTCAAGTGTGCTAAACTATTATGCGCTGATCTCAAAGCGCAATCTGAACACATCGGGTTTATCCAATAGAAAACACCTCTGAAATAATAGGGATGACGCCATATTGTTTCCCGCGAGAATGACGTCACTTTCTTTCGTTTCTAAAAATAGATATTGAATGTAAAATAAAAAAAGTCGTTAAATTTGATTGAGGAAACGAGTATACATGTCACAACAACAAGTTCGCCATTTGGTATGAGTTACTGATCAAAAGTGATTAAAAAGGATGTCCAACACTTCCATACACATTGAACAACTTAACGTGCACGCTTAGAAAATGTGTTAATTGGCGGATGCCGATTTACCCGAAAAATTGTAACCCTACACTTATATCCGAGGTGTATTTCACAGCTCACGGAAATACCCGAGTAGTTCCGATTGCTCAAAGCGATGTAACGCTTTTGGATTAAGATGATAAATGATAAATTCAACGTATACGCACTTTTAAGAACAAGAAACGATCCAATTTTATTTCCAATCAAGAATCTTTAGTGCATATCATAATGACAGTACAGCTTTCGTGCAGTTATGATGATTTTAATTGTTAACTTCCAAATTTCCTCACATCTGTGAACAAGGACATTGAAGGTAAAGAGGGAATTTGCGTATCCAAATACTATTCAATTCACAGTAAGAGGGTGGGGTGAATAGAAACCTTTGGAAGGTCCCCATGCATGTCCTTTACTTCATCAAGACTAGTTTAACCCTTATAGTGCTGAACCCGAATCCATGCTTATGCAAACAGGTTAGATCCAGGCCAGACGCCAATTAGATTGGCGACTGGCCTGTGATCTTACCTGCTTGCTACTCTGAGTTTCTTTTCTCACTTAGGCTTAGTAGATATATAAGGTTTTGGAAAGCAGACGCCACACACATCCATGTTTAGAAAATTTCACCGCGTTCTAAGTGTTAACGCATCTGTATCAGACTTATCAAAATCACTTTTGATAAATAAACTAATCCTGGGAAATTTGTTTGTTTTCTACAGTTTATACAACACCAATTACCGTAACAAAAATGCTTTTATGATATAATTTATTTGTTGGTCTAGTGTTTAACGTCGTATCAACAATGTTTCAGTAGTGCGACAGTGTGCAAAGGTAGAACGTCGACCTCTTATACTGAAGTCCCGGGTCCGATCCCTGTTAGGAGATGTGCGAATTGCCGGGACAATCCATCAAACCGGCGCAAGTACTGGTTAAGTTTCCAGGAAGCAGTCATCAAGAGTGAGTTGAATAAGCTACAAGCTTCCGTAACACTCGATGTAAAATAAACAAGTAGAAAATGAAAAGAAATCAGCTTCGTTACGGCTTTCCTGGGTCCATTAGTACTATTTGACACAAAGTGACTTGTCAAAGTTACGCCCACGAAATCTGACATAAAATGCAGTTTGGTCGAAAAAGATAAAAGGTTTATGTGATAACATAGGGATGGTGGTTTCGCCCTTAGCAGGTGGGAGGAGCTTAAAATGCAATTACAAATGCAAATACAAAATCTTTATATCACTCAATTCCTTTAATAAAGAATGTCTTGTGTATTAAGGTAAGCCTGCCCTGATAGAGAAAAGTCAATTTTGTATCATATTTTTTGTGTAAACCGCCGCCAAACTAATAAAAAAATCTCAAAATCATGTTCATTTATGTTAAGATTAAATCTGCTATTTTGGTTTTCAAATAACTGTACAGTGTTCCTTTTTTATTATGTATCTAATATAAGAAGGGGAATGTACAAAAGAACAGCATGATAGTTCACCTGTTTGCATAAGCATCAAGACGGTTCCAGCACTATGCGGGTTAAGGACATGTTCTACAGTTTTATAAAAAAAATAACCCTTTCATAGAATTTTCTAAATTTTTGATAGGTTATTTTAAATCTTATTGTGAATTTAGACATGAGAAAAAAAATGCAGGTCGATGAGTTAGTTTTTTTGTAAAATGACAGTCTCTATGGTAACTGTTTGGGGCAAAAATGTCATTATGACCATACCATCTTCTAAGGTAATAAGATATTTTCTGGAAGGTTTATTAACACAAAAAACATGAATTCATACATTCAATACTTAATGATTCAATGTTATTTTAAATAATTACAATCTGAACACTTTTTGTAACCCAAATCACTTTTTCAAAGTTTTGTATTCGACAAAAAACAATAAAAATCGATATGTATATTACAAATAAATGAAGATATCTAAAAATTCCTTTCATAGAATTTTCTTATTTTTCAGTATGTGAAGTAAAATTTAATCTTGAAATACAAAATGAAAAAAAAGTATATGTTGTCGAGTTAGTTTTTCTGTAAAATGACAGTTTCCATGGTAACCGTAATTGATAAGCATTTATAAAATCGACTAAAATAACTTTGAATTTGAAAAAAAGAAGCTTAGGGCTTAATATGCATGGGGAATTTGTATGATGTTAATAACATTTTATAGTGTTTTGTATCATATGATCATTTTTTGAAAAAAATTGCATATAGTAAATTTCATCCGAATAAAAACGTAAATCCGACTACTATGCAAGTACCTCGGTAACAGATAATTATCTCCCTTGGATGCGCAGATGAAGTGCGCAGAAAGTTATACGAACGGATTTTACACTGGTAAAGGTTATCATAGACTATTTAACCCTTATAATGATGAAACCGACTTCATGCTTATACAAACAGGTTGGATCCAGGCCAACCGCCTTTTGAATTGGCGGCTCGTCTGTGATCTATCCTGTTTGCTACTCTGAGTATCTTTTCTCATAAAAATTTAAGCAAATAATAAAGGTTTTGGAAGCAGCCGACACAAGAATATATTTTTGAAAAGTTACCCAGCATTCTAAGGGTGAATTATTATCATAGAATAGCGAGTGACCGAATTTCTACCACCCGATAATTCAAATAATTTACTATCATTTATGACGGATTGTATTTGTATTCAGAATTTAAGTTGGGGGCCCTCTTGGCCAAGTGGTTTAAGTACATAACTTGAAATTACATGACCCTTCTCCGGTTGACGGCATTTGGATCTTCATGAAAGGTAGTTCACCAATTGACTTACGCAATGCCAAAGGTTCTTTCTACCTGGCTTGACCAGCCCTTAATGGTAACTGTTTCCTTGGTATTCCTCATTTTGTTGAAAAAAAATCAACAACAACACATTTTTAGTCAAAACATTATAGTAGTATTTCTTCTTATTTTTTTTTAAATATTTTTATATTAAGTATTCCTCCCTTTTTTTCTTATCATTTCAGTTATGTTACGTTGCCCGTCTCTGAATGATGGAGAAAGAATCATTGCTCAACTTAAAAAAAGGGCTGATCAAGCCATTGGCATTCTGTAATTGATTCGGAAGATAACCTCTCAGGCTCATGACGTCGTTGGCATTATATATTAAGTTATTCGAAAGACTACCTCCCATGAATATTTAATTTCCAATTACATACACACCAAGTTGCAAGGAATGTGGACATCTGGCTAAATTACTTGTAACAATAAACCACTCATACATAGGAACCTATATATTGAAATATGATATGGAAAGAGGATTTAGAGGAAAAAGTCACGAAAAAAATCGTGAAGATATATGGATATATAATAGAAACGAATACAGATTTGGTATGAAATGAGAAAGAGGCAATTGTGACGAAAAACAACGTGTAAATATATAAAGCGGCAATTTGGTACATGTATGTGTCTACTCGGAACTACTCGGGTATTTCCGTGAGCTGAAAATACACCTCGGATATAAATGTAGGGTAAATATTCATTGGTTTATAGCACAAATCCTTTACGCGTCCACGTTAAGAAGTTCAATGTATAAGCTTTGTGTTATATATATCCGTTCCTTGATCAAGTTCAAAGACTAAATAGATTTCACATTTAAGATCTTTATTTAGAAACGAAAGTACATAAGTCTTGTGAGAAACAATATGGCGGCTTACTAACTATCTTGGAGACGTTTTTATTGGATAAACCCGATGAGTTAAGAGTTAACATGTACAACAATGTCGTCGGATTAGTTCGGTCGTTTTAGGTTAACCTCGGTTGGGTCCGGAACTATTCGTTTAAATGCGAATAGTTCTGACCCAGACTTGGGTATACCGAGAAGGACCGAAGTAATCCGACGAAAGAACGGTTTTCAAAATGGCGATTATGAAAAAGAAGTGAGACCTTTGTCCCACTATACAAATTTTTTTAGACTGGTCGAAATTGTAAGCAACAGTCGGCGACAAAATTGTCCGAACGATTCAGAAGAAGGTATTTCATTCTACATCTGTAACACAGGTACAGTTTTAATCCTTTGAGTTAACTGCAATAACAAAGTAAAACTGAAAAAAAAAAAATACTGAATTGGAAACCGATGTGACGTATAAACAAAATTCCGAAAAGATTTTTTTATTCCTTTTTACACGATGATCTATTCTTTACATTCTCTTTGCACTGATAAGCGGTAAAAGTGTACACTTATTTAAACGAACCTTTTCAAATTCATTGATCTTATACCAAAATTGTGCAAGGGTTATTAACATAAGTCAATAAATGTTTTTTATACACTGAAGTGGTCTACATCAAACAAACAGCGCTACAAGGGCATCATTTCCTTTTTTTTTTCACTTTTTTTTTTGGGGGGGGGTATTCTAAGTTTCATTATCGTTCATAGGTTTTCTAACTTACCTTGGTAAACAAATCCACTTATCCAGTCCGACTAAAACACACGCACGTAAAACCACAAAACGAATAAAACCAAACGAAATGGTTATTTTAGTAGGATAACTTGTCACAAACACCAATTAACACAAAGAAATGAATATAAACAAAAACATAAAGGCTTAAGCTACACGTATTTCTATATACATGTATACGAACACTCAAAAATGCATTCCACTTTAAAAAAAAATCCGATTTATGTGAGCGCACGGAAGAACACTGTTGGATGGGAAGAGTTGGTTAGCGAATGAATGATCCTTCTGTTCTGGTACGTTATACGGCCACCGAAAGGTAAGCAACTTATAGAATTGTCTACCTTTATGTCAATTTGACTGAGTATTCATCCAATGAAATCAGCGCTAGTATACTATGGAAGAAACAATTTTGGTTCTCGCGAGAGTTCTTTATTGTGCTTTCGCGTTCAAATATAGATCTTAATTGTCATATCTAAATATTCATTTTATTGGATTAAGGAAACAGATTTATATTTCACAAGTTATAATTTGGGACAGCCGAAAATTTTCCGATTGGTAAAGCGTTAAACACTAGGCCACGGTGACATAATTTATATATATCATTAGATTAGCTATGAAAAGACGCAATGACCTTTTAGAAAACAACTATTAACACAGTCTGTCCCTCTCCCCTTTTGCATATATATATGTGAGGGTAGGTATATTAAGTGATTTGATTTAGATTTGTATGTTATATTCATATACTTATTTGTAATTCTTACTTCTTTTTTGACTAAGGGTGCGTCAGCACCTTAGTCCATTGGATTTACATACCACTTTTGAGGGACAGTACTTTATCGATACACAAACAGCGGTCTGATCCCAATTACTCATTAAACATTCGCATTCACTGTGCGGACTAATACCATCTTGGAACTAGGAATGTAGTCCGGATTTATTCGCTTTGTTTTGCTCTATAGTATTATAAGTGTTGCCTCATGGGAAATCGTAAAATGTCCAGATGTTCGAAAAATAGACTATCGTTCAATAGACTATCGTTCAGTCTCTGTTCACAGAAATAATAATTATGGTAATGGTGGTAAAAGGAGCAACTGTATTCTTCGAGATGTTGCCCAAAGAAATTTTCAAATTTATCCTCAATCATCTTGCTTTAAACGCACCTTAGTCCTTCAGCGCTTTGATTGTAATTGCCGTGGCCATATGAGATAATTCTAAAAGAATTTGTGTACATGATTATGTACAAGACTTTGTTTGTATGTAAGGAGAGGAGAGAACGAAGGGAGAGAGAGCGAAAGAGAGGAAAGTAATGAGCGAGAGATGCATCACGTTTGCAATACATTATTGTGTAGATGTATTGTTTAAAATGACGATGTACTGTATTTGTATAAGTCAAATAAAATTAATTTGATTCTGATTCATATTTTTAAAATGTTTTGTAAATGGCCAATGGCATATGTTGTTGCAGTATGCCCAATAGAGTTGAGTTGAGTATATTCCCTGTAGTGAAAGGATGGTGCTGTGACAATTACTCCTAATGACTTTCGCAAATTACTTCCGCAAACAATTGTTTACAGTCATGTCAATCTAATTGATCGGTAGTACATGTCAATGGTGTGAAATGATTACATTTATTGCGTTGCTATCTTGTAACGGTGTTGGTATTCTTTTTAAATTAGCAAATTATGTCAAATCAGCATTATCTGTTCGTTTATAGAATACTATAGATGCGTATTCATATTTGCGTGCTCCTTTTAGAAAACGTTACCATAAGCATTGATATAGATGTTCATTGTTATCATTTTTATTAAATCTAAAAAATTAGAAAATTGCTTAACCCTTTCCCAAACAACAAATTTTCGACTGTTCCAAATTGAAATAGTTTGCAGACGACAATTCAAAATGTGATGAAATTGGAAAATTATCTTCTGATAGGACAGAAAACGTTGTGGGAATAGGAGAAATAAGTCGTCTGCAACAAAGTGGTCAAATATCGTTATTGTTGGGAAAGGGTTAAGTTGGAGTACATACAAGGTGGCAACATAAATGGACGATGGGGACGAGTTGCAATGAAATATTTTAAAAATATATGTTAAAAGCTTGTATTATTCAAGACAAGCACTATTTTTGCATTTGCCCCTCTGATGCTTGAAAGCTATCCATATTGAACATTTTATGTCAAATGTTGTTCGGAAGTGTAAAATAGACTTAGTTGAAATAGTTGAAATTTAACGGTTTATAAGACGGCATTTGATTCCTTCATTTTTTTTTTATATTATTATTTCTTTTTTAAAATAAAATTGATATTTTGGCTTGCAGCAATGTATGATGTATCACTTTGTCCATGTCAGTGTTTCCAAATAATGCTTCTGGCGCAGATCAATCCAGATAATTGGTTTGGTATTTGTTTAAGATAGGTATCGATAGATAACCGAGTCAAACATTGATGGGTTACTGGACAAGTCCAAGAAAAGCAAGTAAGCTCTCTTGTGCACCATTTATAATTGATCGTTGATATAGTGTCCATTGCATGATGTATTATGGGTAAGTGGCCTTTATTTACAGCTATAAACTTTTGCAACTTTATGAATGCCGTTAAACAACTTGCAATCGGAACACCTCGACCATTTCTTCAAAATAACAACCGACTATCTACCGACTTGTGCCGGGAATTGCCGAGTAGATACGATTGAAACAACTGGTTGTTTAAAAGTATTATTTTGATGTTATAGGGTCATGCCCATACATCAATTCAGTGTGTTGGTAAATATCAAAAACAATAAAGTAGTGAACAACAGTCCATCAATATAACTTTATTTTTTTTGGTTACTTTTGCAGTTGCAAAAGAAAGATCAATCATGACGGACTTTGTCAAATAGTCTCGACTGAGCTCGGAAGATGGTAGAGTTTTGAATATACCGCGTCATAATTATTCATGCATAGACGGCAACATACGGCGAATGTTGGTCAACAACATACATAGAGAAATGATAAAAGAGGGGAAATATCCTCAAACTTTTTAAAAGTGGAAAGATGATTTTGATCCATTCATTATTCGCCATCTATGATTTTAGTCTAACGACATATCTGAACAGCGTGCGCTTTATATTTGAGTGAATATGCGATACGTCCAGATCTAAAGAGCTCACTAACGAATAACACAAACATTCCAGCTTAACCCTTTCCCAAATAATAACGACATTTGACGACTTTGCTGCAGACGACTTTAGAAAACATTGTTGGAAAAGGAGAAATTGCTCGTAACGAGCAATTTCTGCTTTTCCCACAATGTTTTCTGCCCTATCAGAAGATTATTTTCCAATTTCATAACATTTTGAAATGCAAACTCTTTCAATTTTGGACAGTCGAAAATTTGTTGTTTTGGAAAGGGTTAAAAGCAGCCCCGTTGTGTCCAATTCTATAGCGATCAAGATCATGTGACACGTACATTGTATCTATTGTGAAACCCAAACGTCCGAAAAGAAATGTACAATGAATAATGACAGTAATGTGGGGCCCCTCTATGCCACCCATTATTATAGGCTAAGCATCGAGACCGGGTTTCAAGTTCAAGGTCAGGCAGTGGCTTTTTTTCGAATTCGGTTCCGAAAAGTATGACCATATGAACAGAAACTTTGATTAGGGTTAACATGCTGTTGAAAGTAAAAATTTCAACCCATTAACACACATCACTAATGTTGACATGGAAAACATGAAAAATGGTCAGTTTTTCCTTTTTCATCTTTGTCACCTTGAATTATAGGCTAAGCATTATGAGTTTGCTGCAAATTCAAGTTCAAATAATCATGTTTACATCTAGTTTCGAAAAGCAGGAGCGGCATACGAACAGACACTGTGATAAACGTAAAAATGATTTTGAAAGTCAAAACTTCAACCCCTTAACACACAACTAAATCAACCAATTTTGACATGAAAAAAAAGAAACCATCTGGTTTCGAAAAACAGGACCGTGTGTACACACGCTGTGGTATACATGTAGGTAAGAATACTGTTGAAAGTCAAACTTTCAACATACAATCATGTTTTCATTTGGTTTGGGGAAGCCAAACCGTGTGAACAGACACTTTGATATAGGTAAGAATACTGTTGAAAGTCAAACTTTCAACATACAATCATGTTTTAATTTGGTTTGGAGAAGCCAGACCGTGTGAACAGACACTTTGATATAGGTAAGAATACTGTTGAAAGTCAAACTTTCAACATACAATCATGTTTTCATTTGGTTTGGGGAAGCCAGACCGTGTGAACAGACACTTTGATATAAATAAAAATACTGGTGAAAGTCAAACTTTCAACATACAATCATGTTTTCATTTGGTTTGGGGAAGCCAAACCGTGTGAACAGACACTTTGATATAGGTAAGAATACTGTTGAAAGTCAAACTTTCAACATACAATCATGTTTTCATTTGGTTTGGGGAAGCCAAACCGTGTGAACAGACACTTTGATATAGGTAAGAATACTGTTGAAAGTCAAACTTTCAACAGACAATCATGTTTTCATTTGGTTTGGAGAAGGCAGACCGTGTGAACAGACACTTTGATATAGGTAAAAATACTGTTGAAAGTCAAACTTTCAACATACAATCATGTTTTCATTTGGTTTGGGGAAGCCAGACCGTGTGAACAGACACTTTGATATAGGTAAAAATACTGTTGAAAGTCAAACTTTCAACATACAATCATGTTTTCATTTGGTTTGGGGAAGCCAGACCGTGTGAACAGACACTTTGATATAGGTAAAAATGTTGTTGGAAGTCCAAATTTCAACCCCTTAATACACATCTAAATAAACTAATTGTGACATGGAAGACATGAAAAATGGTCAGTTTTTCCTTTGTCCTCTTTGCCAACCTGAATCGTAGGCTAAGCATTATGACCATGCTGCAAATGTTACATTTGGTTTTTGGAGGAAGTACCATATAAACAGACACTTTGATATAGATAAAAATGTTGTTGAAAGTCAAAACTTAAACCCCCTGACACACATCTAAATCAAGCAATTGTGACAGAGAAATACATGAATAATGGTCAGATTTCCCTATTGGTCACCCTGAATTATAGGATAAGCATCCTGACTTGGCCGCAAGTTTAATGTAAAACAATCACGTAACATCTGGTTTCGAAAAGCAGGACCACGTGATATAAGTAAAATGGGCCACGTCACGGGGAAAAGGGCACTCGGACATAGCAAACAGTGTAGCCCCAGACCACCCGCCACGTCACTGACATCAAGTTCTACCTTTAAATAAATGCAAATGATAACTGTCGTGACTAGATGCTGGAATAATAGCGCTAAGAAAGAGCTGAGTCAGTGGTTTATATTTATGTCCGAGTGCCCCTTTTCGCGTGACGCGGCCCATTAATGCTGTTGAAATTTCAACCCCTTAACGCACAGCTGAATCAAGTAATTGTGATATGGACAAAACTTGAATAATGGTCTGTTTTCCCTCTTTGCCACCTCGAATTATTCTCGCTTCCGAATATCCGGGCATTTCCACCCTATTTCCCAAAATGCAACAGTGCGAAACCAATAACAAGGGGGTACAACGTCGCGATTCGCTATGTGTTTACATAGTGAGAAGGGTCGATTGCCTGATTAAAACATTAAATAAAGCTTAAATGTGTTAGCTCTGTTGGGCGATTGCCTGAATCTAAAATTACATTAATTAGAAAGAATTCTCCTTTTTAACTAGTCCAAATTATCTTACAGCATGGTAAATGTAGGTAAAAAGAGTAAACATATTTGAAGCAGAGATATCGTTAGATACTCATCTACGAGAGTATGTGACGTTTCGTAAAAGCGCATCTCATAAGCGTGACAAATATAACGGTATACGGACATTTGCCCCGGACATTTGCCCCCTTTTTGGTAAAGGGTGGAAATTTGCCCCCTCGCCACAATGTAGAAGGCGGACATTTGCCCCCTCATATTATTTTTTCAACTTGCTTGACCTGATCATATTCCGTTATGATTAAACAGGAATTTAAATGGAAATAATAATTTGATCAGACTAACATGTCAATTTTGCTCTATTACGCCGATGGCACTTGGTCAATTATGCTCATCCAACCTTGAAAAGGCGATATACGTGCATAAGTTGATTTGACCTTATTTTTTCATTTTCAGTTTAATTATTTCTCTCATAATCAAAAGTGATGGTGATTGTCATACCGACACAAATTGGAATACCTTTTGCCTTCTTTGTTTTATATTGTTTTATATTGTGAGCCAAATCGGTAATAAGATTAAAGATCTGATCAATATGTAAATTAAAAAATAAATTCAATTCATTAAATTCAATTCATTAAGTTTCATGGTTGGATGAGCATGATTGGCCAAGTGCCATCGGTGTGTTTTTGATTTAGGAGGGAAGAGCTAATAGAGTAAAATTGATAAAAATATTATTTTCATTTTAATTTCTATTTGAATATAACTTAAAACGATCAGGTCAAGCAAATTGAAAAAAAATAATATGAGGGGGCAAATGTCCGCCTTCTACATTACGGCGAGGGGGCAAATGACCGCCCTATACCAAAAAGGGGGCAAATGTCCGGGGTGGCAAATGTCCGGGGGGGCAAATGTCCGATATTCAAATATAACAATATTAATTATATGTTGTTGAAGTTATTCCTATTTTACTTTGATCGGACGTATTGTGTGTTTTAGTGCAGTTTTGAAGTTAAGACTAGCTTCAGACATACCGAGTTACTTTTGGATTCCTCTGATTATAAAAAAAATCCATAAGTTAACTTCACATTGACACATTGTTTTGAAGACTATCAATGAATAACAGGTAATCCGCATTTAAATCTCAAACACTAACGATGCTTTGTATTTCGATACTAAGTAGCACCCAATCACCTACCCCGAAGCCATAAAATACACAACTGTGTGTCAACGGACGACTGACTGTATTCACCTCGGCATTGTTCTAAAGTAACATCCTTATCAAGTCGGTGGTTTTATTGCCCTAGCATCTGTTCATGAATCAATTTAACAAGTTGACCATTAGTATTCGTTCTTTATGACAACCCTTTATCCAAACAACCATATCGACCATTTGAATCCGAAATTCTCGACCTACAAGCATAAATGTTAACGTTGTATAAGATTACAACAATTATTGATAATTCTATGTCTTACATTGGAACTGGCTTTGGAAGCAGTTTCGCAAGAAAATGATGTTTGTCTTACCTTTATACTATAATAAATAGTACAATTATGCTATTGGTATAACCGTTTTAATGTCTCTACCTCTTATTTGAATAATCGTTTTATTTTGTGTTAAGGCACTGACGAACTAACTAAAAGAAACCAATTCGTTTTATTTGCCATTCGACTCAATTTTGAGGTCAAAACATTGATTATTAATTACCTGTTATAAAATTTGCCCCCATATTTGACACCGCAATCGATCATTCATGAATGATTTAAATTTTGATTTTAAGATCAAGGGTCCGTTCTGCTGAATTCTTATACCACAAACCTCAAATGTTTGTCATGATTAAATTGCTTTTTTATGTTGTTGGTCACACTCAAAAGCCTATTTTCAAACATATGAGGAATAAAATGATGTCATGGTTTTAAAGCCAGTAAATCATTGAATATATAATTCACACATTTGAAAACAATCTCTCTGTATACAACTTAATTGATTCTCAACAGATTCACAATCCCGATCAACACAAGAATTAAGGGTTGTAGTATAAGTTAATGCCGATCTGCCACATTTGCACCCTATCATAAAGTTACAAATTCTTTCTTGTTAAGCCAATCAACAGCCTCCGGACATAAGAGTTCCTTTAAACATATCAAAGTCAACCCCGTGTCCTTCAATCATCTTGATATGTGCAGTGTCAATAGGTTGAAAATAATGGATTTGCATTTTTTCATTGTCATGTGCATTTATATACGAAACAGCATTAAAGGTAGGCGGATCAAAGTTCTTATTTAACATGCATTTATCATTCAAAGTGCTTTAAAGCAATATTCATGAACAAGCTTTGTTTAATTTGATTTTAAGAAATGATTCATTTATTGTAAATGAACTGAAAAACATTTAGTTTTAACCCTTCACCTTTATTGACCAATAATTTGCGGGTAAAATTTTGACCATCAAATGCAACAAATAGAAATGTTCAAGTTTGTCCCTTATTCATTTTTTCCTCTACACCAAACTATCGTTTAGGATGTTTTCGTTTTCAAAGGACTAAATTCTGCCAAAAAGACGTATTTTATTGCTATGGAATATCACGGTTATGACTGCACCGCGTTTCGTTAATCAGCACTCATTTAATCCAATTTATGGCAATATCTTAACATTTCGAGCATTGGCAACACCCAAAAACAAATCTTTATACCTAAAAGACCAGATAAAAACACACTGGACACAAACTAAACGTCTTCTTATATTGATTTTTATGTAATGAATAAGGGGCTCGCTTCTGCGACAAAGCGTTGCTAGGCAGTTGTACCCCCCTGATTTTTACTTCCGGTTGAGATGACGTCACGTCGAAAGCGAGAATAGGCTAAACATAACAAGTATGACTCGGCTGCTATTTCAAGGTCAGAAAATCGTGTTTTACGACTGGTTTCGAGAAGCAGGAGCGGGTAAAAATAGTAACACATCATGTTACATATTTATATTCGTTTTTAATATCGCATTTCAAGTCGGCATTCAACACATAGCACGATATAGCCGTTGTTACCATTTTATAGATCCTTAAATCTTTGACTTTCTCTCTTTCACCCGGCCTTATAGACCTATAAGTCCTTTAATCAACAGTAAATAATATATATACAAAGAACAATCATTTTACTATAGTATCTTTATTATAATGGCGTCGAAGAAGTTGGTTGATTAGAAATCAGAAAGAAGTTTATATTTTAAATGAATACATTCGGTCAAGCTGATTTACAAACACTCGGTTGTTTTTTATCCTTCTTCTATAAGGATTATACAGGGCGTATATATTTCTCAGCCACATATTTGCTCGGCTTTAAGTTGGCTATTCTATTCACAGAGGTGTAGAAGTTTGGAAGTTGAAACTTTATCTTTTTAAAACTGAGAAGCACCTGTTCTGGTGTAGGATTCGCGCTGGAAGATATCCATTACAATCAAAACATTCTCTTTTTCTTTTTATAAAACAAGTTTACAGTGAATCAATGTGTATTTAGATCACAAATGCGTTGCATCGCTTTTGAGATCTACCCCATACCAATATTATATACTTAAATGGATTGACGCTCCCTAAGTCAGTCATGCTTTCAATGGCTACTTTCATTTGTATATCAAATACTTTTATAAAGCCTGTGTCTTTCAAAATTTTCTCAACTATGAAAGAAAAAAGTGATGACAGAAGGTCCCGGCGTAGAATGTGCGTAATGGTTGGGCAAAGCTGAATAGTACCATCGGCCTTTCGTTAGTCAACTTTGAGAAGAGTATCACTTAAGAAATCCCAAGTCTTCCACCAGTGGAATTTGAACCTAGGTAGATCGGGCCCTGATTTGAAGCTCAAACCCTTAACCACTAGCCATTGAATACCACGTGAGCATCACTCCACTCTTCCCTTATATGTGCACGTTTAATGTAGCATGCAACAGTTCCCAAAAGAAATATGCGAATTGGCCATGGCCAAACATAGAAATAATGGGAAAGGGTAAGATTCAACTTCATATTTGAAGGGAATGGTACTTGATGTACTCCCAAAAAGCATGATGCTATTGTAAGAAGATGCCATTTAGCTTGTTTGAAACTTTTCTCTTCCATGCCCAATGTTTATTTCCTGGACGGTCAATGTGGAGTGTAAACGGCCTCTGTTGAAAAGTTTACAGTGAAATAGATATAGAGCTTACTTTTTGACATATTGTGAAAAAATCAGAAGGTATCCAGGTACTTATGAATGCATTCGCATCTTGCATGATGTTTTGTAACGGATTCATATTCTTCTATAGTGAAAATATCTCATGGATGGATAAGTTTACATTATCATGGTATGGGATTGTATGTAACTAATGTATGCAATAACTTCAAAAACCATGCGAGTATATTGTCAAAATTCAATGGTTTGCGTACTTTGTTAGATACAACATCCCCTCCATTCAATAGACACATATTCAAAAGGATTTCAAGCTGAAAGAAAACTTGTATAAAAAAGAGATGTACAGCGAACCACGGCGGGTTACAGGCGTCCAGCTTCGTCGTTTCTTAACCCTTTACCAAACACCCGATTTTGACTGCCCCAAATTGAAACAGTTTGCAGACAACATTTTAAATTCTGATAGTATAGGAAAGTAATCTTCGGATAGAGTAGAAAACATTGTGTGAAAAGGAGAAATTGCCCTTCACGAGCAATTTCTTTTTTTCCCACAGTGTTTTCCAGGGTCGTCTGCAATAAAGTGTTTAAATGTCGTTATTGTTGGGTAAAGGATTAAAGACTTTTTCATTGTGTTACTACACCCATCATCAGTTCGGATGACACAGGCGTATACGTTTCGCTATTGTCATTATAGAAAGTTTGAAATAATGTCTTTCGAAAAGAACAATAAGGATGGAGGGTAAACGTCCACCCCTTACATTACAGCAAGGGTGCGAACGTTCGGCAAATACCGTCCTAATCCCAGTCTGAAAAAAAAACTGGGGTTGGGACATATTGAAATCTAACCGACAAACATATTTATACTCTCTTGTTGAATATGTTTAGCTTATTAGAATCCCTTGTTTTCTGTAACAGGTACTAAGTGAAATAAAGGAAATTGAATTGAATTGGAATTGTATAGGGGGACAATTCTCCATACACATGCACCATATATCACTTCTCTATGTAAATGGTTGTGTACAGTTTTGATTACCCGAGGGGATATAACATAGACGAATAACGCACAGTATACGCAAACAAGGCCATGGGAAGTGTGTGTATAGGGTATAGGGTATCCAATAATGGCAAATAAAGCATTCTGTCATTTCATCCGCGTAAGTTAGAATGTTGATACCATTATGGGAAAGAAACACGACGGGGAAAGGGCTCAACGACGCATGTCATGGACAGATGAATAAAAAGACGGATAGAGGGCCAAATGGAATCAGGAATCAATCAATTAATTAATCGATCAATAAACGAAGCAATCACTCAATCAATGCAGTACAAGTTCAGACGTTTTATTATCCAATGTATAAACATATACTAGTATACAGTAAAGGGGGATTACTAACCAATACACTTGGCCAGGTGTTTTGTTCATTTTGAACTTTTTTAGATAAATAAATATAGAAGTTTTTGATGCCTACTGAACATTATGATGAACATATGGGACTGGCGTCCGATAGAACATCTAAAAGTCAGAATGATGGCAGTTATATAATGCTTGACTTAAAATGATTATAAAATGAAATAGTTTAACGGTGTAATATTAACCTTGACCATTTCAATTGTTCAAATACACTATTTAAACAGTTCATTGATTGAATAAACACATGCCAATGCTTGCACTCAGGACCAGAGGCCCGTTTTACTAAACAACTTACGGAAAATGTTTGCGTAAGTCATAATTGATTAACATGGATAAAATCTTCAATGAAAGTACAATATTGCAATGTGACACGTCATTGGAAGCGTCTCGGAGAGACGATTCCAATGATGTGTTACTTTGCAATATTGCTTTGCCAAATATTGAAATAAAAGGACTTGTTGTTTTAGACTTACGCAAACCTTAAGCGTAAACTGTTTAGTAAAACAGGCCCCAGAGGCATAGGCATATTATACAGCTTTTTAGTAAAGTGAACATGGCAAACTAACAAATAAGGCAGTCAAATATAAATACAGAACTGTACGCAAATCGATTTCTAAAGAGCAAACGCGCCAATTGTCACAACGTTTTTCCCAAGAATCAACCTTTTGAACAGCCATTATCATGGACATTTGCAGCAATTCATTCAAAATAATTTTCGTCGCACTTCCATGATTATATCTTATTTAATACACATTTATCAAAGAGTTTTTATCTTGGTAACTTATAGGCCCGCTTGGCGAGACACGTATTTCATTCATCTAATATGTATGTGTACTTTATTATACATATGTCACAACAATATACAATTTCCTTCCTTACTAACATACTGATTTATTTACTTACTTCCACTCAACCAACAAACCAACATACCAACCAACAAACCGGTCAATCAACCAACCCATTAACGGACAAATCAATCGGTTATCAGCAAACATAAACTATTAACGTAAATCTACAGGGTACCGTTTCACTAAACAGTTTACGCTTAAGATTTACGTAAGCCTAAAAAACACTTCCTCTTATTTCAACATTGGGCTAAGGAATATTGCAAAGTAACACGTCATTTGAATCGTCTCTCTGAGATGGTTCCAGTGACGTGTCACATTGCAATATTGTACTTTTATTGAAGATACCATCCATGTTTTACGCAAATGATTTCCTTAAGTTGCTTAGTAAAACGGTACCCAGGTTCCTAGCCCTTAAGCTAGATCTGGTAAATATATTTCGTTATGCACTTATCACAAAAATAAACAATTCATTTACTCACTTACTTACTACATCCTACTCAACCAACCTACCAACCAACCAATCAGTCAACCTACCAACCAATTAACTGACACATCAGTCATTCATCAGCAAGGATAAACTATTCATGTAAACCTAATCCTATTTCCTAGTCCTTGCTCAGCCGTGTGCCAATATCGGCCATGCGAAGCTCAATCTGATGCATCTTATCCGTGAGGTCCGGGTCCGATCCTCCGGCAGGGAGGGACATCAACGTTTTGGTGGGAAAGAAGTCAAGACAGTTGTTCATCAGCTGTTGATATAGCATGGTTAAAATATTTGTTGAATGGCATGTCATCAGTAAAAGTGCAATATCTCGGTCAAAAGTTATGTTACTATATTGTGTCAGCAGTAATGGTGCGAAATCTCGGTCAGAAGAAATGTTACTTTATTGTGTCAGCAGTAATGGTGCGAAATCTCGGTCAGAAAAATGTTACTATATTGTGTCAGCAGTAATGGTACAATATCTCGGCCAGAAGAAATGTTACTATATTGTGTCAGCAGCAATGGTGCAATATCTCGATAAGAAGAAATGTTACTATATTGTGTCAGCAGTAATGGTACAATATCTCGGTCAGAAGAAATGTTACTATATTGTGTCAGCAGTAGTGGTGCAATATCTCGGCCAGAAGAAATGTTACTTTATTGTGTCAGCAGTAATGGTGCAATATCTCGATAAGAAGAAATATTACTATATTGCGAGTGCGTTTCGCTACTACATGTCAGATATCAGCCATGTACCAATACAAAATGCGAAACGAAATCGTCACTTTATTCTAAAACACCATTCACATGTTGACCAATACAATGTGGAAAAGAACAAGACCGACCTTGCTCACGGTCAAGTTTGTTGGTTTACCGTCTAAGTTATATCCATTGTAATGGCTTTGTTGTAAACAAAAGTGATATGTACAATCGTCCAAACGTTTACAGAGGTGTTTGAATCAATAAATCAATACACCAATAAATCAATAAATCCATAAACAAATAAACCAATAAGTTTATAAATCAATAAATCTGTATATCAGTAACAACAATAACACAATTAAGCAATTCAACAATAAACAACTAAATAAAACTTAAAAAAACCAATAATTTAATAATTCAATGAAAACGCTATACATCTTTTACAACTAATTCACTTTGGCGAAAGACATCTTGATGTCCCCAACATAAACATGATTACCTGGTTCATAACAAAGCGTTCAATCCCTGTCATTTGCGCCGGACTGCAATGGTCCAGCTCTAGTAGGAAGAGCACGCAGTTCCAAAGATTGTGCTCTTTCTTAACATGGTGCTGAAAACCCTTCAAAGAGAGATGAAGACGAAGTGTAAAATATAATAGTAGTTAAACAGGTGGTAAAATGTTCGATTTTGGTTGGTACATGTACATTCATTGACAGCATTAACACTTATAGTGCTGGAATCGACTTCATGCTCATGCAAACTAGTTAGATCCAGGCCAGTCGCCAAGTAAATTGGCGACTGACCTGTGATCTAACCTGTTTGCTACTCTGAGCATCTATCCTCGTCAAAGTTAAACAGATATTGAAGGTTTTGGAAAGCAGATGGAAAGCAGATGACACAATAAATATATTGTTAGAAAATTACCTTCCATTCTAAGGGTTAAAGAGTTACCTTAAACGGTTCTCAACGTTTGTATACATTGGCAGCTTGAACTCAAATCAAAATCATACGTTTACAGGTACATATACAACTGTATGTAAAATGTACAGACCAGTGGTAAAGGTGTCGGACTTAGAATTCGGGGAACCATCGACACCTCTGTTACCGTAGAAGTGTTCTTTGGTAAGACACTTCAGAACCCTAGCCAAATATAACTGGATCCATGAAAACCGTAACATAACAGAACAGATGTTGACATAGCGTTAAACACCATACATCAAACAAACATGTACAGTATATCGATGGTTAATTCCAATTAGTATTAGAATATTGTTAATACAGATAGCGATTGCACATTTTGAATTATAGTAAACATTCTTTATCAAATGCCGATTGATCAGTCGACAGAACCCCGCTCCCAATATTTGTCGGAGTTGTTTTCACAAACTTAGCCCTTGAAAATATTATTTACGAGCACACGTGTGTTTGTTTGCCGGAGTCGTGTACACCATTTCATTGGGTAAACTGTTATGGATATTCAAATCGATGCGTATTAGCGACTGGTCAATTAAGCAATAAATGAAAATTAGCACAGTATAATACACATACCCCGGTTATCTGATCAAACTCTCCACTGTTCATATTGCATATAAAGCAACGGACGGCATCGTCTTGTTGCGCAAGTTCCTGTAAATTAATGGAGCGGTTTGTATTGTTGTGATATATACATATCTGCAACAGATGCTATAGTTGTCATGCGTGTTTAGTATATGTAGATTTAAATAACACGTAAAATGTGATACAAATATGCAAAGCTTTATACATGGCTATTGGTTGACATGTGATGCATCTGTTACGTACATAGCAAGTGTCTACTCAAAGAGACTGTGAACCCGAAGACAAATCAGGAGAGAACGTTATCTTCGTGATCAGATTAATATTAAAGTAGCTATATTGGAGACCGTTGACATTAGGCAAAGTGTGGCATACACGAACACTCTACAAGGGGTATTCAGATTGACTCATCCTTGACCTTCACATGCGCATAGAGCATAAACCTGTACAAATCAGATGGTCCAATCGTAACTTCTCTGGTATTTCCCTGATCTGAGAAACACACCTCGTACACAAGTGTAGGGTTACATATTTCGGGTGAATGCGCGTTTCAAATATGTTTCAAAGAAACATCGGTTTTCAGCATTTTCAAAACTGGGGAAAATAATGTGGTCATTAATTTAATGATGGTGGAGAACAGTGGTCTCGGGACACGAGGGTTGTTGGTTCGAATCCCGTGATTGGCGGAATCTGCCTTGCGACCTTTCATTTATCCACATTCGGCGCGAGTACTGGTTATGTATCCAGGAAGCAGAACCGTGACAGAGTAAATCATTCTACTGGACTGTTTATTGATTTCTTGATCGGGATTGTTTTAAACATCTTTTTAATGCTTGAAACTCACAGAACACAAAGTGGGACATAGTCCTTTAATTCATTTACAAACACATTTCATACCCTTATACTGGTGGATTCAGGACAGCAATTCAAAAGTTCAAGTCCAAACATTTATTCTCCCAAGTATAAACATATGTAAGACAGGGGAAATGGAAAATAATCTTCTGATAAGGCAGAAAACATTACGAGCAATTTCTCCTTTTCCCACAATGTTTTCTAAAGCCGTCTGCAACAAAGTGGCCAAATGTCGATATTGTTTGGGAAAGGGTTAACACAAGTTTGACTGCACATACATTCCAGATAAAGACCCTACCTGTTTGGTGCGTAAAGTTGCAAACGAGTCTATGATGATGCCGAGGGCGAGGTATAGGCATAATACTGTCACTGTCACGAAGAACAACAAGTCGAAGCCAATGTTCCGAAGCTCCTCCGTAAACGTGTTATCTATTAAGGTGGAATCTCGCTGAAATAGTCGATTATTTGATTGAGCAGAGATTAAAGATTATTCGTTAGACCGGCCCGGAGATAAGGAAGTGGGGTAAGCGATTGAAAAAAAAATTGAGATTTTTTTTTTTACAAATAGACAAGTTAACCAGAGACATTTGAATAACTTCATCACTAAGTAGTAAACCATCCAAATGAACCGAAAGTTAAAAGAAAATTGTGAAATGAGGGATGACTATTTTGAATAAAAAAAAATCCAAACCATTCAAATGGGTTTTAATGAAACTAGAGAAAAACTTGGATTGGGGGCGTCTCTTATTTCGAAGGCTCCTAGTACCCGGGTGGTTAAAATGGCTGCCATTGCAGACGTTCATGGGTGTGACGTCATATGAAAACGAAGGATAGACGAATGATGGTTCCGTGCATTCCAAGCTAGGTTTCTTTGACATTTGACCAGTTTGTTGCAGACGACTCTGGAAAACATTGTGGAAAAAGGAGCAATTTCTCCTTTTCCCACAATATTTTTTTCTGCCCTATCATAAAATTGTGTTTCAATTTCATCACTGTTTGAGATTTAGTTTGAAAACTCTTTCAATTTGGGACAGTGGAAAATTTGGAGTTTGGTAAAAGGGTTAAATGATTAAGGAATGGTCGCTCCTTGCTTTCAAAGCTAGCTTTCTTTAAACTTGTTTATTTTACATCGATTGTGAAACAAGTTCCTACAACTTAGATTATATTACTCTCGGTTTGGCTTCCGGGATCATAACCCGTACTCGCACCGAATGTAGCTGTTGGCTGGGTTATTGAAGTTCAGTTTTGTTTGTCTTGACATCATTTATCGTTTCATGCATTGAACGTGAAATTAAATGGCTCACTCTATAGCGCAACACATAGCAAATCAATTTATTATAAAATATGTAAAAGTAGCAGACAAATCAATTAACGGTATTCAGCTAAATTAAGAAAATGAATGCATAAACAAGTAAATAAATGAATAAATGAATACATACAAAAGTAAATAAATGCATAAATAAACGAACGAACGCACAAACGAACGAACAAACGAATAAGTAAATAAATAAATAATTAGATAAATAAATAAATAAATAAATAAATAAATAAATAAATAAATAAATAAATAAATAAATAAATAAATAAATAAATAAATAAATAAATAAATAAATAAATAAACAAACAAATAAGGTTTCATAGTCATTTGACTCAATTCAATCATCAATTTCCAGGTCGCAAACCCACCTCAATAAGTCCATGATGGAGAAGTGATGTAAACGTTTGGAATATGTTTGTTGTGTGGTGTTGGTTCGATCTATCGGACAAGTATATCCGGTGGAAGAGGAACAAGAAGACACTATAGGCGTACACCATAGCTAGTAGAAGCAGGCCCAACATCGCTAAGAACTTTGCTGTGGAGAAAAGATTAATAGGTTGATTCATTTAAAGGTGTTAGTTTACAGATGCGAGGTTATTTGGAATTTAATTAAGAATATTAGTGCAAACGTATTCATTTTAACTTCTTACGACTTACATGTATCACATTCGAATCTCGATTCTGCTTCCTCGATACCTAACCAGTACTTGCTCCGAATGAGGATCAATGAAAGATCGCTACTCACGGGATTGAAACCTATGTGACAAGTAATTCCTCCTTTTTCCAAAATGCTTTTTAAAAGCCGTCTGCTGCAAGATGCTAAATATGGCGTTAGGTGGTAATGTGTTTAATAACACCATTCTTACCTCCGGCCCGTAGAACTCCGAAGAGCTTCTGCAGTGAGGTACTCAGCACGACCATATGGAAGAGGTGGAATGTGAAGAAGTATCCATCAAGGAGCGTACCGGCGATGGAGAAGAGGAAGACCAGCTGAAAGAGTGTTTATCCTTTGAATGCTGGGTAGTTTTCTAAAAATAGATGTTTGTGTCGTCTGCTTTCCAAAACCTTATATATCTGCTTAATTTTGACGAGGAAAGATACTCAGAGAAGCAAACTGGTTAGATCACAGGCCAGCCGCCAAGTAACCTGGCCTGGATCTAAGCTGTTCTCATAAGCACGAAGTCGGTACCAACACTATAAGGGTTAATTGAGTTAACTTTGAAATTTCTGCTGGATACATAGCATTACCCAACCTTTGCAAAGGGCCGCAAAACAAATCAAATTTGGAAGTTGGTTCAATACTTGATTTTAATTAGGCACAGCTATTCCTTACATAATCAATGTATACCGGTATTTCGCAAACAAAACGGCATAATGAATGGGCTGCCGACATCAGCTAAGTTGGAAGCCAATAAACAAAAGCATCCCACCATTATACGGATCGATTTAAGAATTTGTCGTTTAAAACTATGTTAACAACGCAATTCATTGAATAAATACAACGCGAAACAATATAACTTATGATATGGCACCGCTTACAACAGATCGATACTACCTTGTGCAAACGAAGGTCAAGTCACTTCACACTTATATGTTTGCTTAACCCTTTACCAAACAGCAAATTTTCGACTGTTCCTTTTTGAAAGAGTTTGCAGACGACGTTTACTCACAAAAGTGTGATGAAATTGAAAAAGAATCTTCTGATAGGGTTGACAGAAAACATTGTGAAAAAAGGAGAAACTGCTCGTCATGAGCAATTTCTCCTTTTCCCACAATGTTTTCCAGAATCGTCTGCAACGAAGTGGCTTAAAATGTCGTTACTGTTTGGTAATGGGTTAAGCTTGAAAATAAAAGGACAGTGCAAGAAAGGAATACACAACCGTGAAAACCTCAACCGACAAAAGGCTGACCTCGATTTTACTTTGATTACGAATTCAAAAGGTTGTTCGAGAAGATTTTTAATGTAATTATTTGATAGGTTTCGGCTCGTTTGATATATTACATTTTCCATCTGAGTAAACTTTTAAACCACCGGGAAATGTGAAATACATGAGCGGCTTCAAAGTTTTAAAGATGAATTTTTACTTTTCAGCGTTTTATGCGCATAGTTTGTCCGATGCATATTCTGTGAAGCAATGGGATTTTCGAAATTACAAGCACATTTAATCATATACTTTACTTTCACCTTACATATTATTCTTTGTTTATTGAACATGGTATATACATAAGCTTTCCTTAGCATATCTTTTCAAACCAGTGAAAAAAAATAAATAAGTGGCAAATCAAATTTTCAGATATGATCTTTTTTCTTTAGTAATATCTTTTCATAGGAAGCGGGCAGCAAACCCTTAAAACAACAGGAGGTACGAAATAAAGGGTTATTTGACGTTTTTGCAGTGACTTTCTTCCTTTTATGCATCGTATACACATAACATGTACAAAATGTCGTTTGAAAGAAATACTCTAGGTCTTACATAATTATAAGGGTCAAAGCTTTCTGCAAGGCTTCTATTACTTAGCATGACACAACACAACATACCATACCATAACACAACGCTTAAAAAAAAAGATTCAAACTTTACGTCATCGTTTACAAAATTGAATCCCAAAGGTAATTTAGGTTAAACATATTTTATTCAAGAAATAAATACCACCATATACATTACAAACACTTTAGTGAAACGGATTGGAAAGGTAATGGATGTGTTTTGCGAATGACACATAGACATGCGTTGGGTAAAAAAGGTTCAGATTTCACATTAAGGATTTACGCTCCGTTTATGTCTAATGTGTTTACGAAGAAATGCATGATACGAGTCAGTTTAGGGTAGGGCTCTGGGTACCATTTTACTAAACATCTTGCGCTTAAAATTTGCGTAAGCTAAACCAAAGTCCCCTTAGTTCAATGTTAGACAAAGCGGTATTGCAAACTAACACATCATTCGAATAGTTTCTCCGATACGCTTTCAATAATGAGTCACTTTGCAAAATTGAAATATTGTGCATGTTCTTTCTTCAAGATAATAGCCATGTTTATTCATTTTGACTTACACGGTTATTTTTCTTAAGTTATTGAGTTAAACGCTACCCTGGAATCGTAAAATAAATGAAATACTGTTGACGTGATGTAAAAGCCATTCTCAGTAACACAGAACCACTTCTCCCATACGAAAGATTCAAACGTTAAAGAAAGATAGATTGATATATCTTTTATATAGTTACGTTAACTTTACAAAGTTTCTAGTTACGTACCAAAATTAATATAATTACAGATCTAAAGGTCAGATAGAATATATATAGGCAGTTACAAGTACATTGACATAGACATGTGGAGAATGAACATAGTTTAAACACAATACCCCTATTAATATTAGGTAAGTATTAATCTAATACTCATGAACCTTATTGTGAGCAAAAAGGTTGTACATAGAGACTTAGCTAAGTTCCAAAATAATTTTCCAGAGTAACTTCTTAAAAGTCTTTACATTCAAAACCACTAGGTCTCACTCGGTGATATGTTTTATTATAATTAATCGAATACTATTATAAGCATAAGCAGGACAGACTTAAACACAATGGTAATCTTCTTCTATTTCCCTTTTTATCACAGAGAACGCATAGGCTTTGGTCATAGTCCACACGTTGGTAGGCCTAGTGATCAGATTCAACTAAAATAAGAGAGGATAATCTCAATCTTGTAAAGCGAATAAAAAGGTTTTTTGGTGAAATATAGAATTATTGTTCGAGGCCGAATGCTTCTTTTTACCCCTTTACCAAACGCCAAAGTGTCGACTGTCAAATTTTGAAAGAGTTTACAGAGGACATTTCAAAATGTGATGAAATTGAAAAATAATCTTTCGATAGGACAGAAACCATTGTGGGAAAAGGAGAGATCGCTCGGTAAGAGCAGATTCTCCTTTACCCACAATGTTTTCCAGAGTCGTCTGCAACAAAGCGGTCAAATTTCGTTATCATTTGGTCATAGGTTAACCCTTAGAATGCTGGGTAATTTTCTAAAGATATATTTTTGTGTCGTCTGCTTTCTAAAACCTTTAACATCCCCTTGATTTTGTTGAGGAACGATACTCAAGGTAGAAAGCAGGTTAGATCACAGGTCAGTCGCCAATTTACTTGGCAGCTGACCTGGATCTAACCTGTTTGCATAAGCATGAAGTCGCTTCGAGCATCATAAAGGTTAAGGCAATAAGACGATGATCTCAATCTTGTTAAGTGTACAAAAAGGTTATTATGAAAAAGAAATCTTAATATTGTTCGAGGTCGAATGTTTCTTTAAAGTATAATATGTTTAAACATTGGATCGCTTCAAGTTTGATAAGTCTAACAGTGCTCCTGGGCTTAATTTGCCAATCCTCTGACTTTAATACGCATATTTTCTTATTTGAGTCAACTTTCTGTATTTATTTAAAATATAAACGCTGTCTAAGTTATGTTAGTACAAATTGATTTAAGGTTGCTGTCCAAACACAAGGCATTGAACTGGTCTGAAGAGAAAATATTTGGAAAGAGCGAGTAATGGAGTTGTCCACAAAAGGTCATACACCTGCTCGAAATGCTACTACAACGTATATTGGCCTTTTCTGTGCGTCAGCTATCGGTTTAACCCTTAACCAAACGCCGAATTTTTGACTGTCCAAATTTGAAACTGTCAGCAGACGACATTTGAAAATGTAATTAGATTGGAAAATAATCTTCTGATAGGGCAGAAAACATTGTTGGAAAAGGAGAAATTGCTCGGTAAGAGCAATTTCTCCTTTTCCCACAATGTTTTCCAGAGTCTTCAGCAACAAAGTGGTCAAATGTCGTCAGAGTCGTCTGCAACAGCTGGTCAAAATGTCTTATTGTTTGGTAATTGGTTAATCCTTGGTTCAACCATTTTCAGCCCTACCTTCCAGGTTATTGAGCTTTGGAATCATTTAAAGAAAAGGGAGGATTGAGAGCGAAAAAATTGAAAAAGAAAAAAGGCACTCGTCCTAGAAAAATCGACCAGAATTAAAGTGTGGCGATGCGTTTCGCTGTCCTGACCCCTCACATAGGCTTCTGAACAATGATTGTAGTATACAGTCTAACAGTTTAGACCGAAATTCACCTGATAGCACCATAGCCACGCAGTGGGTGCATCTATGTACTATTAGCTGCTGGGTGTCTTTGCTATCCTAATACAATCTTTAACAACTGGGTTTGTTTGCTATCCATGTAGAAACTTTTATTTCCAAACATTGGAAAACGCTACTCAGCTAAGTGACTGCTATGATAAATAAACGTTCACATGAACCTATGTATATAGCTTTTAATTTGTTTACTTTCTTCTTGTTTTTCTTCATACAGGTGTTTGTTTGACGAGAAACTGTATAGTTAAAGTTAATAGAAAATTCTAGATCATGAACTTGATGATACAATTTTCAAATCTGGAGTCAAGCATCATTCTCATCCAACCCCACCATGTCTCCTTAAAGCAAACCAGTTCAGCATTTCATAACTTAAAACAAAAAGAATATATGTAATGCTGCGCATTTTCATTTGGGTTTCAAATGCCGTTTTCAAACGTTTCAAATTTTCAACGGTAATCAGTTATATAAATGCGATATTTCATACACTAATGGTTCCTGAAGGAAGGCAGTTCTACATTATTTGAATTGAAATAGGATAAACACATGTCAATGTATTTATTTTGGAGGGATCTTACAATGTTTTCAAAAGTTTTATTTTTTATATTCAAATCACGACGACAAGTTGCAAGCCCATTGCTCGAAGGAAACATGATTTCAATAAGTAAATTATATTAATAGAAAAATACTTAATTGCACGCGGCGTTCATCGAGCAAGCAATGATAAATGGGTGATACTGTAGATAAATGGATTTGATATTGATGTGAGCTTTGATTGTGTGACTGCATTCCATTGAATATTCAATGTAATGACTTTCCCGTGCGTCAAGATACAATCAATACAACCAATTCACAAGAAGGCTTTAATTGTCTATTAACCCTTTACCGACCGTCAAATTTTCGCCTGTCCCAAATTTAAAGAGTTTGCAGACGATATCTTAAAATCTGATGAAATTGGAAAATAACCTTCTGAAAGAGTAAACCACATTTCGGGATAAGGAGAAATTGCTTGTTACGATCAATTTCTCATTTTCCAACAGTGTTTTCAAGAGTTGTTCTGCAACAAAGTGGTAAAATGTCGCAATGGTTTGGTAATGATTTAAACTTTGATTGTTTCGAATGAATAAAGACATGTCCTACACTAGCTATTAAGGTTGTATATTTGCGACACAGGGTTATATATATACGTATCGTGTTTAACGCCGTGTCAACATTTTTTCAGTTATGTAATGGCTTTCCTGGATCCACCAGTACTAGGCTAGGGCTCTGAAGTGACTTACAAAAGGTCACTCCATCGGTGGGGCTCGAATCCGAGACCTAAACGTTCTAACGCCGCCAGCTAAACTTAATCACTTGGTCACGCAGGACCAAACACTAATAATATAGACACACGTCTCGAGGAAAAAGACCTGAGACCCGCTGTTTTGGTAAAGGGTAACACAGATTTTGGTTTTGATGGTTTGCATAATTTGTTTTACATCGATTGCGAAGGAGGCTTAATGAAGCCCATCGTGTCGCTCTCGATGACTGCTTCCTGGACGATACACCAGTAATCGCGCCGCTTTGTGGGTTAGTCCCGGCAGTTTTCACCCCGCCTCACGGGGATTCGAACCCGGGACCCTCGGTATAGTAGTCCGACGCTCTACTATTGTGCCACTGTTGAACACATGCTAACAACATGGGTCTATATGGGTCTAGTGGCTAGAGTACAGAACTTGACATCACCTGGGTATCGTTTTACTAAACGATTTACGGAAAATATGTACGTAAGTCATGACTGATATACATGGATAATATCTTAAATGAAAGTACAATATTGCAATGTGACACGTCATTGGAAGCGTCTCAGAGAGACGATTCCAATGATGTGTTACTTTGAAATATTGCTTCGCCCATTATTGATATAAGAAGAACTGTTGTTTAAGACTTACGCAAATCTTACGCGTAAACTGGTTAGTAAAACGGTAACCTGGTCCCTCTCCACGGTGGTACAAATACCGGTAACGGCATCCGGTTTTTCATTAGAGATAGTCTCCCGAATGACTTACGGAATACCGGTGGTTCTAATTGGCTTGAACAGCCCTTGTGGGCAGTTGAGTACAGGGTCTTCCTCCATCATAAAGGGTCGCGAGCATCGCAATCAAAATGCAACAATGTTATCGTTATGCTAATACCATAAATATGAATGATTAATACTTACAACGTAATATATCGATGGTAGGTGAAAGGCGATGACTTCCGATCGATACCCTCTGAATTGAGCGCTCCAATTGTTCCTGTATCCGAAGGTATCGGCACCAGTAGCTTCGCCCCTGGGGTTCAAACGTGGGTAAAAAGAAAATAATATTAATCAATTACATGGTATCATTTTTTTTCTTTTCATTTTTAAAATCATTTTACTTCTCAAATTGTGATATAATGAATGGACAAATATATTATCTATATATAAAACAATGTGCCTACCAATCAGTAAAGGGACAATACACCTAGTAACCAAACCTGTTTGATACGCCTAGCAACAAAATCTTGAAATATGTGTGGAAGGATATGTTTTCGTTCCGGATGATCTCTTCTTTTCAGCAAGCTATCCATATGACACCAATTAATGCAAACGTGATCACTCAGGCATTTCCGTAACCTTAAATTATGATTCACTGCCTTTGGGCCAGACCTATTTTACCTGTAAGTGTTTACTTTAAATACTTCTATATATGCAGAGTATCAAATTACGTTATCACAAATAGACCCTCTCAACCATGAAGGAAAGATTTTGGAAAAGTGAAATTTTGCAGCATTGTTTGTTATTGTGTATTTAATCAAATTAAAGGCCTTTTATGACATTGTTCTTAACATATTAACTTCAAAACGATGGTACAGCGGTCGTGGTGCAGAAGTAAGAAATATGGCAGCGTTTGCATTTTGTCAAATGATGTTTCAATGTATAAGGCTTATGCATTCAAATTACAGGTGACACTCCTATTTAAGAAGCATAACGTTTCAGTAGCCTGGGGCCTGGTCCGTGCGTATACACCGCACTAATGCGGGTTTGCATGGGCCAAGACCCCAGGCTAGTAGTATCATAAACTCCACGCAGGATAACTTCCCTTTGTTTCTATACAGCAATAAAAAGGGAGATCACTGCGTGGGAATGATTGTATCATTCCGCTTTTGCAAGGGAGGTTGTTTACCCTTTCTTCTACGCGTTCTATCGGCAAATTGACTCCCATCAATACTGCTTTAAACGTATTGGCATGTTTCTATTAACTTACCTTAACCAGTTTTCTTGTCTGTCTGAGAAGGAAGGTGTTTTATTATGACAACATAACAGCGATGTGCATACTCGACATTGATCCTTGTAGTGCTGGAACCGACATCATGCTTATGCAAACAGGTCAGATCGAGGCCAGCCGACAATGTAAATTGGCGGCTAGCCTGTGATCTAACCTGTTTGCTACTCTAAGGATATTTCCCCATCAAAATTAAGCAGATATTTAAGATTGTTTAATGCAGACGAAACCAAAATCTGTTTTTAGAATTCAACCAGCATTCTAAGGGTTAAGAACTTCCTTTCAATCCTCTTTAAATGTTGCCAAATTATCAGTAACGCAGCATTTTGGATCTTTACAAGCAGACAAGGTTCACGTTTGGTCACCTCTGCAATCTTTGTTGGAGATATAAAGTCCGAAAATTATATTAGCACCACACGGGTTTGCCTCGAACGGCCAATTTGAATTAATCAGATCATGTTAATTCACTGTTGATTCTTTTTTAAGAATTAAAAAGAAACCATCCTATTTTGCTTCCAATAGCTACTCTTCGTTTGTATCGTATGATAGAACAATTTCCTTGGCGGCTTGCCTGGATTCAACCTGTTTGCATAAGCATGAGGTCGGTTCCATCTAGAAGGGATAACGCAATGCATTAACCAAACACAAATATAAGTGGTAAGGTGTTACAATACCTCACGACCGTTGCAATGTGCTGCGCCGCTGGAATCGACGGTTCTTCCATGACCACGAAATAGACCAGAACAAGGGCTGAAATAACGTTATGGACTCCGCCAAGCGTATACAAAACTTTATCTGCGTGTCGGAATTCGTAGTCGGGATGGTCGAATCTAAAACATCGAAAACGAAAGTAGACAATTGGACGATGTGAAGCCATTCTTTACATGTGTGACATATACATTTGGCATTACTTTGCAAATATAGAAAGTCTAGAAATAAACGTACTGGCGCTAAAAATACTGATCGTTTTACGCTTAAACTTTCAGTATATTCAAAACACCATTCCCTTTTATATTCCCTCAATATTGTGCGAAGCAATAATGCATAGTAACACATCATCGGAATCGTCTCTCCGAGACGATTCCAATGATGTGTCACATTACATTATTGTATTTTTGTTTAAGATTATATTCAAGCACATCAAATAGTTTCCTTAAGTCGTTTAGTAAAACAGTCACCTGGGGCATGGATGTATAGACGCGCTTGCCGCTGCTGTATAACTGAACACGATTAAAATCGGCGTAAAATATAACGCACAACTAATCCAAACTTGGAAGGCATGTAAAGTTCCAGAGCTGAAATTCAGTAAATAATTTGACATTTATTCATATGCTAGCAAGAAAGGAACCGACTTACTTGACGGATTGTGAATTCGGAGCGGAAAAAGCAAATGATATATAGGTGACCAGCACTACGGTCAGGCACATCAGTAAAACGTTCAACGGAATCCTGGAAAAAAGAGGAAACATTCGATCATATGTTTTATTAATTCGGTTTCATTGTATTTTAACATCGCATCTACCCTTAGAATAGGTAGTTTTCTGAAAATAAGATTCATTTGTGTCTTCTGCTTTCCAAAACCTTAAATATTTTCTTAGTTTTGATGAGGAAAGATACTTAGGGTAGCAAACATGTTAGATCACAGACCAGTCGCCAATTTACTTGGCGGCTGGTCTGGATCTAACCTGTCTGCATAAGCTTGAAGGCGGTTCCACCACTATAAAGGCTTAAGTATCTCAGTTAAAACTTTGATAAGATAATCGGCTCGTAAAAGATGGAGAGAAACCGCAAGCTTATATGCAGTTTAGGGAGGGTTTTGTCAAGATTGGTAGAACCAAAACCATTCTTTTAAGCCAGTCAGAAGAGACATTCTCGAATAAAACAATGTCATTTCAAGCGTTTAGTGATACCTTGAAACATCCTTCTCGTATTGATCAAATCTAACAAAACAAGGACAGAAGCCTTTAAATACTTTCCCCCACAAAAGAAAAAACATACTGCCACCAGCACCTTTGAGGACCTTATTGAGAGATTTACGAGAGGAACTTTGGCAATCACAGTTTGGCGTTATGATCTTATTCTATTTCCCCAAACGGTACACTTCATTCGATATTACGTAGATCGATAAATGTTATGTATAGTTTGATAGGACAGTGTTACATGGAATTATGTTTACCTGCGGGCCAATAAGCACAAAAGGCTTTCATAACATATAGTCTCCCAAGTGACTTGGAAAAAGCTAATGGATTCTCTTTCGTGGGAGAATCCTTTGGAAAGACGCTACAGAGCCCTGTCTAGTACGGGTGGGTCCAGGAAAGCCGTATAATAACTGTAATACTGTTGACACATCTTTAAACCTCATAAAACAATATAGATGATATATCTCCTTTTATCCCGATCAACCTGCATCCTCTGATACATGTCAAAACTAATCAACCTTGGCAAACGAATGACATCCTACACGTATTTGCCTTATCAAGAAACCAAACACAACGAAATCAAGAAACCAAACACAACGAAATCAAGAAACCAAACACAACGAAAACAAGAAACCAAACTCAACGAAAACAAGAAACCAAACACAACGAAAACAAGAAACCAAACTCAACGAAAACAAGAAACCAAACACAACGAAAACAAGAAACCAAACACAACGAAAACAAGAAACCAAACTCAACGAAAACAAGAAACCAAACACAACGAAAACAAGAAACCAAACACAACGAAAACAAGAAACCAAACACAACGAAAACAAGAAACCAAACACAACGAAAACAAGAAACCAAACATAACGAAAACAAGAAACCAAACACAACGAAAACAAGAAACCAAACACAACGAAAACAAGAAACCAAACACAACGAAAACAAGAAACCAAACACAACGAAAACAAGAAACCAAACACAACGAAAACAAGAAACCAAACACAACGAAAACAAGAAACCAAACACAACGAAAACATTTTTGCGAACGTTGACCCTGTCAAGAAACCAAACATAACGAAAACAAGAAACCAAACACAACGAAAACAAGAAACCAAACACAACGAAAACAAGAAACCAAACACAACGAAAACAAGAAACCAAACACAACGAAAACATTTTTGCGAACGTTGACCCTGTCAAGAAACCAAACATAACGAAAACAAGAAACCAAACACAACGAAAACAAGAAACCAAACATAACGAAATAAGAAACCAAACATAACGAAAACAAGAAACCAAACATAACGAAAACAAGAAACCAAACACAACGAAATCAAGAAACCAAACATAACGAAAACAAGAAACCAAACACAACGAAAACAAGAAACCAAACATAACGAAAACAAGAAACCAAACACAACGAAAACAAGAAACCAAACACAACGAAAACAAGAAACCAAACATAACGAAAACAAGAAACCAAACATAATGAAAACAAGAAACCAAACACAACGAAAACAAGAAACCAAACACAACGAAAACAAGAAACCAAACACAACGAAAACAAGAAACCAAACATAACGAAAACAAGAAACCAAACACAACGAAAACAAGAAACCAAACACAACGAAATCAAGAAACCAAACACAACGAAATCAAGAAACCAAACACAACGAAATCAAGAAACCAAACACAACGAAAACAAGAAACCAAACACAACGAAAACAAGAAACCAAACACAACGAAATCAAGAAACCAAACACAACGAAAACAAGAAACCAAACACAACGAAAACAAGAAACCAAACACAACAAAAACAAGAAACCAAACACAACGAAAACAAGAAACCAAACATAACGAAATCAAGAAACCAAACACAACGAAAACAAGAAACCAAACATAACGAAAACAAGAAACCAAACACAACGAAAACAAGAAACCAAACATAACGAAAACAAGAAACCAAACATAACGAAATCAAGAAACCAAACACAACGAAAACAAGAAACCAAACACAACGAAAACAAGAAACCAAACACAACGAAAACAAGAAACCAAACACAACGAAAACATTTTTTCGAACGTTGACCCTGTTAGTGGAGACCGTACAAGTAAATGCGGTGTGTCACTTGTTAATTTTTTGTTTCTTATTTTTAAGCCAGTTAAACAATTGTTTGTTTACAAGCGCGGTAACCTCACTTCGCACTCAGCAAACAAGAACTACTACAACTTACCAGGACTTCATGAAAACCTTCCCTAGCGGAACATCTGCAATCTCAGTTCGGCGGGAAGCTCTTTTTGCCAACCCTGCAGACCAGGACACCAAACCACGTATTTTAGAGCTAGTAGATGATCGATCGACCGTCTCGCAAAACGTTTGTTTCATATCCTTTGTAAGATGCATCTGTTTTTTTTATATAAAAAACAAGAGTAAAGTGTCGATAGAAACACATTGTTTCTTTGATCAATAGCGTTTGTGTTGTTTTCTCACGTTTAAAGCAACAGCAAATAATAAAATAGTACATCTAAAAATAAGCATGAAAAATGACAATGTCTTTTGCTAATATAAAAAACACCATAAGGACAAAAGTGAAAAACATGTTATATCAATGTATCAAGTTCTTAGACAGCTGGTTGTATAGTATTTCTATTTCTGCTAGTTATGCCTGGTACGGAACAACAACAAGAGTCACAACTAAATCATAAAAAAAAATCATAATGAAAAAGAACATTTGGGGTGATGGCTTCCCTTAACCACAGGTTATGCAATGGGGAAGATACTCCAACTGAACAATAGGTAAATGGTAACGGAATGCAGTACTGCTTTGAAATAGTTGCAGAACTGTAAAGGTGGAAATGCAATTTAATGAAAACATAAATACAGTCACCCAAGGAGCAATGGTATTGAACTCAGAGCGTCTTGAATGATCCAAACTGCTCTACCGATGTAAAGTCATGAACACGAGACAAACCTGTATCTCTCGAACGAAGTAATGCCTTTGTAGAGCACCGTCCTTCGCCAGCTCTATGGACATTGTTTTGTTCTCGAGGTGCCTGCAGACATCTTTGTCCTCATCGTCATGAATTAGTTCTATATAACATAAAGGTTATTGATAATACAATGATAAACACTAAGCTATCAATCGGGAAAATAAAACAAATGATGTAGTAAGTTGATATTGAATTCAGTTAATGGTAGAACTTCAGTTAGTAAATGGTTTCTACTTCTATTCTCAAGATGTTTGATACCAGGACCTGTATTCTTTTTTCCGAGTTTGCGAATACTAATTTGATAACCCATCGACAATATGGTTAGACGTTTATTCTGTACCATCAATAATAAAGAAGAATCTAAAGGAGAGATAGAAAATCACGCACCTTCGACCTAGTCCTTTGCGAACATGTCGAAGAAACCAATTGTCGAACTATGAATTAATCATTTGTTTTTGTTACAGCTTTTAGTTACGAATCTGTATTTGTTAAAGAGTCCATATCATTAAATAGTTTAGACCGGCATATTCTCTTAAAAAGTTACTATGAATTTACATTTCCAGTTCAGATTCATAACAAATCAAACCAAACCAATCGATATTGACAGAATGTGCAACTATTTTCCATTGGACGTTTACGCCTATACAGAATATAGCTGAGAGTATTATAAATATATAACCATACAATGAACAAAATATAATGGAACCAAACATCGATATCAACATAATATCATTAAGATACGTCTGCCAAAGTACATGGCAATAATGTAAAACATGGAACGAACTAAGACGGTAGCGCATTGGTCCCATAAATTGTACTTCCTTAGATTCGTACTTTGAGCTACTAATTATCTAGAGTGACATCATTATTTACCTTTGTCCTCAGGTATTAGATCCATCTTACGTGCAAGGAGCAGATAGTATTGCTGGCACAGCTGTTTCATTATCCCTTTCTCCTTGCTGTCTTCGAACTGGAAGAAAGAAATCCGGTTGAAATGGCAAAACTCTAAACCTATGTATTAAGTAAGGGTTATAAAATGGATGTTTCTAATCTTCATATTTACACATTTCAACTCAAGCTTTAAAGCAAAAGTAAAATATTCCCGTAATGGGCTTCTTCTGCTTTTTGGCACAATGGTTCTTACTTGTTCTGAGAAAAAATGATTGGCAATCTTTGGTTCCTTCCAATTTATATAGACTAGACAAAACCCATCTTAATCGAGATGGTCAATTTACCAAAAAAAAAATAAAAAAAAAAAATCATACACACCTTAATATGTTTGTTTTCGGCTGTTTTTCTACGATAGACGGCTTTCCACATTTCTCTTATATCTCGAACAACGGTCGCAGTGTCTATTTGGTCTGCTATCATCTGTATAAATATACGATAAAGTTTTTTAATGTGTGCGTTCATTTGTAGTTTCATAGCGTTCCCTCCATGACTTTCAGCAAGGGTTTATCAGTGCGAGCCATGTAGCCATGTCAGTGCTCTCCTTGTTTGAACTGCTCCTTCTGTAGTTATGGCATCACTCTTATCTAGAGTTCACCAAAATAAGTAGATGCTATAACAGTATTGGGAAAACCCTGCGAGAAAATAGACTCTCGGCAGTGCAATGCCCCTTTTCATGATATGGAACTACTCAACCTGAAGTAATGTTATTCGTCTTTACCGGAGTATCACTAGCAAAAGCAATTGCGTTGATATTTTTTTTTTAAAAGGTCTGTATGAAAACAGAATTCCGTTAGTGTGATAGGTATTACTAATAAACGATGCTTGTCTTTTAGCTAATATAAGAACAACAACATCTATTAACTGCACACAGTTTTCTTGTTGGAAAAGAATTCGTTAAAAAAGGATGATTCCTTCACCATTTATCCCTTCTTATCCCCTGAGACATGGTAAATTTGAACACATATATCAACTTGTTTTATGTATATTCTCTCAGCTTGCTCCTAACGTTGTTTAACAATGGTCTTCATACATACTTTAACGAGGGTCCATTACATGTTTGAACGCCACATTCAGAGCCATATCCTAGCACGGATGGACCCAATGAAATCGTTACATAACTGGAAAATCGTTGATAAGGCGTTAGACACCATACAAACAAAAAGGACAGTGTGCAGTGATTTGTCAGTTCGATTAATCAAAAGATTAAATGTAATGGTTTATACATACCTTTGGCATATCTACATGTTTTGATTCAAAATGGTGATTCATCTCAATCAGCGACCTAGCTAGCAGAACATTCGCTTGCTTTACTTCCAACACCTGTTAAATCAATCAAAACGATTTTGATAGAACGTTTTCCACATTTTCCTTCCCGTGTTTTAATATGCTGATTGACAGAGTGCGTTGATTGGGTGTATACATTCGGTTCATGTTTGCCATAGGTCTTTGCTAATTGGTTTGCGTATGAAAGATAGATAGAAACGAACCTAGTGTCAGTCCAAAATGATTTATAAAACTGGGTCTTGCATTTGTCATAGGTTATTGTATATATACGTTTGCTAGTGAAAGAGACGTCCTAAATATAGAAGCAAGCTTTTTGTAACTATTTAATAATTGATAGACTGTATTTGAGTTTGTTCTAGTTTTTTTGCATATGCGTTTTGTGATGGAAGATATGCTTTAGATATAGATTTTTTCCTATTGTGAGTTTGTGTTTATTCATTATCCGAACGTAATGGAAGACTAGTTATCTTCTGCGGTGGATACGAAAAGCTCATTTCTTATTCATAGAATTGAAGAATTTATCCAAGAACCAATATACATTATTGCTGGAACTCAAGCAACGCATTTTCTCATTTAGTTTAGTCGAACTAATGTCGAATACAATGTCAAATAATGTTAAATGTTTACATATAAAGGCCATGTCCTAGACTTTAACCGACGGCCAACGTACTTCTACCAGGGTTCTTATTTCCTTAATAGGTTTCGGAGCAATTAAACATTACAAAGAACTTACTTGTTTTAAGCTACAGTCACTCAGCTCCTTGGTTGTAAGTATGCAACAAATGGCTTCCATGCCATTATTGTCAACCAACGTGCTTTGGTTCTCAGCATTTCCCTGTCATTAATTATACAAAACACAATAAACAACACTTGGCCACGTATGTCTGACCCCATTAAGTCAATTACTAGCAATTCTAAGACACATTATAAGGATGTAGTGTTCGAGAAACAATGTAGGCTATTATTTTGTTCTGTTGTTTCATGAAATGTCATTGTACAGAGACGATTAGGACTGATCAATGATGTCTGCGGAGGGCTCATTCAATGACTTCGGGACACATTTTGCTGTAATGCTTATCAATTGTAAAAAGCATACAAAGGAATAAATTTTGCTGTATTGCCAATGAATTGTAAAACACACAGATAGGTATACATTTTGCTTTAATGATTATAAATTGTAAAGATCACAGATAGATATACATTTTGCAGTAACGCTAAAGAAATGTAAACAGTGACTGCGTGAATACACACCATCGACAGAGCAATACTATTATAAAACCTTCCAAAGGCTTGGCTGATATAGGACAATGTTTTGGGCATACGAACAAAAATATTTTGTTTTGAATAATGAAAAGAGTGTCTCTAGCTTAATTCGTCTATCTCTGTGTTATACTCAGCTACTTACGCTGGCAAGCGACGTTAAAGTGCCCACAACGTCTTTATACGCAGCAATGTTCGTGCTATCTAACTGCATGTAGAGGGTTTTCATCAGAATGGTACAATCACTGACTAAGTTGTAGCTGTGGGAATTCAATGGCTGAGACCGTATTAAGTTCTGTAGAAGATGAAAATCGTTCGCTATTTATCCCATGCATTAATGTTTATTTACACATGTTAGTTCAGTTTGTCTTTTTCAGCTATACTACGTGATTTTTAAACAAAGGATACATTATTAATATTCGAATGGCGATTTAACTGTTCACTCTCATTCCTATTCTTTGCCAAATTTGTAGTAGAGATCAACCAAAATATACTAACGTTTACAAATGGTATATTTTTGATTATCGATACTCCAACAATTAAACGCAATACTCTACAAAAACACATTCAGCAACAGAAATAATTGTTTGAGACGACTGTGATAGAATAATGCATTGTATGTAGCGAGCGATCGGTGATTCTACCAATATCGCATCTACATGTACCATATATTTTAGTCAAACTGATAATCTTCTAACAATGTTTTATAGATATCGCCTACTATTACTCCAATTCGGACCAGCCCAAGCCCATGAATGCTACAAAGACTCTAAGTACAATGTGTTTGAAAACAGGATAACAAAGAGTGAATTGTATGATTGACATTAGTTGCTTACTTGTAATTCGTAGGAGCCAGCCATGTTACCCAGCATTCTGACGGTCATCCTTAAGCTGGGCTCACTGTTGTCAACTTCCGGTTCATGTTTTTTGTACTGAACCAAAAAAAAAAAAAGATATATTTGAGATATAACTAGTTTACTTGAATGCTATCTGACTCTGTTTTCATTATAACGCCATTCGTATTGCAATAATGCCTTACGAAAATCGTACCACGTTAAATACATGGGACTGACTCTCGAGTTAGAATTTTAAATTGCTTAATGTCCACACATATGGCTGATACTCTACCACTGCACCGTGTCGGTCTGATAGGGACCACCAAACAAAGATACATGACATCTCAATATTAAGCACGGGTGGACTGAGAAAACGACTCCCTATCGAAGCAGAGGTAACTGCAAATCTAACGCATAGGTCGGCTTACCCCTTTACCAAACGCCAAATGTTTGACTGTCCCAAATTGAGAGTTTGCAGACGACATTTGAAAATGTGATGAAATCGAAAAATAATGTTCTGATAGGGCAGAAACTGTTGTGGGAAAATGAGAAATTGCTTGTTAAGAGCAATTTCTCCTTTTCCCACAATATGTTTTCCGGAATCATTTGCAACGAACTTGGCAACTGTCGTTATTGTTTGGTAATGGGTTAAATAACATGGCCACGCTTTTCATCTAATGGTATTTGTCGGAGAATGAATGGGATGGAGAGAGTAAAATGAAAAGGGGGAAACAAAGATAGACATACTGAGAGACAAAGGGTGCGAACGACAAAGAGAGAGAGGAGAAATAAAACATTGGCAGTCATACAAAGATAGTTAGTATAAAAGCATATCAGACGTAGGGGGATGCAGAGACACTGAGAGATAGAGAGACATAGACATATGTTATGAAATTTTACGCGGGCTTCTCGAGAAAGAATAGTGAAATATGTCCAACATGTCGTTTTGGGGGCAACGAGTTCTGTTATTTATCTTGTAAGCGTTGTTAGAATTTATAAATCATATGTGTGTTTAATCTTGAAGCTATTATGAACATGTTTCATGCCTCAAACAATTCCACGAATGAAGGGGAACCAATATTACTCACCACACATACTATAGCATTGTGACGTTACCTTTTTGGGCGCTGGTTCCACGAGAGGTGCAACCTGCGAACGTTTGGCATGCCCACTATTGGCCTCAGTTTTAATAGTTTCCGTGTCTTGTTCCTCATTCTAAAAAGATAAGTACAATGCCAGATCGCAAATTAAAACAGCGTGAGTGCTAAATGTAGAGAAGGGGAAACAATGAAATGACATTGGCTTCACCGAAGATTCATTAAACATAATTTCCTTCTCTATTCCAGTTGCTTCGACCTAATATCATCAACAAGGCAGTGCATTTTTGTAAAATCGGCTAAGCAACTAGTATCACTCTCTTTTCGGTTAAGTCTCGAGACCTACATGAATGAATGTCTGAAACCTTCTGATCGACTTATTATTTCTTATTGTATTGGTTTCTGCCAGAGTTCAAAGATAACATTTCTTGATACGCAGTTTGTATCGTTTACTCATTGGATTTGGGATTACTGTTTATTTAGAGATATTTCTATAAGCAGTGATCTGTGGCTTTCAAACGAGCTCACATATTTGTTTTCAAATGCTACTTTATTCGTGTATTTCAGTTTATAATGTTCACATGTACATGTATTCAAAGGCACTATTAATTGAGGTATCAAATCTCAGTCATTTGTATAACCTTGTATAACAAGATAATTATGCTTGTATAAGTCTTAAAGTGTCATTTCGGGACCGATAACTCAGTGCCGTATAACATTTGTGATATCCGGCACTAACCATATAATACATGCACGCGACTAATCATGACGTCATAAGAACGATATGACGTCATGTTTACATCATTCTCTACTTATTTTTTCCGTTTTTCTCGTGTTTTATTAACATTTTGTTTGTTTGAAAGAATAGATAAAGGTAACAGGATAAATAGAATAGATGATTGGTGTCTTTGACTAGGAAAAGTTATCGGGCTCGGCATCGGAATATTATCCGTTTCGCCTTCGGCTCACCGAATAGCCTAATATTCCTACGCCTTACCCGATAACCTTTCCGATTCACGACACCAACCATCTATTCTCTATAAGAATGTTTTTTAGTAATCACAAAACAAATCATAAGCTTCAATACTAGCAGCCAGTTTGGTTCAAACTTTATTTATTTCAAACTGAAGGCATTTCGGCAACACTTTGCCTTTAGCCTAAACATGATATAAAGTTAAGAAATACAGCAAACAGTATAAATAAAATAGGTTTGAATTTATACAAAGTATATATAGTACGAGCCAAACCACAGCGTTCTAATTAAAAGAGGTGATCATTTGGTTATATGTACATTTAACTGTTTGGATTCAAGATAATAAGTATGCTATTAAAGGTTTATAACTCTATATTAAGCGAATCATTGATAATAGAAAGTCTCACCTTTTTCGGCTTCGGGGCCCACTCAAGCTTTCTGAAAGAGATGGGAAAAAACGTAATCCGTACAAAATACATAGGCACAAGGGTAAAACACTAAAATAACAACTTCCTCTTCCAATTTTGAATGAACTCCAATCACAAAATCAATCCCAAAAGCATGTAATTATAACATAAAAGCCTTTAATATTTTAGCTAAGTGTTCTCTACACATTGTTCAGGGTAATATAAATAGCAAAACGATTGGGAGATTTACAAACTGAGGTTATAAAAGGTAGAAAGCGTTTGGACATAAAGGACTTCGCAGTTTTGTAGCAAAATATCTATCATTCTTTAAATCTAACGATATAATCGAATATTAAATACAATGAAACTTTAGATACAACCTTACTTACAGCCATGTTAATGCACTATGTCTTTCTTTCATATTTGCATTTCACATTATATACTTGCTTATTTTCTAAACTTTTAGTTTGATTTAGTTTTAGTTGTTTGATTAATTTAGAAAAGCCTAAAGTTTGCCTCGCGTAACACTCATCAATGTAGTTAAACATAAGAACATTCTTTGTTATGTTTAACGACGAATATAACCGATCCACATATGCCATGGACGTGAAGAGTTAATATTATTTTTAGGTATAAATGGTTTAAATATTATCCTGTCACTAGTCCAATTTTGGGACCGATAACTAAGTGCCGTATAACATTTGTTATATCCGGCACTAACCATATAAAACATGCACGTGACGAATCATGACGTCATAAGAACGACATGACGTCATGTTTACATCATTCTCTACTATTTTTTTTTACATTTTTTCTGGTGTCTTATTTACATCTTGTTTGTTTGAAAGAATACTTAAAGGTAACAGGATAAATGGAATAGAAAGTTGGTGTCTTTGAATTGGAAAAGTTATCGGGCTCGGCTTTGGATAACTTCGGCTCCACTACATATTATTGTAACTCACATACCAAACAACATAACTTCCTACCTGTATTTATACTGTTCTATTCCCCTGGTCAAAATATGATGGACTGTCCGAAAAAAGGTGTCGTCCGGACTGACTATCATTTGTTCCACGATTGCGGCCTATTGATATAAATGTTTATAATTACCTTTGATTGCAAATGTAATCACTAGACCAAACCAAAGCAACATGTATACTGTTCCTTGCATAACACAATTTGAATAGTTTTCAAAATAAAATAGTTTTGCATCTTTTAGTGTGATCTTCCACAACAAATTATAAATTCATTTCTATTGGTTTTGTAAGGTTTTTTCCATCATGTGTGATAAACTTTACTAAGATTCAGGTATCTTGCTTATATTTAATGTCGGAGGACCTTACAGTTTTCCCTACCATGACCAGACAAGCTGCAAAGACTACAGTCCAACTTGTGTGAAGCAACCATCCGTTTAAGCAGCCAACCTGCCTTAAACAACCACTTCAGAAAAGCCCATTGTTGGATTTATAGTGTACATCAATCTGTGTTAAGCAGCCAACCCGTCTAAAACAGCTCCATAGGCTAGCCTTTTAACACAAGTTTGACTTTAATTGACATTCCGTTTGCCAGGCGACAGACATGTGCAACAATAACAACATGTCTTAAACCTTTTAGGAGATGGGTCTTGTGATTTCAAGTTCAATCCTTCAATTCAATTCTTTATTGTCGAAAGTCGTTAATGCGATTTGCCTTTGGTCATTCAAACTTTTTCTCATCTCTATAAACCCTAGGCCGGAAAGTCAACCATAACTTCAGCCGAAGGAGAAAATATTTTCTGGTGGAACATCTGCAGCCCTGTAGCCTAGAGGTTGAGAAGTCTTAATTTCATCCAAGGTTAAAGCCATTTAAATTACGTTAGACAAATTGTTCATTTGTCGACACCTTTATGTTTATGTGGTCTCATTCATTTCGATGTTCCAGCTTGTCTGCAGAATACCAATGGTTCGATCAAGCATGCCAAACCTCTCATAAGGCATTTGGTGCTACCCATTTCACAATTAAAGTTGAGTTGGATGTCGCAAAACAATTAAAGTAGTATTGTCATACTTGATTAAAGCGAAATATTTTTCTAAGATTCAGATACCTTGCTTATACTTGATGTCGGAGGACATTACAGTTTTTCCCCACCAGGACCAGAAAAGCTGCATAGACTAATTGACATTCCGTTTGCCAGGCGACAGACATGTGCAACAATAACAACATGCCTTCAATCAATCAATCCTTCAATTCAATTCTTTATTGTCGAAAGTCGGCAATGCGATTTGCCTTTGATCGTTCACATTTTTTCTCAACTCTATAACCTCTAGGCCGGAAGGTCAACCATCGAAAGTCTGACACCTTTATGTTTATGTGGTCTGATTCACTGTGATGTACCAGTTGGTTTCAAAAATACCAATAGTTCGACCCAGCATGTCGATCCTCTCATAAGGCAATGGGTGCTCCCCATTTCACAATTGAATTTGAGTAGGATGTCGCAAAACAATTGAAGTATTATTGTTATACTTGACTAAAGCCAAATAGACCATAGAGACGATTTGCTTTGAATGGTAATTCTCATTTCTTCTTCCATCGATAATGCGTTGGATATATCAATACAGCCAAAGTCTATGTAATGTAAGTCTACCTACCTCAACAACCTTGTTTCTATTGTAGAGCAGATCAGACAACAATGCAAGAGCATGGTTGGTGACTTCAGGCTGACCTTGACATTGCTTTAGATGATAGAAAACACACGCAACACAGTCATGCTTCACAAGGATATACTGAAGGTCCCCCATACGACCACATTGCCTGTAATACAAAAGGAGAATGCTTTTGTTTGTGATTTTCTTGTTCGATCTGTCAAATCGTATTTGGTTAAAAACAATTGAAGCCCATCTAGTGCATGCGTTTGATGATGGAGCAGACAACAAAACAATACATTGGAACAATTATGATAATAAATTCACAACAATATTCGATGTACGTGTATATGTACTCTCAATTGATTTGATATCGTGTATCAAAACACATTTGATGTACTGATGCTAATTAAGCATACGATGTTAGTATCTTTGTACTCTCAATTGATTTGATATCGTGTATCAAAACACATTTGATGTACTGATGCTGATCAAGCATACGATGTTAGTATCTTTGTACTCTCAATTGATTTGATATCGTGTATCAAAACACATTGGATGTACTGACGCTAACTAAGCATACGATATTAGTATCTTTGTACTCTCAATTGATTTGATATCGTGTATCAAAACACATTGGATGTACTGACGCTAACTAAGCATACGATGTTAGTATCTTTGTACTCTCAATTGATTTGATATCGTGTATCAAAACACATTTGATGTACTGATGCTGATCAAGCATACGATGTTAGTATCTTGTTAAATTTCACAGTTTTATATGTTCTTATTAAGTGTCGTTGTTTGACATGCTAATGGTCATTGCATTTGACTCGTTTAAAAGCTTTTCCATCTTGGCGTTTATTACCTTTGTGATTTTGACCAATGCCCATGGCTAAGCTTTAAAATCTCCGATTTTAACAAATGCCGTAACACCTGGAAACATTTGATTGCCAAGGCAAATCCGTCTGTACTCTTTGGCAGTGCTGTTCTGGAAGGCGCCCTTCAAAGAGAAAAATAACGATATAGACAGTATTATTATATATATTATGACCTGATGTGAATACTTTGGATGCATTTTGCATATACAGTGATTTCTCGTTAATCCGAACACGTCTGTTCCCAACAAAATGTCCGGATGACCGAATCATCCGGTCAAATGAAGCAGAGCATGTTCTTATACACATTAAGACATAAACAGTCCGTATACACGTGTATACTTATGACTCTTTAGCAAACGCCAAATTGTCGACCGTCCCAAATTGAAAGAGTTTGCAGACGACATTTCAAAACGTGATGAAACTCAAAAATAATCTTCTGATATGGCAGAAAACATTATGGTAAAAGGAGAAATTGCTCGTCACGAGCAATTTCTCCTTTAACCACAATGTTTTCAAAAGTCGTCTGCAACAAACTGGCCCAATAATTCCGTTCCCTTACAATTTCGTTCGGATTGCGAGACATCCGGATAATCGGGGTCCGGATAAACGAGGCTTCACTATATATTCCTAACTAAAAATGCAGGGCAGATAATTAAAGTCTTGATGAACTTACAAGTAGAGGAACACACACATCGATGCTCAAATTAGGAAAGAAATACCGTAATGACATCAAAAGTAGATACATCATACACAAATGAAAATTAAAAGGTTCGTCGTTGTTGCATTAATAATGATGTATGAATGAACTTTCTATCAAGTGTCTTGGACCACCTACTTCAAAGATCGCAGCACCCAACACAATGAGTATCTTTACTAGAGCAGGTACGTACATGAGGCATTTGCATAGTATGGAAACTGCTTCATAATTTCGGACATCACTCGAAGACTTCTTTGGGTTGAAACAATCGACAAGTTCCTTGAACTCCTTACTCCGAGGTAGGTCCATGTTTGCTACAGCTAGCTTCGCATCTGGTATGACAAGTGGAATAGAGAAAGGCGCAAATCAAAAGGTCATCAAAAGATGGTTAAAGATTGTGTTAAAAGCACAACAATATGTTATCTTCATTAGATAAAAACCATTTTTGTAAAAAAAACCATTGCTCAGTATGTCTTATCTCACATGTATCAGGTAATCAATAAAAAAAAACGTTCAGAAAAATGCAGATGCACCATTTTACAAAATATTCACATGTCCATTCTGTCTTCTTCATAGTAATGGATAATGGTATTCATATTTTGATATAGCCAACTCTAATGCTCGTAAACGCGATTGAAAGGAGAATAAGCACATGTACGTCAGGAAAGCTTTAACCTAGACGGGAACAGGACATTTCTAAGCCTAAAAGGTGTTAAACATGTATAGTACTTCTAAACCCATATCTAGTTCTGCCAAAAACAAAGATAGTGGAGTATTTGTAAACTTGAAAGTAATAATCGCTTTATGAAACAGGCCCCGCCCAAGTTGTCTTGTGTCTATCTACATTTATTTGTAAATGAAGAACACCCTCGAGTTGTATCGTGAAAAGACAAGGACTCACTCATGACAGCCATAAAAGACCTAAACACTGTATATTTGAACAAGAGAGCGTGTAACACAATTCGGTAATGAACGTATACCTTCTGACTTGCCCATCCCACCATATTTAGAGAATAGATGGTTGGTGTCGAGAATCTGAAATGTTATCGGACAAGGCTAAGGAATATTATCCGGTGAGCAAGGAATATTATCCGGTGAGCCGAAAAGAGAATAGATGGTTGGTGTCGTGAATCGGAAATTTTAGCGGGTAAGGCTTAGAAATATTATCCGGTGAGCAGAATAGAGAATAGATGGTTAGTGTCGTGAATCGGAAATGTTATCGGGCAAGGCTTAAGAATATTATCCGGTGAGCAGAAGGCGAAAGGGATAATAATCCGAAGCCGAGCCCGATAACATTTCCCATTCAAAGACACTAACCATCTATTCTATTTATCCTGTTACTTTTATGTATTCTTTCAAACAAACAAGATGTACATAAACCACGAGAAAGAAGGAAAAAGTAAGTAGAGAATGATGTAAACATGACGTCATCGCGTTCGTCACGCGCATGTGTTATATGGCTGCAATCTGAACACATCGGGTTAATCAAATGAAAACACCTCTGAAATAATAGGGATGACGCCATATTGGTTCCCAGCGGAATGACGTCACATCACTTTCGTGTTTAAAAATAGATCTTATATGTGTAATCGAAAAAGTCGTTAAACTTGATTGAGGAAACAACTATACCTGTCACAACGACAATTTCGCCATTTTGGTATGAGTTACTGATAAAAAAGAGGATGTCCAACACTTCCATACACATTGAACTACTTAACGTGCACGCTTAGAAAATGTGTTAAATGGCGGATGCCGATTTACCCTAAAAAATTGTAACCCTACACTTATATCCGAGGTGTATTTCACAGCTCACAGAAATACCTGAGTAGTTCCCCTTGATATGGTTGGTGCCGGATATCACAAATGTTATACGGCACCTAGTTATCGGTTCCAAAATGACACTCGTGATAGGATAACTATAATAATAGTACCTTCTGAATAATCGTACCACCGTTTGACGAATAACTGGAAGTCCCTGTTCAGTTCAATGTCACTCTGTGAAAAAGAGATTTATATAAAGTTTAAAACGGAAAATGGCTAGACCATCCATTGGTTGGTCGTCAGGTCTTGAAAATCAATCTATTTGGCAAAGTTCACAATCATAATATCCTTATATCACGTTGCTTTGTTGTCTAAGTATCGTCATTTGTATTAAAAAAGTAACGTTGTAATTTATTCAGTGTAGTACATAACAGAGGTTGTTTGAACTCTAAGCAATTGTCCGGAAGAATAGTTCTGTTCTACGCATGCAGAATGTACAACGAAGCATAAATGAGCATTTTAAGAGTTTCGACTCAGCAGTGTCAAAGTTATATTCTTTAGAAAAACAAAGTGTCAATTGCAATTGGTTTGATGTTTCTTTGTATCGAACGCTATCAAGACGATACTGTGCAAAACACAGATGCATACAAAATTGACTCAGTGTGAGACCAAAATTGAAAGGCAAATAGAGATACACTTGCACTGATTGTCTAGATATGACAGACTGTCCGGAAATCAATTAATAAAACGACGAATAGATTCGTCATGCTACACTTACTATTGATTTCTACAGGAAACACCAACACAAAATAAAGAAAAAGTAAGGCAAAACTCGTGCCTAGTTAAAATGATATTTTGTTAAATGGGCATTGAATCCAAACTACCTGTTGGCTTGAATCAGTCTTGTTTCTAGACTGTTGAACAAGTTCCTCGAATGAGTTGATAATGTTTGAGTACTCGTCGTCTTCGACTGGTGGAGACTTGTGCCGATGAACTGCCTCAAGGACTTCTCGGATCATTGACATTGTGCTTGGGATATCTGTTACGTATGGTATAACATTCTTTGTGAAACGCTGAAAATATAGAGAAAAAAAGTACGATTATGACAGTGTATGGCATAACTGCCTTAATGGTCATACAAAAGTGACTTTCAGGGATCTGAAAATCCCATAGACTCTTCTGTCTTTTTTCCAATATTCTACTGAGGTATACACATCATTTGCACTGTGGTTCTATATTGACTCACCTTTAGATAGGTCTTTGTTTTTATCTCTCAAAACTTCATGTTGCCTTCTGCAATAGTCATATTTCGTACGACAAAGCAATAAGAACTTGTGCCGCCCTTAATTAAGTATTTCATTTGTCAAATAGCACATGCACCAGTATTTGTGGTTGTTCATATATCCAATAAATACAAACTCTAAAAGCACCGCATGACTTTCATCCAAACTGGAAACTCATCCATGTTCTACCAGGTCATCTCTTACAAGCAAGATTTGCGCCAGAAGTCAAAACATCTAGAACAGATTATTTTAAGAGTGTCACGACCGGGAAGTACCAGGTCTGTAGACTACTTTGTAATGAAACTTCGAAAAAGTAACATCACACAAACGTATTGTGTTTCTGACTTCAGGAAATATGGCCTTTGTGGAATACTGCAAATGAAACACATTTTCATACTCATGTTGTTTTTATGAATTATGGAAGTACGGCAAATATGAAATGCTGAAATGTTTCTTCATAGAAATTGGTGGTGTATGTTTGACTTATGGAAATGAGGCTATTGTTAAATGCTAAAAAAAACGTCACACGAAGCTATGATGCGGATATGACCCATGGAAAAACTGACTTTGTAAAATGTTGTAAATCACTAAAACCTCCTATTCTACACGTGTATGCATTGTAACGTACCCGAAAAATAAGAATTTGTTCTAGGTTATGGTAAAAATTCCATTTTGCAAATCCTAACCCAGACTGCTGAGTCACATTTCAATGGATATATAATTATTACAATTAGCAATGTCTTTATACCTGAAGCGTGCCGTCTAAATCAGAAAGCTTCTCCTGGAACTGTCTATCTACCTCTATAACTTGTCCGCGAAACAGTCCCTGTAATCAAATTAGTATTAGATTACCGCCAAGGAAATGGTTAGATGTGTGATGCTATAAATTTTTCCAATAGATATTTCCGATGATGCCTATCAATAGTTTAGGTTAAAAATAACTGTGAGACCAAACTGAAGAGTTGAATCAAAAAGTGATAGAGGGGTCTTCAGTCCCAATGTTATTTTAGAAAATTCAACAAAATCATGCAACGTTCGCCATTCATCCTTTGATGCCAGTACGTTGGGGAGAACAGGTATAGAAATGTTCGTACTTTGGAAAGGTACATTGACGTCTTAAAGTAATTTGAAACAACTAATCAGAGATTCCAGAACCAATTACTCGAGTAAGGATATTTCATAAGTAGGTTTTGATACTGTAAATATTTATGAGAATGCAAATATATACCATGGATAAGATTCTAGTTGTAGATACCTTTCCTTTTAGATTAAGCCTAGAGTTGACCCACTTACATCGTCATGAAGGAAGGTGACATACCTTTAGAAATGGCAGTATTCCTTCGAACACATATATCGACACACTGTCTTCCATCTTCAATGACAATCTATGTAAAAACAATTTAAAAGTGAAAGTTTTAAAAGTGAAAGCCTAGAGAAAGATAAGAAATCATGATTGTTATTTAATGTAATGAAGAAAACTGTACAACCAGTCATATTTCAGTGTCCAAAACTCTGCTTCTAAAGCATTAATGTTTGATGGTTTTGGTGTAAATGGGTTGTCTACTGTTTATTTGAAATTATACAAGATCGATTTTTCTTTCTCTGTATCTGGATTAATGTTGAAAGTCACAAATATATTTTTTATGCTCATCTTCCAGTGTCTGTAGACACCCCAATGATAACATTAGACCTTCATGTCGGTGGTAGACACATTTGGAGATGACTAAGTAGATATATGAATCTATCCTTTATTGCAGTAAATGTTTTTCCCATTTACTTTACTTTCTCATCTGTTAACACCTAAATATCTTAAAATTCAAAGGCATATCTATATATATTATTTTTTCTTTCCCTTCTACATTACGTGTAACTTTGGCCCTTAATTTGAATTGTTTTATACCTCAACCTGTACATATTGTACCTGAGAGATTAAAGAAATGTTCTGTTCTGTTCTGTTCTGTTCTACTGGGTTCAATAGTTTGATCAAACACTTTTTTAACAGTATATCGTTGAGAACTTGACTTCTAGAGATTCAAGTCAGTGATTTCAGTAAGAAGATCTCCTCACCTTCTTGAACCATATTGAATTGAACATCTCTGTAAAATCTCTGGTACTTGTGTGACATTTTCCTCCACAGAACGGAGCACACTATCAAATGAACTTATCAAATTCCAAGTTTTCCTGAAATAAATCAAAGTACAGATAAGCAGACTAACAAACTTATGGAGATTGTATTCTTGGTTGTAAAGTGTATGATTTATTTTGTTTCATTATTTTATCATGATCAAAACACGTACATTTCGTTTTGAGATAGAACGGGTTTTCCAAATCGTAATGTTATCCCGTATATTAAGAATGCAACATAAGTACATTTTGTTTTATGCAATTTATCCAAACGTTTGAGGCAGAATTCATTCTGAGTTAAATGTAAGAATGTTATATGTTGTGTAATAATTGGTGTCCCTAATCTCAGACAATACGACCAGAATTTTTAAGTTACATATATAAAAGATAAGTGGCAATAGATGCCAGCCCGATGTTTTGACGTTTTATGTAAAACATACAATGAATTACTCCAGTACATGCCAATCAGTCGCTGATCGTATATGGATTGTGTTTGTGCTAGACAAGTAAACAGTTAATGACAACAATCATAGACCTATACTTACTCAGCTCGTAAAATTTGTTTCCTTTCTTTCGAGACGTAGATACTGGTGAAGTACCCCAGATAAATAATTTTGATAGAAACTTTGACGTCGCTTGCTAAAACGGTATGCACCTCATCTGGTAATATATCAGTACAGAAGGTGTCACGAAATCTATGTTCATCCTACAAATAAAATTCGAGAACACTTTTAAAACATAATCACTGAATGATCAAGTGACAAGCAGTTTTACTTTACAAAAATAATGCATTCTATAGTAACGATCATTAATTGAATCATAGCGATCATGGAAACGTGTGTACATGATTCTTAAAGTTGATGTTTGCATTTATGTTTTCAACAGAGTCTGTTGAAAATGAATAGGTTTAGAGTGAAAATAGATGTATTATAATGATAGAATAGCCGAGGGTAATAAAACAGTAAATAGTTCATTTCCTTTACGAGAGAGGTTCTAGATAATCCTCAATTGTTGATTCCTTTAGTTGGTACATGAATATTACCAGTTTTACCTGAGCTAGCGTTGCAAGGAAATCAAGAAGGGAGAGTATCTGTGCCAAATTCTGCGGTTTGCCCTCGTTCATTCGTCTAATCCTGAAAAAGTATTCAAAATACAAAAGATATATCGCCTGGTTGGCCATAACGAATAAAAGCTGTTACCGATGCTAGAAATAGTTATCTCATACATGCATTGGAGGTTGGTAAAAATGGAATTTATCTGTGTTGGGATTACATCAACGAATTCATTAATATTGCGGTGACAATTCACAGTTCATTGTCTGTGTCTAAATCAGTACCCACACTTTTGAAACTGGTTCACTGTTCGAAATAGTATCCCTGTTTCCAAGAATACCATGGAGAAGAAAAACATTACCTGCGTTATGGGTTGGCCTTTTGAATGCTCGATAAACCAATCAGGCATCAGAGAAAAACATTTGGTTACTTCTATTATTGAAGCAATGCAAACAAGACTATTTTTAACATATATTGATGGGGTATGTCTTTATTCTTAATCTTGCTAGCACAAATGGATAAGCATGCAGATAAAATCGTTTAGCGAGATATGGAAAATTTGCTCGTTTAATTTTCCGTGGCAGAGTTTTTTGGTAAGCCACTGCAGAGTCTAGCCTATTACTGGTGGTATCCAGCAACGACTTAGTAAAACTGAAATTATATTGACGCCAGCAAGCAATCTGGAAAGGTAATGGTGTGCATTTATTGAACACTAACACAATTAGCAAATGATGTAAACATGTCTTGTCTTCGATTTCTTTGCTCTGCATAAAACATGAAGAAAGTAGCTTGAAAATGAATTTACCGTTCTGTACTTGGACCACTAAGACATTTCATCATAACACTTCGATACATCGGTATATTTGCTATAACTAGTCTCTGGTTTCTTTTGAATATGCTTCCTCGAGATGGTCGTACAATCACATGTAGCAACTCTAGTGTCTCTGTTAACTTCGACTGCGCCAACAGATCGATCATCCGTTTTACCTGCTTAGAAGTTGTCTTCGTTCCAAGTTTATTGTTGTCTTTGAAGATCTGGAATTGTGTCAGATTTGCTCATTGAATAGGACAATATCAATATTATTGATAACTTAGTATACGAAATGTACGAAGATATTTGAAATGAAGGACAACACGTTTTTCTTAGGAATACATTTAGGATGCAACTACATATTTCAGATTTGTTTTAAAATAGTAACCAATAAGAGCACAAGAAAATCAGAAGAGACACCTTTAGAATATTATGCAATTTGGCAACTATGTATTAGATATTGAATGAAAAAGTATGCAATGCCAATTTGGACGTTATTTACACGACATATTGTGGTTGTGAAAAGATATGAAAATTGCATCCTTTGTTTGCTCAGGCTTCCCTGAAACCTACAGCAGATATATGTGGATATTATGTTTTGTTAATTTAATCAATGCAAACTCATACCGTCGGTTTTATCACATCAATATGGGCTGCATTTTGGTGCATAAACCTTTCAACTCTTATAAGGTTTTAACAAAGCAAACTCCTTGAATATCCTGTCAATGTCAGAACAAAAATACGGACAGCCTATTGGTACCTCAACAATTCAACCAAAGCGAACTGAGAAAACTTCCTGTCACTTTTAGAACAATAAAATGGACCATCTACTGATACATTAACATTTTAACTACTTTGAAGATTTTATCAAAGCCAAATAAGGTTATATCCCGCCACTGTTAGAACAACAGTATGGACTGCCTTTCGGTGCATTAACAGTTTTTAACTTTTGTCAAAGCCTTAATTATATCATTATAGTTATTGATGTCTACAATTTAACTTCAGTCAGGTTTCTATCCATACCTCTGTTATGACACCTACAGTCTCGGGAGCGATATGTGAAAGATTCAGGAGTGTATCTAGATGGTCAAACATCAGCTCCTGGACAAATGCATTTCTGTGTGTTACAGCATTCATTAGCTTGAACAGTGACCCCTCTGGTTTAGTCTATCATAAAAAAATGCAAAAGTTAAATGGTGTGCGTTTGAAGATGGCTGTTTTAATATTGTACTTCTGTGCTCCTAGCTACAATGTTTTCGAGAAATTTGGTTCCCGTCTGTTTGTCAGTTTATTTTTCTTAGAGGTCATTTTATTTTAAAAACTGGCTCATGAAAGGAGACTTATGCTATATCAAACTATATTATTTGGTAAACATTTGGTCAAATTCATAAGGTTATGACAAAAAAGCACACATCAGAACAATCTAAACGTGAAGGCCAACAAGAAATAACCCAGATCAGCCTGATTAATAAGTCATATAGTACACAGAATTTTGAACCGACCAATCAGAATTCATTATTGGAAATATGTAAACAAACGTGTTGTTGATAAACATGATTGAATTGGAGACAACTATATTTCATGCACTAAATGACTTATGTTAGAGGAGTTTTTCAAATAGAGTCTCATGCATTCATAATTTAATTTTCATGACTTTTATGAACAGAATCAAAGAACTCAGTGTATTTCTTTCAGTAATTCATTCGTACTCATCTCCTTTCATGTGCCTTTAAAAATTTATGCTCTACATGCCATATACAAAAGTGTTTATTTGAATCACTATTTGGAAATGTGCATGTTTGATCAATTTGATACCTTCTACGCCTAAACAGAATTAAACGCATATTATGTTTCACTTAAGTATTCAAAGTACAAGGCATGGCAATGTGTTGCAATTGCTCGTGCATACTGCGGTCGAAATAATAGTTTACAATTGTTATAATCATAAATTACACACTCATTGAGAATGTTTTTGTACTTTGAAAGTTCAACTGCCACATGTGGGGGCATGTCACAAATCCTTTAAACTACAAACGTTCATTGACACAAATATCAACATGATCATCAATAGATATAGAGAATAGATGGTTGGTGTCGTGAATCGGAAATTTTATCGGGCAAGGCTTAGGAATATTATCCGGTGAGCCGAAGGCGAAACGGATAATAATCCGAAGCCCAGCCCGATAACATTTCCCATTCAAAGACACCAACTATATATTCTATTTATCCGGTTACCTTTATGTATTCTATAAAAGAAAAAAGATGAAAATAAAACACGAGAAAAAAGGACAAAAATAAGAAGAGAATGATGGAAATATGACGTCATGTCGTTCTTATGACGTCATGATTCGTCACGTGCATGTATTATATGGCTAATGCCGGATATCACAAATGTTATACGGCACCTAGTTATCGGTCCCAAAATGACACTAGTGACAGGATAAATACAATTTTGATACACTCTTTCAAGAAATTAACGGCTCAAATTAGTTGTACATTACCTTGGATTCTAGTTGCCGAAAAACCACATCCAGTAGCCCTGAAATATTCAAAAGTAATGGCTTGACAACTGTGACGACGACTATTCAAAGTAAGAATATTATTGATAAATGTACACAGTTTCACTCATTAGGCAATGGAAGATAATTGTGGAATTGTAAATTGTCAGAAGAGAAAGATGGCAAAAACAAATAGGTAGTCGTTCTATGCTCATGGATTAAAGACCTGTTATGGTTCAGTTTTTAAATGAATGAAGGGCCTCAAAAGCCTTGCTGTTAGCGAAATGAACATACAGTGTATAATCAGGATGGAGGTCTTTGTTATGTGATGAATTTTATCATATTTAGCTATGAATCACGTAACTGTATGCATGTGCAAACTTTATGTAAGAATAAATTTTGGGAACATTCTATGTCCACAATCCAGTAGCCCTGAAATACTACCTGTATTATGTATCAACATCTGATTGATTGGGTTTGGAACTCCCTCTGTTAGATAACACAGCCTGCAAGTGAAGAAGAAAAAGAAAATATACATGTTATAAACCCTTGGCAATAGGTATACTCTGTGAATATGTGGAAACAGCGTTCCAACAACCAGAAATGAGTGTGACTTCACAAAGAATCGCCTATAACGCTTAGATTCTACTTTTGTATCCCAATGAATATGACGCTTTTGGCACTTGGTATTTGACGATTGAAGATTACCACTACACACCCTTACCCGAACACACTTATACACACTTTGAATGGGTCTCATTATCTTAACTTGGAAAAAGTGAATGTGTGGAAACGGCGCTCTTTATATATAGTTTTGCACAAGCTGTGTAAACAATGCTTTGCCAAACCAAAAATGTTCATAGCGACAGATTTCCTCCTTTCATACAGTTTATTCTACCTAATTGTCGGGCGTGCCTTCCCTTTCATGTATTCGCCATATCACGGGCCTTTCCCCAAACAACGAGAAATGAGAACACAAAAAATTGCCTATAACGCTTAGGTTCTACTTTAGTATCCCAATGAATATGACGCTTTTGACACTTGATGTTTGACGATTGGAGATTATTTTCCACGCCCATACACATGAATGGGTCTCATAATCTTAACTTGGAAAATGTGATGGTCCATTTATGGTACATAGTATTAGCTTGGACGTATCATCATTCACAAAGTTTGGCATTAGATTGCCTTTGCAATTTTCGTGAACAGTATAACATTCGAAACGTTGCACAACAATCACAAAGGTACTACCTTAATGGATATATTGTAATATAGAAATAGGAAGTAAATTAAGATCCATTTCTAAACCTAATGGATGAACATTTCACCAAAAGGATTTTCGTATCACTTCTCCCATGGTTATCAATAAAGTGCAAAAACGCAATTTTAGAGTAAACCAAACAAACATATGACGATACGACACCATCCAGATGATCTCATCAAAATAAGAAAGAATGAACAAATATTGCTATGAAATGAATACCCAGTTCACAGTTCATATTATGCCAGCGTGACCCTTTACCTTAAGGTTTATAAGGAAAGATACCTTTCAAGATCATTCAAGTCGTTCTTGGTCTTGTCGTGTGTTGAACCATCTCGAGATTGGAGGACCTTCTTTAAAGAGGAGGCAACCGCCTCAATCGTTTTCCAGTCGTTTCTTGTGCTGTCTGAGTTCATTAGCTGAATAAGATATACGCACATAAACTGTGATACTACAACATTAACCATAACGATTTTCAAGTTGTTATTTTTTTCCATTTGAATTTAATTTGTAGCTATATTTACTGGGTTTCAATATCTATTTCAATAATCTTTTACTAAATTCACGTATTTGATATTTAGGCTAAAGTAGATCGTAAAGCTGCTAATTAGAGAAAGAGTAATTGACTTCGTTTTTATAAGATACTGTTGTATATATTTGGTTTTAAGTGTACGGCATAGTGCAAACAGTGATTTGGATATGTTGCCACACAAGTGTGACGGTAATAGGGTTTATGTATAAATACTACTTCTACAGTCTCGCTGTAGAAGCCGGCTTTTATGGGTGATTCGGTAGAGTGGTTGGCTTTCTCTCGTAGTTAAACAACGTACTAAGTGGTTAGTGCCTAGATGGGTGACCCACGATGGCTTTACTCCGAGAGGGACCCGATACACGTTACACAAGGTTCATACTTGATGAAGGCAGACCCTGCGTGGTACTGTCCGTAAAGGCGGATTAAGACGGACAGATCATCATTCTATGAATACGGCGAAAGAATATCTCTTAATACAAACCAACCGTGGCCGTCATTTGAACGCACGTGGATAGGGGCCATGTGATTTTACTCTCTGTACCTTGATAACTAAGCCATATAAGTACCTGGTATACCATTGGAACGCCCATGATTGAAAAGCTACGAAAAACAGAATGTTATGAATATAAAATGCATTTTACCTGTACAACCTTGATCTTTTCAAACATTCGTTCAACTACAGAACAACATGTAGTTAGGCTGGACATCGACTTGTGTATAAGACATTCATTTCCTGTACGTGCCAAATCCTATAAAAATATAAACATGGTTACTACTTCTTACAGGTTTAAGTAGCAACGAAATAACAAGGGAAGTATCGAGAGTTTTTTGAGAATTATTGGTTATCTCACGTTCATGGAAAAAACAATAGCACACTAAATATCAATAGCATTGTTAAAGAATTGTTACACATCCTATTCAATTGCCTATCAGAACATTGAAGAACAGTTATTTTAGTACAAATGTTATTCCTCGATTTGTAGTGCGGAAAAATTCAATATAATTTTCCCAAACTATATGCAATCAACAGTTAATGTGTTATATTTGAAGCACAGGTCACGAAAATAAGAAGATGCCATTACAAATACTTTTAAAGTAAATCTTTTAAGATATTTTAAATGTATGTGCTTTCGCTTAGTAGCGTAATATTTATTTTCATTTAATCTAAATATACGTTTTAAAACTTTTAACAACATTCGACTTAAAACAAAATTCAATACGTTTACGTCCTAATCTACTAATCTTCAAAAATTCTAAATAGTTAGAACCTGGGACAAATCAGCTCTATAAACCAAAAAAGGATATAAACAAAAACAAGTAATAAACGTGGTAACGAATCAAATGAAAGTTGTTTGACCATGTAAGAAAGGTGATACACACCAGAAGTATTCCACGAAGCTTCCGTTCATCAAATGGGTATAAAATGCGTTGTTTGTTGATGCACAATATCCTGAAACAGGCAATATTTACTTAAGTTATGAGGAGAACAGGCTCACCTCAATATGATACTGCTGTAACGAACCGAGCAAATGACCCTCTCAAATAGACAAACACATCCGATCAGTGAAAAACACTGTCTTTCACTGAGCGGTTGTGTTGTTTATATATATACCAGCATGTTCTCATCAACAATATATTAGGTTCCTAATTTGCATAAACGTTCAACGAACGTTATATAACTCCCACTTCCGAGAAGACTCGTCCCGAGTCTTTGCCTTTGGGAAACACGTGGAGAAGGCACTCCGATAGAAGGAGAAGTCTTAATCCCACCTCTGCCACCTATGTAACGAACCAAGCGAATTACCCTCTCAAATAGACAAACGCATCCGTTCATTGAAAAACGCTGTCGTTCACTGAGCGGTTGTGTTGTCTATATATATACCAGCATGTTCTCATCAGCAGTGCACTAGGTTCCTAATTTGCATAAACGTTCTAGGAACGTTACACTGCGAATAAGTAAAATCATTGGACTTTAACGATTGAGGATAATTCTAAATTATATTTAGTTGAAATGACTCTCGCTTTCTGTTATATAAACATCATGGTTGATTTTCAACCACACCACTTATTCAGATTATGATACCCGAGTACTGATAGGGAACAAAAAGCGAGACCTGACCTAGTCATTATTGTCTCTGCGATGTGCTGTATTGATGTTGAGTTACCAGAAACGTGAATAAAGGTGCTGACCGCCTGAGTATGTTTAGTGCTGTTGATAATCAGAAAAACCTCTTGGTATACGTAAAATAAAATATATTTGTAAAGAGACACGGATTCCGAACGCATTTTGGATTTTCCCGAATAGGATTTACCCGCCAACTAACAGTATACTGGTGGCTTTCTTTCCCCCAATGACACAGCCCTGATGTGCAGGAAGTATTTGAGCCTTCCTCTTTCGAATCAAAGCTGGACCAATCGATATACGTACTCATTGGGATCCTATGCGACGTATTGCGTATCATCAGGGATTTGAAACCAGATGTCTTAAGCTTAATTCACAAAAGCAGCTAAATAATCAATCGTGATATTTTCTCTCGGAAAGACACTGTTTTATAGCCTCGTTTTTGAAGCTTATCCATTAAATTAAATATAACTTTTAACATGGTGAGACGACTTTAGAATTCAAATTACAAGTAAGGACTAGTGCGATGTAAAAGCCTAACAGCAAACACAATTACGAATATACATCTATAATACATAGCATTCGTACATTTCAGGTCTTCCCATATAAGTCTCCAGGTTCTTTTTATCCAAGGCATACTCTTTGAAGGTTGACACACATTCCTGTAAACAGAATGTCGCTTAGAGTTAATACTTGACAAAGGTTATATTCAAGCAGTGATTCACGTTAAGACCAAACGTGCAATATCGAATGCTCCATTCCCTTGTAAAAGTATCTAATGGAAAACAAGGGAATGGTAAAAACTTATTCAATTCAGATTCCAGAATACACTTTATTTATTTGCGAAGGAATCACACATAACGGTTAAATTCAACGTTCTTTTGGTACACGTTTGGAGTACTGCAAATGTATATTGGCATTAAAAGTAAAGGTTGTGTCGGTATATTTTAGGAAAGGCTTGGCGAGAATATAACCGAGCTAGTTATATTCCCATTAGTTAAAAACTAGTTTGGCCCTTTTTATAAACATCGATGTATATCCAATACATTTAAGGTGGATAGTTCTGTTTCTTTGAAGCTAGATGCAATGCCCTTTATGTATTATAATTTTCGACTCATGGTTTTATGGTAAACGTAGAGTAAACGTCATATTTATTACTGGAACAAGTACACAAAGAAACAGGATAAGAGATTCTTTACACATTTCATAGGCACAGTGTCTTATGTATCATACTCAGTTCAAGCTTTAATTGAATTCAGTCAACCATAAGCTTTGTTAATTGTTAAACGAGAAGTGGGGTGGATAGAACATCAGCAGAACTCACCATTACAAGAATAGAAGTTGCCTTTCCGAAGAAGCAGTCTATCACGTTTAATGCACTGAAAAATATCGAAAACTAAATCTCTTATATTCATCAAATACATGGAAGACGAAGGAAACAAGTTCATTTTTCAAAGTTGTGTATTTCTACACAGTTTATGTTATACGTATTAACTGATGTACTTTACATAAAAACCTGAACGATAAATTTCCTATTTATATAAATAGCATTTTTTTGGCGTCCAATAACTTATTTATAACATCATCAATGTTTCCGCAATATCTCCGAATGTGACAATTACACACATGTGGTAGTTGACTAATACACGTTCAGGAAAGAGTACTGTAGCACAGGACATTCCATAGTGGAATAAGTGGCCTTTGTCTGAAGAATTCAATCTGGAATGCCCGATGTCCTTTCCTTGACACTACCCAGTATGTCAACACGGAGTCCAAACTGCTATATCTGACTCAATTTTCCTAAGTTTTGCCTTTTGCTTTTGAACGGGAATTTACTAAACTTTGAAACGTGTAAAAAAAAACTCCTGTAATCAAATGCTACATTAAATCCTACCTTATCTTGACCATGCTTATACTACCATCTGGGTCCGGAATAGAGTCGGTTTGTTCGCTCTGCGTACCATCCATGTCTTTTGCCTCGTCATTAACTACAATTCATGTATGTAAAGCTATTCTCTTGGTATAATATTGATATTAAAAGGTCATTCCAGATGGTTGTTATCCGTTAGAATCTTCGAAATGTTATTTCAAAATTTGGCAGATACACATTTTCATGATGTTGTATTCTTCCAATAACAACAGTTATTATATCTAACTTGTATATTCAATTTTTGTTTCGATTTCAATTGGTTTCAAGCTGCCAAAAATGATTTTTAATTTTTGAGAAGTAAATACTAACACTGAAGTAATACGTAGAGCAAATACATGACCGAGAAAAGTAACGGCTTCCGGACATGGTACCCTGGGTAATGGCAAAAACAACACTTGTTAAACTGGTTATCTTGTTTAAACAAAATATCTACATTAAGGACGTTTCTGGCTTGCTTTGTACTTACCACTTAGATGCTTCTCCCCTGGTTGCTCTAGCAGCTGCACGATGCCTCTAACACAATGCTCGTGGCCAGCCAGGTTGTTTCCATAAAAACCATAAAGTAACAAACTCGCAACCATGTCCAAAATCTAAATAAGGAAGTTGAAAATAATTGGAAATGATTTGCATATCATTTACCGGAGTCCTTAATGATTTTATGTTGACTTTCAATATAGGATTTTAAACGTATTAATTCAAAACGGTGAACTATGGCATCAAATGATGCTAAGAAACGTTGAACATGCATTTTCAAATGTTTGGTTGTTTATCTTTACTGTTCCTAGGTTCTATTTGATATTAACGAATTGATACCAATCTTGATTTCATAATGAAACATGGTTAGTATTTAATAAATGTGTTCAATTATATACAGAAGGTGGTCAACGTATGGCAACAAATAGCCAGCCCTTTTAAACATGGAACTTAATATTATATAGGTATTGTAAGTTGTTTTATCCAGTGTTTATGCTATGTTTACCCAATTTGTCAATTTCCAGCTTCGAAGCCTGCTTTTTTTTATGAAAAAAAAAGAACCACGTTCAAAAGCCCTGGAAAGATACTAACAAGAAACCATTGAAGTACATGATTTGATTACTTACTGCAGAAAAAAATATATTTAAGTTGCATTTTTCTTGCACTAAACCTTCATTTCCAGATATCATAGCGTTTGCCCACTTAATGATCTGGTCATTTTGGGAATCCGGCGTCTGAAATATTATGGGTATATATGTATCCATTGACAAGTAATCAAAAGAGCCTATGTTGCTGCAATGTTGCTGCAATGTTGCTGCAATGTTGCTGCAATGTTGCTGCGTCTGTCTCGATCCTGATAAACCTATGCGACCTCGTTACAGTTAAAAGGTGTCTTCAACCAGTATTGGACACACTACCAAGAGGCTTATTTGAGATTGTTTTAAAAAGAAAGATGGTGTCATAACATTTATGAATATTGTATCATCCTCTTAGGTGTAAACTCATTATTGGTTATAAGTAAAATATTTATATTTACAACTAAATTTGAACATGGTTTGTATATGATTGGCAATGAACTTCCGAAGATACGTCACACCAAAAACCGGCTTGGTATACGTTTGCCATAAAAATAAAATAGTTCCAGCTCGTAGTTGCCTTTGTCGGTTATGAAAATCTATTTGTACTTCAGAATTAAGAGGTTTATATCGATTCATCACATTTTGTTAATGGCATATTCTGTTCATTGATTAACTTTTAAACCAGTACAATAACTTCATTAATTGTTATATCTTTACACCTCAATCTGTGCATGGCGACCACATATGTCCAAATGTATTCCTTTAGACGTGACAGTTGTATATATCAGCAACGTATTACTTTCTAAAATAGCATTGCAAATTGAGCTTGTTTCGCGCTTACAACTGGACGCTGCACACATTTGTCAAATGGTAGACTATGCATGTTTCCCCAAAGAACGTGCTTAACCTCAAATGATGACATTAACACTCCAAGAATTCTATAGATTGGGGTTTTTACACGAAACACATTTTTGGTAATTTGTTTCAGTCAAATACTCTGTCAGGACGTCACATACGTATTACCTGTTGGTGACCAAGTTTCGTCAAATCCATAGCTAGGGGAACATGTCCAAACACAGGGTGCTTGTTGACTTCAATGAACATAACTAGAAAAGAAGAACGTCATTATCAGTATTTGAATTGTGTATTTCAAAGGAAAAACTCTTCCCACTTAAGAAAGCCTACGTTTCATTGTCTAAAAGCCGAACTTAAAACCATCCGCAAAGTTAGCAGCTGTGCCGTCATAAATTAGGGCACCACTGCAAAGGGAGTGATTTACATTATGTCAAATTTGCTGCGGAAGAAATTTAATTAGTTCATCTTTCACAAAGAGCTCAAAGCAATTAACGTAACGCCAGAACGTCGTTGGCTTTAAATGTGTAACATCTTGTAAGAAGCAGCTCAAAGCAATTAACGTAACGCAAGAACGTCGTTGGCTTTAAATGTGTAACATCTTGTAAGAAGCAGCTCAAAGCAATTGACGTAACGCCAGAACGTCGTTGGCTTTAAATGTGTAACATCTTGTATGAAGCAGCTGAAAGCAATTAACGTAACGCCAGAACGTCGTTGGCTTTAAATGTGTAACATCTTGTAAGAAGCAGCTGAAAGCAATTAACGTAACGCCAGAACGTCGTTCTCTTTAAATGTGTAACATCTTGTAAGAAGCAGAATGATTATAGTGTCCTTGCATCCATCAAGTAAACTGTTTAATATCAGTTTTCGTAAGGAGATGGCAGTAAATTCCTAAAATCCTAAGCTGCATTTAAAATCCATAAAATGGTACATTTATATAGAAACCATCAGAGAATACAAACACGACTAAAAGCCTGTACAATTGAAATTGGAAGACAATGCCCATTGGGTATGTTGAGTTGGAAAACAGTAGCCCATATGGTCGTATTTCGGTCTCGGAACGTGGATGTTGTGACTTCAATCCCATTGATAAAAAATATCCATATGGCGAAACTTCATTAATTTACATTCGATGAAAGTGCTGGCTATGGACGAATAGAGCAAATTGGGACTGATTTATGTGTAAGAGCTTGTTAACCAATTGCTGTAAACCAAGAAGGGTTATTATTATAGAAACAATACCTGTTAAGAGATGGCAGTATATGACTTTGTTTTCCGGATCTACCCTTTCATCCATCAACGACTGACTTAACAGGTCAAATGTGATGAAGCCAACCTCTGTCGTCAATACTCGAACAGCCTGCTGATTTCCACCCTAAGATATACAAAGGAAATATTTTGGTTTCGAAAAATATCTCAAGCATTTAGCTTCAAGAATGTGTTTGTTTACATCGACTGTTGATTAAGTATTTGAGTTATGGTTGGGAAAGGAGAGAACGAAATGCGATGGAGTGTACCTTGTGATACAGATGACATTGGCGATGATATTCGTTTCATTTGCAAATGTAACTAGTATCAAAATATCAGACCAATACACATTGACAGGTACTATATTGCACTCGGTCGAATTACAAAAAGTTCTGCTGCGATTAACATCAAGAAAGATTAAGACATTATATCCCTATCAAACTTTATTTATTTGGAATTTTTAAACTAGAAAACCCCTCCTTTGAGTTTTATCATGAATAACATCCTTATATTGTCGTTTCCAAAAATAAGAAATTAAAAGAAATATTAATGAAAACGACCGCTTTCAAATCCGAACGTTTGTATCTACGTTTCGATGTATTGGTGATATATTTAAGCTATTCAAATATTTATGTTCCTTGCAACCGTGTTGAAATGTAAGCATTTTCTGCATTACGAGATAATTTTGTACGCATGAGTGAATATAGTTCTAACTTATCTTAACAAAAAGAATCCTTATAAACGCGTAGACGTTCCTTATCAGATGTCTTGTTTTGTCAAGACTTTGCACAACGAAAGAGCGTGCGTATTTGTCTTTACAGAGCTTCAAAAAACCTGCACACTATGTATCTTTGATATTGCGTTCATTCTGCCAACAATTTCATTGAAATGGTTATTAGTAATGGTAGGAAAAGTTCAAATACCACTACAAAGAAATCAGGAGTGTTAGGTGTTAATCCTACATACATCACATATTTGTTTATACTGATCGAAGATGAACCAAATGAAATTGCTTTGAATGACATTATGGTGGGCATAAAATCATTTTCTATCATTTCACTGTCTTACTGCAAGCCATCACTTACATGACAAAGCACTTTAAAGAACTCTAGCTGGTGAGTATAGTGAAGGCGTAGGTCCTCATTCTGAAAAGAAAAAGAGAAGTACTAAACCATTATCGTTTATATACCATTATTGGTCTATCTAAGATAAGGTTTTTTGACAAGTTTAACGACAAACAATCAAGGGCGTACATTATTCGAGATGAAAATTTAAGAAATAATCAACCAGTTGCCACGTCAAGACCAGAACTGTAAAAGTAAAGATAACGTGGTTACAGTTAGGAACCAGGGCTTGTTCTTACACAGAAACTGTAAAGGTTTAAGATAAAAATACTGGCTTGTTTTCAAATCAGGTATCGAGTATTCCAAGGGGTCTTCTTATGTTACTGCTGAAACTTGAGACATGGATAAATTCAATTAGAGAGACATGTAAAATGAGAAAGAAAAACTGCTTTATGCTGACCTTATATACATCCTGAAGCTCCACAGCAGTCTGTCCGCTGTTTGGTGATATATAGACCGTGCTCTCCTTGCACCCAATATGTTCACCCATAAAGGCTAGATAGCACAGCTCCTTCTGTTGGTCAAATGGAATGAATGGTACTTAAAGCATGCAATGTCTAAACTAGATATATTTTCTTGAATTCAAATTCTTAACTGGGAGACCAACATTAATATCAAAATAAACATCCTTTTGAATATGGTGTTTGTTGTGGTCGTTAGTGTGTAGGCTCACATTTTTTTGCAGTATACGTTTTGTACAAATCCTTTTAGTTTAAACTTATTTATTTCACATCGATTGTGACGGAAACTTGAATCTTATTTAATCCGCTCTCGATGACTAATCCTTTTGGCAAAGCTAGATCCAATGATAGTATACGTGCGTTAATTGAACCCTTTGTAATTGGTGTGATAAAATTCCACAGAAATTTTATTTCATTTTAGACTATTTTTTGACATAAGGTGATATGGTCATATATGGTTTAGATATCGGCTAACAAACAACTGCAAAACGGGAAAACAGCAAGTTTCCAAGCATGTAAAATTGCTATAAACTATCTTTGTAATTGACTGACTCCATAGAGTCGTTATCCTTTTGTATATCAATATGTCTTTCAATGTCTCTGAATAACAACATAAGAATATATTCTTACAACTGTTAACAACATTTTATTGAGGATGTATTTATTGGTAGATGATGTAAATATGACAGAAACTGACAACGACCTAAAAGTGTAATGTATACCATTGACATCAAATTTCGAGTTCTTCTTATCTTTTATTGTCACGGGAATTTACAAGATCTGTTTCATTTACCTTGTCATCTCCACCAATGAGCTTTCTAGTGATGTATGTTTGGTTTATCCCTTTAGGCACTCCATTAGATACACACAGGGCCTCCAAAAGTTTGAAGTACAAATAGTGGCCATCCATCCTGAACATATCGAATATCTTATCGATATGGTGATCTTTGATTTTGGAAATGAGTGGGTCGTTGTCTTGGAATATTCCAACAAGTATGGCCAATGCTTTTGCCTGCATTGGACTCTGGAAATATATGATACAGATTATTAGCGCATTGTTAGTATTCAATTGAGTACATATTTATCGAGATGCAAAAGATAGACAACATTTATTACTCTGAACTAGATAGTGAGATATACACAGAATATTTAAGTCCACTAATACTCATCGATGATTCAGAAGAAGCCTATTTTAAACTTATAGAATCTGACGATCTTAGACTTATCTAGATATTAGATACTGTATGTATACAATATTCTGAAAACGAGACGAATTTAGGTTTGACTCATTGAATTTACGAATATATACTTAACCTAGGTCTTACCTTTAACCTTATTGGTGTATTGATAATTATGTACAATGTATTATGTACCAGAGGCATGACTATATACTAAATGAAATGCTTGATCACATTCACTTGATTTGACAAATGAACCTCTTTAAATATGTTCGAAACTGCACATATCCAAATCAGTTCATTATCAAATGAATAAAAAAGCGACGACCTTATCATTGTTGTTTCCAAGTCAATGTATTCGTTCTCAAGTAAATGACCAATTGCCCGCACTAGTAAAAAGTAATCTTAGACTTACAAACTCCTGGTTTAGTAAATCGCATAAACAATTAATAGTGCAACACTTGCCGCAGAAATGACTGAAACTTTGTTGAAAACGGCTATTGTAATATTGCCAAAGTCGATAATATTTAGTGTTTAAGATATATCTCTTCAGAGGTGGTTGTTTTGATGAAGTACCCTTGAACCAAAGAGAAAAGAGCAGTCTTTTAGTACCTCTTTGTTCTTTGCTTCCTGCACGCAGAAATCTAAATGTTCTATCAAATAGGGTTTGATTCCGCTTGATGATCCTTGTATACAGGCCAGTATCAGTTTGGCAGCTTCATCATAAACATCGTTATTTCTGAAAGAAGTGAAACATGATAGAAAAAGAGTGTAGCATCAACTGTCCAACGGGATTCCCTTGGTTTTATGAAGACTATTCGAATACTATATTTATTTATTCAACACATATTCTGTCGTATAAATAGGGAAGCTTCTATGAGATGGGTTGCAACATCCATTTACCTTTTCAATTTCTACAAGTGAATCGATAGTTTCCACTACGCTCCCACAGCAATCTTGAAGGACATAGTGACGGACGTACGACAACTCTGCATGGGAGATTTGCGTCTTGATTCTTGAACAATTATCTTGGCGACAATATCTCCTTTGACTCAATCCTATCTGGTGTAGCAGATCAGACGTATAACCAGGTTCTTTGCAATCATCTGTCTCATTGTAATTTTTGATCCTCCAAAACTCGTTTATAACCACCACCAGATCTACAACCTTTCCCATACTCGTACAAAGCAATGTGGTCTATTTTATTTCTTAAGTAACTTTACGTTTGTAGAGAGCACAGACGGACTAAACTAGTGATCGACACAGATACAATTTCTCGTACAAATATCTCGTTGATATTTTCAAAGTACACAGTGTGTTTGATCTCACTCTTACCATGGTGTTTGTAACCAAAAGGCAACAACAACAAATCAAATGCTTAAGGTTGAAAAAAAAACCTGAAAGACGTGGAATAATGTTGAGTGACGTTGAAAGAATGTTGGTTGACGTTGCAGTAATGTTGAATGACGTTGAAAAAATGTTGATGTCGTTGTAATAATAATGAATAACGTGCTTTACCTGTTATTTGGTGTGGTTGACGACATTTCCATGACTTTAAAGAGGCGTTTAAGGAGCCCCGATTCACATATAAAGTGCTGTATCTGACAGTGACTGGGTTCATCACGTTTGCCGGATAGCTTCAGACGCAGTTCTTTGATGCTCTACAAATAAGAATCGTTATTGAACAAATCGCAAATGTCACAACTCATCTTTATGTTCGGTGTGTTGAATATCATTACTGGAAAGCTTCTGTCGAAATACTGTGATGAAATGCAGTAACAATATACTATTATGATTAATCTGCAAATATAGCTACTTTGCAGTCAGTCATATGTTATCAATCAACTAGAAATTTAGGATTTCTTTTAAAAAAGAAAATTTGGAAGTTCTTTATGATTTGTTTGTTCGGTTTAATTAAGCTGTCATCCACGTGGTATGAAACCCTTGCTTAACACATTTGGTTTTCACGGGAGCTTTCAACTAAATTAGATTAAAAGGAACTACAACCGAAATACATAATAATGTGGTAGTTAGACATGTTTTGTAAGCCTTGCTTCGCTCATTTTCTTCATGAGAATTTTCAACGGATTGATATTGCGATATGATAAAGAAATTACAACCGAAAAATGTATACAGGTACAAAATGTATAAATATAGGATGAAAACATGATTTTGTGATATTGAATAGAAAAAGACTTAATGAAAACTTGAACATTTGTCTTATTGATGACTTGCTTGAAAGGAGGCATATATCCTTTTGTCAAAGTAGTTTCTTTATGCAACTGCCGTAGTTGCGGTAAAGTATACGGTTGTTTATATAAAATAAGGGAAAAGGGACATACTTACATCTAAAGAAAAAGTCATAGTTGATCCTTTGGCCATTGAAGACCCGTCTTGTGTTCCCTTCTGAAAAGAAATAATATACGAAATGAGAAAATAAAGCATCACAACACACGCAACTATTCTTAAACGTCAAGGTTCTGTGCACAGCGTATGGGAAGCAAACTGTGCACAAAGTGCGGAAGGCAAATCGTACACACCTTCTGGAAAGCAGTTCTGTGCACAGTACAAAAAGCATATTTTTGCACAACGTATGGTGAGCAAATTGTGCACAAAGTATGGTAAGCAAATATTGGCACATCGCATGGTTAGCAAATTGTGCACATAGTATGGAAAGAAAGTTGTATACATTTTACAGTAGACAAACTGGAAGCATCGTACGACAAGTGTGCTCGTCGTATATAGATCTACCATGCCATAAAAGTCACGTGTGACCGTCATTAGGTATAAGTACCTGTATAAATGTGTTAGTCCTTGCTAACAGATCCTGGACGAATGAAATGTTTTTCAGCGTTTTAGGGTCGACAGTCTTAACCTGAAACATGTCTGCCTTCTGTTCGGTCTTCGATGAATGTACCTATATCAGAGAAAGAAACAGAAACAAGAAATTTATGAAATTAACTTGGATGACACCAAAGCTTAGTCAAGCACATAAACTCCCAGGAAATGGAATGAAATGAAGAAATACAACACCAGGAAATTAGTAGGCTAGTCGCTTTAAACGGAGGGTTCACGTGTGACGTTGGCTAAGGGAACCATTGAATCTTAAAGGGATTGGCAGAGTGTCGTATGTCCCGGCTAATACCACGTTTACGTCGAACGTCTACGGTTAAGAAGGAAGAAGCAATTAAGTGGCTTCCTTATTATATCAGAGTTGTTTTTATTGGCTAATTTCTATCCTTACTACATGTATGTCAGAGGTATGTTCATTGGATAGTTTCAATCCTTATTTCATGTACATCTAAGGTGCTTCCATTCAATAAACCCGATGAGTTCAGATTGTTGTGCAAGGCGATATTATCATTTGACCAGGTTTGATCTTACCAGATTACAAGGACATCGATCTGTCGGTACAGCCGCGCCAAGAAATACTGAGTCCTTCTCAATCTTCACCTTTGGCATGTGGACGGTTTCTGAAGGACAGAAAGCATGCATGACGATGAGACACATTTGGACTAAGGGTAACTTTGAGAATCCAGCGGTTACGTTTAACTAAAAATGTTATGTAATATTTTAACCAGCTTTGGTATTTAATGAATTTGGAAATATGTTTGTATTTCATGAACAAACCACGAAACCCCAAAAGAGAAAATTGATGCTTATGCTTTCGATTGGTTTAGAAAGTGGTGAAATGTGCTTGTGATAAGCCAACGATTCATGGGAAGCATTTGCATTTAAATAAGATTATCATCGAAAATCGATGGTTAATAGCACACTATTAAATAAACACTTGCATATCATATGGGTTGCAGGTGTTAACGTTTTTTTCTTCTTATAGACATCGAAATAAAACTGTATTTCTTCTAATTCATTTCTATGCACATATTGAATGGAAACTTTAATAAGGTACGAGTTGAAGTTACTTAGGTTGTATGTTCTATAAGTCCCGAAGAACGTTTTCTTCATACTAATAGAATGGTTGATACACTTTCAGATATCTTGAAACCTTTCTAAATGGCATATTGGTATGATTTGTCTTTGAAAATGTGAATGAAATCTTGCAGCTTTTTGTTGAACAGTATCAATCTAAATTGTATCTATATTGGTGTGCATATCATTGAATAGAGAGGACACTCTAAAGACTATGCCGTAAACCAATGTTACCTTTTGTTGCACAAAGCCAGCATTTTCCTTCCATGTTTTGAATGCTGACAAAGCTGTCGTGTTTTACAATGTCTGTATTCTGTTGAAGAAAAAGCGAATAAAAGCCACGATGGTCTGTATAAAGGCATGATCTTGAACATATTTTAGTTTCTAAGGAAGAACGCAACCATATTATGGTTTCCAAGCACTTTGAATGTTCTACCAATAACGAAGTTTGAAGTTGTATACGAAATTCACTATTGCTGTTTATACATGTATTCTGGAATGTTTTATATCATTCGTATTATATACATGTTCTACTGATGCTTTAGTAGGTGCCATAAGTGTGCCTGGCATCAGTTTGGCAAATATATATATATATATATATATACATTATCGTCAGTATAATTAAGAACCCAGTGTCAGTCTTGCTTCAGAATGAGGATATGTCTTTAATTACTTTTTTTCATTTATTTGACATCGATGGTATAGTATCAATCAGTGTTATCTCACATTCCACTGCCTGGATACATCATTTGTTCTTAAATATTGGTTTGGCATAAACCATTAACGACACTTCCTCGCTATAGTTATATACTCTACTATTTTCCGTTTGAAGCTAGCAATAAAAGCTTGAATAGGGGTCTTACATGGCCCAATGGTCAAGGTGGCGGAATAAGAACTCGGGGATCCCGGGTCCGAGTCCCATCGACAACTCTGGTTTCGTATGAGTGTCCTTTGGCAAGTTGCTTCAGAGCCCAAGCTTAGTTCTGGTGGATCCAGAAGAGCAGTACCTTAACTAACAAATAGTTGACACGGCGTTTAAACACCATACAGAGGCTTGTATGAGTTCATTTAGAGTACCTGTGTTGTCGACGGTAGCCTGAAAAGGGTCCACCCCATCGATTTATCCGAGACGATTTTGAATTGGCCTGTCGGCTCCACACAGAGAAACCGCTGGGTAGACAAGTGGATGAGACGACATAGATTGTCCCGGCGCAAGATACCATCTGGAAAAAAAATGATAGTTGGATTTGATTATCTCGTTCACTTTGGTTTTATCAATGCGCAGACACTGTCCTAACATTTGATCGGGAATCCCGTGTTCGAGTCCCATCGACACCTCTGGTTTCGTGGGAGTGACCTTTGGCACATCACTTCAGAGCCCTTACCTAGCACTGGTTATTCAAGGAAAGCTGTTACATGAATGAACAATTGTAGCTACGGCATTTAACGCCATACGACGTTACATTAGCTCGATTTCGGTGTACAGCTCTGCGCCTGGGGCATGACACCGGACAACCTAGGTTCAATTTCCAAGAGAGGCCTATTATTGTACAGTGAAGCGACCATCAACAAGACACAACATGGTAGTCCTTTATTGATATATTTCAAAGGTCACTGTTTGCAACTAAAGCGTTATAAAAAAGAAAAATGTGGAACTTCAAAACAAGATAGATGTCTAAAACGTCTCCTTTTAATGTAGAATTTAAGTATCCCGCGATTTTAAAACTCATTCAATCGTCGGATTACTTTGGTCGTTCGTAGTGTATACATCGGCCTATGCCGGAACTATTCGCGTAAAACATCGGTCTCGGCCGGAACCTTTTGCATCAAACCGATGTATACCGAGAACGACCAAAGTAATGCAATGAGATAATGAGTTTCAAAATGGCGGGTTTGGGGTATTCTACATTAACCATTTATAGCTACATAATTATATTGCTTACCGTTTGATTTCATGACGTCTACCTGCCAGTAGCTATTGAAAGGACCTCCCGGCACTCCAGTGTTTGTATCGGTAGTACTGCCATGTGTCCTTTGGAGGAACACTGTGTAAGAAGACATGTAGAAATCATAAGTAACTAACAAATAGAATTACAGTTAACTTGAAGGGTTAATATTTATGTTCAAACATGCGTTCATGACAATTCAATATAATTTATCATTTCTTTTTAGCGTTGATGGCTGATTAATAAATTGGTGCATATTAAGACGATTGAAATAAAACTTATTGGTATATCTATTTCTTAATTCATCATTATATGGACAGGTGCAGGAAAAGATAAGGTATATACAGACAAGTAAATACAAATCAGATTTCGCCATCTCTGTTAACCTATATTGACTAGATTAACCTAGATTGACCTATATTCAAATGCAATATTGAAACCCAACTTTACTAATTAAGTATGTGGTACTGTACAGTAAAAGAATCATACCTTCTCCACTGGTAGACGAATCTGACGAATCAGCCACGAGAAGGGAATCAAGTTGTTTGTGGTGTATCTGTATTATCTCCCCTGTCTGAAAGAAAAGCAAACTTTAACTCACTTCTTTATCTTCGTTTGATTTGTCATTGTGATCCAACAGTTTGCTTGTAACGATGCAATGTTTTCTATCAAGATTCAGAATCGTAATGTAACTTTTTCTAAACACTGGATTAATCAATTTGAAGAAAAGTGTTTGAACGAATATAAGCTCCCAAGCCCCCTCTTCAGATCGAAACACAGACCATCAAGTAATGAAGAAGGTCATACGTCGTTCAGTTGATAAGGAGGCGATCTCGGAACTCGCGGGTCCTGGCTTGAAGAACCACATGTACCTCTAGTGTCATGGGAGTGTCCTTTGGCAAGACACTTTAAAGTCAAATTCGCGTACTGGTGAATCCAGGAAAGCCGTAGCATATACTGAAACATTGTTGACAAGACGGCTTAACACAAAGTAATCATATTGATGACGTTTTCTCCTGGGTACCGTTTTACTAAACAGTTTACGCTTAAGATTTGCGTAAGTCTAAAACAACAATTCCTCTTATTTCAATATTGGACGAAGCAATATTGCCAAGTGACACATCATTGGAATCGTCTCTCCGAGACGCTTCCAATGATGTGTCACATTGAAATATTGTGCTTTCATTGAAGATACTATCCATGTTTATCAATTATGACTAACGCAAACATTTTCCGTAAGTTGTATAGTAAAACGGGCCCCTGAAGCGTACCGACGACCGTCTGTGCAAGTACAACCAAGTCCACCTCATTCATAAACAATTTGCTTCCTTCCGGCCTCCATTCATAACCCAACATTTTGGTTTATTTAGAGTTACAAACTTGAGTTTGAAACCGAATGAACATTCGTGCAGCACTTGAAAAGGAAACGATAATTTGCTATAGCAACCTTAACTGCCTTTAACCTAACATTTGAAATAGCATTTACTTTGTTCAAATTTTACCAATATATTGATTAACTTCAATCACATTTAAATGAGTTCATACTCAAACGAAAACCATACCTGGTTTTATTGTATTTAAAGATGTTTGCAACAAACATCGTATAGGCTATAGACATATGAAAGAGAAACTAAGACATTTGAACCAATAAAGGATATATTGCGTGTTACTTACACGAATTCCAATTGGTGCTGATCTATGTGTCCTACATAAACGAAAGTCCGATGATGTGGCTGCTATCTCAACCCCACGCCTTCGAAAAGAGGAAAAAATTATCGATATCAAATAAGCTCACATCTTTATTTCATTTACATGTAATTAGAAAGCAGTTGATAAGTTGTATACACTTTAAGTATGTTGCAATAGTTTCTAGCATCAAATTTGTGTCGATAAAGAGAAAAAAGATACTTTCATATATATCGACGTAAAAGCATCGTATAAAACCATAAAGACATATTTTTGCTTTAAATGAAAATGTTTATGGTGGTAGCTGTTTAATTGTCCCTCAGCATTTCGGGTACAAAGTCACCCATTCAGTTTGTAGCGAAGTCCGAATGATGTTCGGAGACCTCTGCAAACGTTAGGAGCAAGCATATGTCCAAAACGTTACGGGTTTATATGGATGAAACAGAAACACATTCTGACAAAGGTCATGGTATGACATAGAGAAAGATTTTGTCCGAACGCCGACCTTTTAGAAAAGGGTATACTCGAAACAAAGTAGTCGAAAAATTCATGATCGATATTAAGTTATGTTATGTTACAAGAACTTATTTACGTTACATCGATTGTAAAACAAGTTTTTACAACTTATATGAATCACTCTCTATTCTGCTTCCTGGATACATAACCAGTAATCGCGACGAATGTGAATAAATGAAAGGTCGCAAGGCAGATCCCGCTACTCACGGGATTCGAGCCCACGATCCCCGTGACCCGAGGCCGACGCTCTTCCCCAACACAACATGTTGTGTTATGTTATAATATAAGTTTTGATGTTATTGCGTTGCTTACCAGCCAGAAAAAATACAAGTCTGCACCATTAAGTGGCTTTCTAACACCTTTACGTATGGACATTATGAGTTATTCTTTTCTTTGAAAGGTTTATATGATAATTGTGATTATCTAAAATACTTAGGTACTACACGACAAACGTTACCCCTGTGTGCGTTCCGAAGAATCTGAAATCAGGTGGACAAATTGATCGGTGTCTTTCATACTTTCAATCGTCAAACTGTCCCCGTCTTTGACCTGAGGAATAACGTTAGCAAGTGTTATAGTATATAGTTCTTGATAGCGCATATGCGTATTGTAAACGATTTCAATGTGGAATCAGTGTCATTCATCCGAAGATGTATGTGTAAAACACATGGATCGTGTATTTAGCCTTATTTAACAATAACAAACTTTTTTACATCAGCTTCAAATTATTTGAGAAGCAAATATGATGAAATAAGACAATAGTTGTGAACATCAGTTTCTTCCCTTGAGAAGGAGGACAGACTGACCTAAAGGAACCAACAGAGACAGAGCGAGCTTGGGAGAGTGAGTGAGACGAGAGAGACACAGATATATATAAACAGACACATAGACAGACATTTAGACAGCTAGGGAGACATACGGAGACACACAGAAAAAGGAACAGGGAGACAGGCAGACATAGACACAAACAGAGAAAGAGATATACAGAGGGAGCGAAAGACAGACAGACAGAGACAGACAGAGAAAAAAAGAAAGAGAGAGATTAAGAGATGCAGAAACAGACAGTACGCCAGAGACAAAGAAAACCAGATAGAGGCAGATAGACAAAGAAACATATAAAGAGGGATTGAGACAAGCAGAGAGAAACAGGCGCAGAAGAAGAACGAATATATCAAAAAATGTACCACGCCTCCAGAATTGTTCGGGGTACTTGGACCCAATCTAAACTGCGACCGTCTGCCATTTGCCTCTGTTAGGTTTACCTTAAATACAGACGATAAAGTTTGACATTTTTGTAGAGGATATCAGTATGTTTCATACTTTACAATCAACGTCTGATGTTACTTTCATTTTCAACGTAATGTTTGGAATATTTATATGTGGTGTTTCCTTTTTAAAGAACATGTTTAAACTAATTTCAACCAATTGAAAACCTCACTCGATGGAACATTTTAACTCCTTCTTAATAATCAGATATACGTTTTGAACCAACCATACAGCCATAATGTTCAAAGTTCTAATAACGAGCGTGTCACCTAATTTATACGAAATAAACATAGCATCCCAACTTACAGTTCGATAAACGCATTCGGCTCCAGCCGATGCCTTCTGAACACAGCTCACATACTTCTGTGTTGAAACACTCTTTAACTGCAAAACAGAATTGATTTTTGAAGATGAAACCAAGATTAAAACGTATGATTTTGAACCCTCAACTTTTGACTATAACCCTTTCGGATATTATGTCACCTTAGTCCGGATGATTCGGACGAAGATTGTCCATTCTACTTTATTACAGTTTGGATCATCAGAGCTACTGTAAGCCTAGCATTTGTTGTGCTTACATTTTCTTCTGTGACCAACCTTAGTCATGAACAATTTAAAGCATGGGAAGCGTGCTCACAATGATTTCACCAAACTTCTTCGCTCGGTTAATTTTGGGATCTAATCTGGGTATAGATCAATTTTGATATCGTTCCAGACGTTATCGGATCTTAGCTTCTATTGTAGATCAGTTGGTCGCCTTTCCAACTGCATTGGTTTTAAACAGGACGGCATAAAACATCCGAATGTTCGTTGATCATACGTAACCTAAAGGCTACATGTTCATAAAACAGTGGACTACCTGAATAACCTGCCCATAGTAAATCTTCCGGCCTCTTTGAGATTTGTTGAACTTTTCATTCTCCTGTTCTTCTCGGCCAACCGCTTTCTGTCAAAAGAGAATACACAGGATATATTCAGGACAAACCCTATCTTGTGTGTACTCATCAGAACTATCTCATTGTAATTGTTAAAGTCGCCTGATTGTGCCTAGCATAGATATGATACTATAAACCATACCTGCATCTTTTAACCTTTTACCCGTCGATGGAATTTATAAACTTCTTTAGTGGCGTTTGTGTTTGAATTCCGAGAGAGGAATAGTTCTGTTAAAAAAAAGTTTGACTTGACTATTGATATACGCAATATAGAGATATGCAATAGTCTATAAAAGGGGAGTGAACTGACTTTCTTATGCAGTATTTTGATAATGACTTTGAAATCTTGTGGTGCTCATCACAGTCGTCTTGTAAATGAAATCAAAAGTTTAAGTTTGGTTATGAATCCCCATTAATGTAGATGTAGGTACAGTCACAGTCTTTACCCTTAGAATTCAGGGCAATTTCCTAAAAACAGATTGTAGTGTCGTCTGCTTTACAAAACGTAAAATTTATGCTCAATTTTGTTGGGAGAGATACTCAAAATAGCAAACACATTTAGATCACAGGCCAGTCGCAGATTTACTATGCGGCTTGCTTCGCTAAAAGCTGTTTGCATAGGCATGATGTCGGTCCAAGAACTATAAGGGTTAATTGGTTCTTTCGAGACAGTTTTAGTAAGTACCCACAAAAAAAGAAAGGGTTTATAGAAGCAATAGAGAGGTTAGTATGGAGAATGCACCTCTTATCCTGACCTGTTAAAAGTGTTTAGAATTGGGGAAATAAAGCAAATTGTCCCTGTTGAACGGAAAAGGCAGTGTGTTTATAGGAACTTACTTGGCTTTCCATATCAGCATCAAAACCAATGTTAACATATAAAGAAACAAGTCCAGATATCTGTATGTATATGATGTGAAAACTATACATGATTAAATGAAAGGATGTTATTCCATACATAATTGGACAAATATTCCTAATGTTTTGCTTGATCTTTCTGCATGTTGTAGAAACGTATAATGGATCTTTTCCTTCTTTCCATCAATGACATTGACAACAAACCAATTTTCTAGTATCATCAAATCTTAAAATCAATTCATGGTTATTGATGAAACTATTCATAGCGTAGACCAAAGCTGCAAAGGGGCGACACTGTTCTGATGACCCATGTCAAACACTGTTCTATTTCGATATGTAATCTACTTTTGAAATTTGTACAGTAAGCAATAATGTCCAGTTGTATATGGTTACGAAATCAAGTATTTTATAGCTTTTAACCCTTTACCAAAGGCCAACTTTTCGACTGTCCCAAATTTCATGAGTTTGCAAAAGACATTTAAAAATATGATGAACTTGAAAAACAATCTTCTGAAAGGGCAGACACCATTGTGGGAAAAGAAGAAATTGCTCGTTAAGAGCGATTTCTCCTTTTCCCACAATATTTTCCAACGTCGTCTGCAACAAACTGGTCAAATGTCGGTATTGTTTTGTAATGGTTTAAACCAAACAATATGTACCCTTTAGTTTAATCTAGTCTTATATTAATGATGAGTCTTCATAAGTTGTGGCTTGAACAATTGTTTTACAGTAGTTTTCTACATGGTATCGTCGAATCCTTATTTCCGTTTTGGAGAAATACCTACATATATAACGGGCCCCCTTTTTGGCAGATGCTCCTCCATATATAGATAAAAAGAAATACAGAACAAGGTCGTTATATCTTCTCAACCTAATTTATGTAACGAGTCGACTCCATGATAAAGAAGACCCCTTTGAAAACGAGGTCAGAGATTTGCACCGTTTAACCCTTAAAATGCTGGATAATTTTCTAAAATTATATTTCAATGTCGTCTGCTTTCCAAAACCCTAAATATTTCCTTAATTTTAATAAGGAAAAATACTCAGAGTATCAAACAGGTTAGATCACAGGGCAGCCGCCAATTTACTTGGCGGTTGGCCTGGATCTAATCTGTTTGCATAAGCATGAAGTCGGTTACAGCACTATAAGGCTTAATCTTTGTCGTCCGGTTTCATAAATGTCCTAAAGGGAAGTTATAATAAAGTGTTGTCGCCAAGGGTAACGCAAATGACTACGTATGCGGTCGTTTTTCCGGAAAGGTTTTTGTAATAAACAAGATTTTGTCAAAACCGCAGAACATCAGTTTGTTTGAAACCATTAAAAGATTGCAACGGTCCCCTTTTTCCTAAGGCAGCCTAGTTTCTCCTTAAAGTTGCTTGTTTACAGATATCTGATAATTTTGAAGGTACTACTTTTTCTCTATAAACTGTATAACAGATGCACTGTTGTAGGATACAGACCGGAGAAAAGCAATAGTAAGCCAAACAAATTCGGGTTAAGTATCTTGAACTTTTATACAATGATTAATCTTAATCTAGAACCAAAAGCGTTGCAATTGTTTTGCGGTTTACAGCATATATAAACTAAACCTCCTTAAATATTGTGACACCCTCTTGATTATTTGCCTTTAAATAGCTTTTTCTTATTGTGTACTAAACAACATTACAAGGGACGTCTGTTTTGGCATCGACATTTTACTTCATCTTTCATTTTTTTTTCTCGTATGTGAAAAAGTGGCTTTGACTAAGCTTTAATGATTTATTGTTAAGGAAGTCATACAAATTCTAATCATGACAAAAAATCATGAGCATGGCTGGATTACAGGTGCACTTGTCACCGTAATATAACTTAAAATGTATGAAATCAAAGGTTTGAAAAGTTGATGTCCATGACAAATATTTGAGGATAGACTTTTTAAGTACAATTCATTAACTTTTCATATGTTAACAACGACAAGGTTTATCATGGCATGCACTGAAAAGTAAGTTCTTATTCAAGTATCTAGAGCTTGTATACAGCATTTGGGGTTAGACTTTCTTAAGTCCAGTAAATTTACTTTCAATATGTTAACCCTTTCCCAAACAACACATTTTGGACTGTCCAAAATTGAAAGAGTTTGCAGACGACATTTCAAAATGTGATGAATTTGAAAAATATTCTTCAGATAGAGCAGAAAACCTTGTGGGAAAAGGAGAAATTGCTCGTCACGAGCAATTTCTCCTTTTCCCACAATGTTTTCTAAAGCCGTCTGCAACAAAGTAGTCACGTGTCGTTATTGTTTGGGAAAGGGTTAACAACGATGAAGGTTATCATTCAGATCATTCAAGAGTACATGTCACGTGATGATATAGACAGATAATGCTCACATGGGCAGCGTACAGTAATATTGACCTTATCATGTTATGTCAAAACGACTCGCTTTTAAGCTGTTAGAAATGAACTACCTTAAATCTTAACCGAACGCCAAACTTTCGACTGTCCCAAATTGAAAGAGTTTGCAGACGATTTTTCAAAACATGATGAAATTGAAAAATAATGTTCTGATAGGGCAGAAAACATTGAAGAAAAGCGAGAATTTGCTCGTTTTCCCACCATTTTTTTCCAGAGTCGTCTGCAACAAGCTAATCAAATGTCGTAATTGTTTAGTAATGGATTAAAACCACTTTGATATTAAGTAATAGCATTTCATTTCTTTCATCACGGTGCATGGAAGAATGCGTTTTTTTTTCCTTTTCAATTTGAAGCCGTCATCAAGTTTTTAAAGGTACAGTCTAACTTGTGTTAAACAGCCATCCTTTTAAGCAGCCAACCTGCCTTAAACAGCCACTACAGAAAGTCCCATTGATAGATTTATAGTGTACATCAATTTGTGTTAAGCGGCCAACCTGTCTTAAACAGCTAATTTACTCTGTCCCATAGGCTGGCCTCTTAACACAAGTTTGACTGTATCTGTTCGATAAGATATTATCTAGCTAGATTTATATAACATCTCTCTGGTCTCAGGCCACAAATCATCAATGATCGAAGTTTTTTCTCTTGCCTTAGCACGTACTTATCCCAAATATGTCTATATTACTTATCTCTTTGCATGTCTAGCGCTATTGAAACGACCATTAGTTCCGTTTTAGCGCGAACCTTTTTTCAACCAGAGGAGCTTTTCTTAAACCAACATGCAATCCTACGTTCATAGTACTTCAGGTTAAGTCCATTATACATAAACCACATTCGGGTTATCCGAGATAAAAGCATTACCACTGACACTAACAATACGTTTATGTTTGCTGGCCAATGAATAATGAAGCAATCAAACAATTAACTTTTACCTTTTATGTGTAAACATACACACAGTGCTCTTGTCACATTAGGTTAAATGTCTTTAAACTGTCAGTTTCTTTTCGATTCTATATCGTGACAATACAATTACGCGATTATGAACTACTGAGACTTGTTTACCTCAGCTTCGAGGAGTTCCCGGGTATTTGCACTGGTCCCCTTCCTGAGCTTCCGTAGTTTCTTCTCGGCTTTATATTTGTTTGAAGCACATACTTCGAACGTGACCACTGAAACGAAATGGGGTTTATCGGGTAAATGTATATAAAACGATTCGAAACTGCTTTATTGAATCATAACCGTGTCTAGTTCCTTATCATACTATAAACATTTGAAATGGTGCATGGGTCCTGCATGACACAGTGGTAACCGTGGCAGCGTAGTACTCGGGGGTCCCGGCTTCGAGCCCCACCGACACCTCTGTTTCAGGGAAGTGAATTTACCGAGCAATTTCTCCTTTTCCCACAATGTGTTCCGGAGTATTTGCAACAGACTGGTCAAATGTCGTTACTATTTGGTGATGGGTTAACCCTATCCAAAGGTTTCGCTCTTTCTATCTCATCGATAAACCCTTAAAACGTGTAGATAGCAGAGTGAAGTATCCAGACCATAAGGAATCAGTCAGTCCAGTGTACCTGTGTTTGTAGGGTGAAGAAGCAGGATCAACCAGACAGATTAACACAAGCCAAACCAGGTTTATGGATCATTTAAAATCATACGGTCTAGATTGTGAAGTTTCCTTTGGAACGACTTACGCATGATGTCTTGGCATCTAAACCCTTTTCAACCGACATCTTCATGTTGGAAGACCTCATTAACTGTCACATAAGCTGTGAAGGGCTGATAAGGAAATACAATGCTATAGTATATATACTCGTAGTAGTAAACTTAGACTAATTCTGCAGACCAAAACCTGCTGAAATCGAGTAGAAAAACACCATTGTTTAAATTCACAGAAAAGTAAGGTATTGAATGACACTAATAGTATATAATAACACATACTATACAGTTCTTTAGAAAATAAAACAATGGCTGTAATGAAATCTCGTTCCAAAGTTTGATATATTTGACGGATTTGTGACAGTAAATTATGTGAAACCTTTCCTCAGTCATGAGTTATAAATCTACCAAGGTTTGCAGCCCCCTTCCTATGTATATGTTACGTTACCTGAGTTACTCCTGAATTATGAAAGTTTTTAACTTGTTAAGTGTTTTTATGTTTTTCCAAGCTATCAATCGGCATGCTTCTTGAACATTTTGACATGTCCAAATTGAGATCAACAAAAGACGTCAAATATGATACATGAAAATGCTATTCTCGTAGAAACATATCATAGAAACCGTTGTGACAACAATGAGAAAATGCTTGGTCAAGCAATTTCTTATTTTAGTCACAGTGGTTTATTTCATCGTCTACTGCGGTTGTGGCGCAATATAGCTCTAGGGTTTATGCAAAAACGCTGTATCTTGATGAACTTTTAAATAAGCACTTTATAAAATTATACCCATCATAGTTTAAACGCATTGTGTCTTACTGGTTTGTTGGAACTATACAATCTTGTACATAACTTAGTCTAACGATCTCAGTCAGTTATGCGTTCAGGTCGCAGTAATATGGTCATGTGTTCGAAGCTTTAGCTTGACCAGTGCAGTGCACCTTACAACTGTTTATATAGCCAACTTTGACTTGTTTTTTCATCTCTAACGGTTAGATGCTTATTCTATGCTAGTGAGCACCCAGTGACTGGGAGACTAGCTTTTATTAGTAGTAATGATAAGAAAGCTTTTGGAACATAGATGGATTAACTGGCGCCCGTGTTATAATGGAAGCACCATTTAAAACGTCGATAAATCTTTTCTATACGAGACGGCAGCTTTTGTAGTGCACCGAAGGGGAAGTAAAGTTTAAAGTTTCACTGAGAAATATATACGTCTCTACTGAACCATTGTATTTCCAATTGACAAACCTATACAAAGTGAATGGTATGGATCATCGCTCAACGGAAAGAAATATTTAAGCGACCACAGGAATACCATGATCAATTATTGATCTTAGAGATTAGGAATTATACTAAAAAAGCAATCTTAGAATTAATCCATTTTTTATATGACATGTATGTAATAACATGCATTGATTATGAGTAGCAGTAGACGATACTAGGCAAGAATATTTACTCAATAATATTGAAGCTGAGCTAGTGGAACACAGCATGTTGAAAGGGTGATCGTACACTTTGTGTATGATGAAATTATATGGTAGGACATAACAGAACACTGTATTATCATGGCTATGTAACGCCTGCTTTATTTGTAATCGAGATTTCAAAGTCCTATATTCATAACCCGAAGTGCGCTGGGAGAAAAGATCGATCGAAAGCACCTGTTTGAGAAAATCTCGTGATACACACGAACTTTGAAGCTACAACAACAATATATTTGAATGATACCTTTCACGGGATCCAGACATTTAGCGAAATGTATCCCGGCAATTCCCGAGCTTTAACCTTTATAGTGCTGGAACCGACTTCATGCTTATGCAAACAGGTTAGATCACAGGCCAGCCGCCAAGTAAATTGGCGGCTTGCCTGTTATCTTACCTGGTTTGCTTCTCTGAGTATCTTTCCTCATTAGAATTAGGCAGATATTTAAGGTTTTGGAAAGCAGACGGCAAAAAAATCTATTTTTAGAAAACTACCCAGCATTCTAAGGGTAAAAGCAATAACAATGCCATTCCATGGTGTTTGGATCACACTAGAACTAATCCCTATACAAATACATATTTGCATACCATTTCTGTTTAGCAACTCCGCTGGTTTGGCCGACTGGTCGAGGCTGGTGCCTTTTTCCTGTTTGTTTGGGATACAGCTTATCTCGCTGACGGCTTCGCTGAAATGATCATACCACATGTTTGTAGTATATATAAGATTATAACGATTTAGGTTTGAACAAGTGATGAAACTTTATGTGGAGAAAGCGTTAGAAAAAATTCACGGAATTAAGTCTCCCGACTGACTTACAGAATGCCGATTGTTCTACCCGGCTTGAACAGCCCTTATGGACGGTTGGCTAGTGGGTCTCCCTCCATCATTAAGAGCCAGGCATTGCAAAATAAGATGTCTTAGAAACAATATATTTTTGTCGTTGTTTGAATTACAATTATAAATAGTTATCGGGAGCACACTTGATCCAGGAGGCGTCAAATTATCGAAGTATGTTCAGTTAATATGCGGTGGTCCCAAAAGTGATGTCAGGCTTTTAGATTAAATCGCGTCTTTGATTCATTGGATACACTCTTTAAAGAAGTAGAGACGATCTCAATTTGCTTCTAACGATTTTTCTCCAGTGCATATCATATAACAATTCATATGTTGTGCAGTTTCCAAGAACTTCGTTTTTAACTTCAAAATTGCCTATCTGATATGAACAAAGACCTTTAAATTCCATCCCTTTTACAAAGACGAGTTCATACATTTTAGGTTAAAGTATATTTGCATAATTAAAAGAATAGATGCCTTTGACAAATGAAAACGTACATTCAAAATAACAATATAACAATACACAAGACCTTACTCAATACTATTATCAATCACTATGAAAAGTTGAATAACTTCCTCTGAAAATAAAAGGAACATGTTCGTTTCAGAGGTTGTTTACGAAGTAACAAAGACCACGCCAAAAGCCCAAAAATCAAAGTACAATACCTACCTATCTGGCGATGCAGAAAGAAATCCGCCCGTTTCCTCTGAAACTAATGTGATAAAATCACCTATACACAAGGATCCGTTCATTCTATTTGTCACTTGAACTTAAGCCATAGTTCGACTTAAGGCAACTGTGGAATAGAAACTAGAAATCTTTCGGAATGGAAACGTATTATGAGTTGTAACGAACGTCTTTGTTTTTCACTTTAACAACGACCCTGCACAACGTTGCTTGGGAAATATTTTATAAACGGATTTTCAAATTAAGAATTTATGCATGACATATTTAATCCCAGTTTCATCACGAAAAAGCATTATGACAAAATGATAATTTGCTCGCGACGAGCAAATTATCCTTTTGTCCTAATGCTTTAGAAGGATGCCTAGGTTTGATTTCCTTTACGTAATAATGGACGGGAAGGAAAGGGAATTCAAGCGCTATTGTAGGCAGGTAGGTGTATGTATCGACGTTAACATTCAGTAAACAAAAACAAAGCATAGAATATCTGATTACCAACCAATTTGATTTGCTAACCAGAAGTCAGAGTTCGCTATTACAATAGAAGTCTAAACCTTCCTTCGTGGCACTCTGTGTACGACGACTTCAAAGACAGCTCAAGGTCATAGATGGGGTAATATAGGTTATGGTTTATAGATGGCATAGTTTCGTAGGAATGTCCTCTCACATGTCGCCTTAAATAATGGCTGTTAAAGTTTTCCTTAGTTGCTAAATTCTGGGGTCGTGAAGACAGTTTGACCACTCGAAAGAGAGTTCACGGTTACAAAAGGGAAAATTAGAAAAAATTTAATTGAACGCATTGAGACAACTGAATGAAGAAGAATCAAAGCTGTGTTAAATTTCACAATAAAACCGACCATATGTACGACTCCCTTACCACCAATTGACTTCTTTTTTTATATGGGTTTTACATCACATCAACATTATTTCAGTTATGTAGCGATGCCCGACTCGTTATGATGGAGGTAGACCCCATACTCAACTGCCCATAAGGGCTGGTCAAGGCGGATAGAACCATCGGCATTCCGTCAGTCAGTCGGGAGACTGCCTCTCATGAAAATCCATATCCCTCTCAGGATTTCAACCCACGCGGAGAGGGGCCATGTGATTTCAAGTTCTGTACTCTAACCACAAGGCCAAGGAGGCCCCCACCAATTGACTTCTGTTTTCGATTTTCTAATCGAAATCAAGATGTTTTGTTGTGATTCGGTTTTCTCTAGCGTAACTTGTTCGTTGAATTTAAAGCCTTACATGCGTTTATTTACACTCAAATTGTTAAAGTTCTAGAATAGTTGAAAATTAACTTAAAAGTACTTTAATCTCCCTTTTACAGAGGAATTTAGACAGTAACACGTTCACACCAGAGTGAATACTATAAGGTGTATTTACAATTTGCGATAAAACAACTTTAGTCGAGAAACGTTGGGAACCAATAAAACCCAAGAAATTCTCCATTTTGTATGTTCATGTTGTTGATATTGGATAAATGACAGTATTTCTTTGTGTCTTACATGCTTTTTCTAACCAGGTGATCGCCTCTCATTAATCCGAGAGCTCCTTGCTATTTTAGATGTTACTCGAATGAAAACAATGAAGTTGAATTGGTGGGGGACAAATTTGGGAAAATGGCACTTTGAAAAATAGACAATAAATAGTGCAGGCGTTACATCATCATGATCCTGTGGCATTTTGCTATAGTTCAACATATTCTATCATAATTTATAGCTCACATTACCCAGTTTTGCAGTTCTTCTGCGTGCTAGTATGCTTTTAAGATTGCATTCGGAACACCTCGGCCATTTCTTAAAATAACCTCGGAGGTAATGGGGAGCCATTTTTGAAAGTAGGTCAGCGACGAAGGGCCAATCGTATCTACTCGGCAATCCCCGTAACAAGCCGGGGATTGCCGAAAAGAGCCGATTGACAAAATATGAAACAAAGATGTGTTGGTATGATCATCTTTAATGAAAAGGGTAAACAAACTAATCAATTGTGATATATAACCAATTTTTGTGTATTAAAATACATATTTAGTGCCTATGTGCATTTTGCGTTATCCGCCGGAAATAAGGCGAATTACCCCAGGATTTCTGGTGTATTCATGTACTGCCTACGAGGTATATCTACCGACTTGTGACGGGGATTGCCGAGTTGATACGATTGTTAAGATTGTTGAAACTAGTAAACTTCCGGAGTATCAGGACTGTAACTCATGTCCTTGTAATAAAACGGGCGATAGCCGACTTTCCTCATCAGTGAGAATTTATCGGCCGGACATACAGTAACAACATGGTAAACCTATCTTATCTGACCAACCCTTTATCTATGCATTTGTTTATTTCTACATGTTAACCCGTATAGTGCTGGAAACGCCTTCATGCTTATGCAAACAGATTAGATCCAGGCCAGTCGCCAAGTAAATTGGCGGCTGGCCTGTGATCTAACCTGTTTGTTACTCTAAGTATCTTTCCCCATCAATATTAAGCAGATATTACAGGTTTTGGAAAGCAGACGACAGAATAATCCATTTTTAGAAAATTACCCAGTATTCCAAGGGTTATAGGTGCTCGTTTACATGTGACATAAATTGCATGTCAAAAGAAAAAGATAATTGAAGCAATAGTTGTTATATTGCAGTGTAAAACTTTAATGGATAAACAGCTTCTTAACTCGAAATTTACTCAGGACGTATTGATATTTAGAGACAGTATGCAATGGATTTCAATTCTGTTGCGACGCTTCGGGATCTGAAATTCTGAATACATATTCATTCGTTGTATACATGTTCTAAATACTTTTTTTTTTTTTTTTATATGGGTTTTACATCACATCAACATTATTTCAGTTACGTAGCGATGCCCGACTCTTAATGATGGAGGAAGACCCCATACTCAACTGCCCACTAGGGCTGGTCAAGATGGGTAGAACCATCGGCATTCCGTAAGTCAGTCGGGAGACTGCCTCTCATGAAAATCCATATCCCTCTCAGGATTTGAACCCACGCGGAGAGGGGCCATGTGATTTCAAGTTCTGTACTCTAACCACTAGGCCACGGAGGCCCCTTTTAAATACTTAAATACGAACTAATTCTACTTCCAATGACTATTCTCCAGTACATTTCATACAACAATATAGCTGATATAAACTTTTAAAAAAAAAAAGTTTCAATATCAACGTTTCTGACTATGTTGCTTTAAACCCAGTGTAATGTCCTGCGTGGCCTAGTGATTAGGGTGGCGGATTTTGACCCCTGGTTTTGTGGGTGTGATCAATTGCATTCCACTTCAGAGCACTAGACCAGTACTGGCGTGTTAACCCTTTACCAAACGCCAACATTTTGACTGTCTCAAATTGAAAGAGTTTGAAGACAACATTTCAAAATATGATGAAATTGAAAAATTATCTTCTGATATGACAGAAAACATTGTTGGATAAGGAGAAATTGCTCGTTACGAGCAATTTCTCCTTTTCCCACAATGCCTTCAAGAGTCGTCTACAACAAAGTGGTTAAATGTCGTTATTGTTTGATAATTGGCTGAGGAAAGTAGCAACATGACAGAAATTTATTAACACGGCGTTGGGGCCTCCGTGGCCTTGTGGTTAGAGTAAAGAACTTGAAATCCCATGGCCCCTCTCCGCGTGGGTTCGAATCCTGATGAGGGATATGGATTTTCATGAAAGGCAGCCTCCCGACTGACTTACGGAATGCCAATGGTTCTACCCGCCTTGACCAGCCCTTATGGGCAGTTGAATATGGGGTCTTCCTCCATCATTAAGAGTCTGGTATCGCTACATAACTGAAATAATGTCGATGTGATGTAAAACCCATATGGAAAAAAAATTAACACGGCGTTACACCCGATATAAACCGATAAACAATTCGTCACAAATGTTAACAATAGTTCATCTTTGAGAACCTTCAGCGTACGCTTTTTTACCTACCAACTTATTTGCATTTCAGATAATAACTTAATATATGTGCGGTAAACTTTCTTACCGTCGAAGTAAATACGGGCTCTCGCCTTATTTGTTATCTGTTTCTACGTCTAAATATTCAAGACAACCACATGTCGAACTCCCTCTATCTCGAACATTTTCATGGGGTCTCTTCACTTTCGAAATAAAGAGATTATACTGAAATTTTACTGCAGTTATGCTCGCGAAGTTTGGAGAAGCATATATAAACTGACGTTTATACACAGAACAGTATGTAAACTATACCCACCTTGACCAGCCCTTGTGGGCAGTTGAGTATGGGGTCTTCCTCCATCATTAAGAGTCGGGCATCGCTACATAACTGAAATAATGTTGATGTGATGTAAAACCCATATATATATACATATATATACAGTATATAATCTAAATCTTCTGATTGTTAAACACTTCTAAACGTCGAAGTTAATACGGGCTCCCGATATGCTTGCTCAATATTTCTACGTCTTAATATTCGAGACATCTATATGTCGAATATTTTCATGGGGATACTTTAACTTGGAGATCTAGGGATTCCACTATACATCCCTTCAACTAGAGTAATTCACAGCAACGCTATCGTTACATTGCAGAACACCTTCTACAAATACTCCATTCTAAGCGCCGTCCTAGGGGTCGCGTTCGTGTCGGTCGTTCCGAGTTATGGCTACCCCACCGGAGCGCCCAGTGCGGTATGCATGAATATGACGCCCTCTCACCCTCCAACCACCACCACGGGCTCCCCACCATTTGTCATCAAGATCAACCAGAATTCCTACGCACCAGGTGTTGCAGTTAAAGGTACGTTGTCGCTGGCGATCGAAAAAATATTTAACGTGACTATTCGGTTTATGCGAATAGTTCTGGTCCCGACCAATGTTAACTGAGAATGACCGAAGTAATCCGATGAAAGATGGCGGAGTGTGGGTATATCAAGCTTGAATTAGCACCTGTACAATTGTCTCGCAACAATCCAGAAGTGCAATCATCCAATACATTTGCAAAGGGTGTCGGAAATGCATTCGGACTTGTCTGTATACTAAGGTTTGCGATATTATGTCCGAAATACTGCGGGCATTTAAAGCGTTTTTCTCACCTTGAATGCCACAATCTCTACTAAACAACGATGCAGTGGTAAAGCATCTGCCTCTTGTACCGAGGGTCCCGGGTTTGATCCCTGTTTTAATTGCCCAGACAAGCACACAAAGGTGTGCGAGTACATGTTTGTTATCCGGGAAGCGGTCATGGAAAGAGAATTGAATTAGCTTCAGGTTTCCGTCACAATCCATGTAAAATGAACGAGTTTAAACTGAACCCAAAAAGCCAGATTCGTGATATCACAAATACCATAATAGAAAATGATAATACAACTTAAGACAAATTAAAAAGTTAAACACTTATATTATCCAAACCGATAAAAGATATTCGCAATAGGGTAAACAACTCTAGTTAAGCAACTGAATCCGTTTATCACATTTCTTTTCGATACCTCTTTTCATGTTGCTGCGAGAACCAATTACGCTTCCAATGGGTACCTTTAACTAGTATTCAAACAACAGCACAAAAGCTATATTGATTCAAAGACATTTCTTTCTTTTTTTTTCAATTTCAAATTTCATGAACTTTTAAAGTGATTCTATTTCAAAGATATACACACTATACAATAAACAATGTTTTACACAATGTTTAACTCATTTAAGAAGGCCTTTGGCCCATTACACACATGTGACTTAACGATTTACAATTATTACATGCGATCTGCAACGTCGATTTACCATTGTACAGGGATGATCAGCTCACCCACAAAGACGCAGTTCAAGGGATTCTTACTGGAGGCTCGATCCACCAATAGTGAAGAATCGTTCGGCACATTCACGGTCAAGGCCGCCGACCAGAAGGAGGTTCATGGTGTCTGTGGCTCGGTAAGTCCCGTGGTGCTCGTACGGAAGATTCCGGAGACAAACGGAAATACTAGTATTTGTTGGAGTTGAAGTGAGTGTCTGTGGCTCGGTAAGTTCCGAGGTACTATTTCGGAAGATGCCGGAGGTTTCCGGAAATATACGGAAATATATAAGCCTTTGGGGTGTCCACATGAATGTATGTGGCTCGGTAAGTACCGTGACACTCGATCGGAAGATTCCGGAGGTTTCCGGAAACATTCGGAAATATGCATGCTTTTTGTGCGTTCAAATGAGAGTCTGTTGCTCGGTTAACTCATTGTCGCTCGTTCGGAAGATTCTGGAGGTTTCCGGAAACTACGGAAATATTTGCCTTTGGGGTGCTCAATTTAGTGTTTGTGGCTCGTTAAATTTCAAAACAATGTCGATACATACTATAGAACATACAGACATATCCGAATTTCGATAATTTAGTTAATTACATACGGTTTTCTTTGTTCTGCACCGATGTCTTCGGAAATTCTGGAGGTTTCTTATCAAACACGGATACATATAAAATAACAATAACAACATCCATTTTCATTTGGTGCACGAAAAACGAGATGTTACTGAACTTTACCGAAATACCTTTTAGATATCCAAAATTACAATTTGATTTTCAGTAAGGTAAAGTTAAAAATACTTTTTATCGAAAACCCAATACCGTGCAGTATTGGAAAACCTATGCCGAGTAGTTAATTATTTGTGTTCTACCTGTAATCATTTATCGTTATTTACTAATCGAATAAATGACATAACCCCATACCTGTGAAGATGAATGACTTTTCGTCCTTAAAGCCGACTTTCTAACAAACCCAAATTGTCCTCATAGGTTTTGCTCTTTCGCAATTAAGTGTGCCTTTCAAAAAGTAAATCTACAACGGGGAGTCCACCAAGAAAATTAAATAATCAGATTAGATTATAAATTTTCCCAGCAAAGTATGCAGAAACCCAGTTGGTGCACAAGAAAGGCCGGGTGGTGGAGGGTCAAGTGGAAGTGTTTTTTTTAATGAAATATATTCTACCAGTTGTTTACAAAGAGAAAATAAATTATGATGTTCATTGGCCGCCTGGTACTTAGCGGCTCTTTCATTAGTTGGATAGCCTTTAAAAACCAATTCGAGTAACAGGAAAACCGCTAATAAACTGCGTATAAAAAGGAATAGCATAATCAAAGTTCTGTGAGGGGAGGTCGTCGTTTCCAGATAAAACTATTTATTTTCAATAAATTCCATATTTATGCTCAACTGAATAGTTATTGCAGATGCACTCACTTGATTGCTAGTTCGATTCAAGGACCGATATAGATTCTAACAATTCCATTTATTTAAATATAAATGACTGTTAAACAAGTTTACGATTTTTTTTCGAACTTCTTCCTGCTACAGAAACACTGTGTGCGATCTGAATGCCACCCATACTTATTAAGGGGAAGTTAATATTCTCCCAAATATAGGTGTCAACCAATCGCTTAATGTTGGACGAGTTGTCTCCCCTACATATACTAAATAAAATAAACAACACTAAATACATATAGCATCATGTGCGTATATAAACATTTACAGGATAAATGTTATTTACGACCAAAAGATACCATCCCTTGTATATTCCAGATGAACACAGCAGGTCTGACACACAGTAACAACACGTTGAAAAGTCAGGTTGAATTCGAATGGATGCCACCATCTTCACCCGCGGGAGATCTTCGATTTAAGTAAGCATATCTGGTAGATTTATTCGAAGGGACTACTTGGTATAATCCGTTCAAAGTGTCTCATAAGCCAAACTGGCTGGCCCTTTCAATAGGGCTGACTACATAATACATACAACCTTTACCTATTTATAACCAATGTTCAGATCAAGGTTCAACAGATTTAACTCAGGGGTACCTTTTTACGAAGTTCATTAAGGAAAATATTTGCTTAAGTCATGCGTCGTATTATTATGCATGGGTACTACTTTACCAAACGCCAAATTTTGCTTTCGCTTTTATCCTTTTTATCTGTATTGTATAACTTGATTCTTATGTATATCGTGTATGTTTCGATGAATAAACTATGTTTAAACTAAACGCCAATTTTTCGACTGTTACAATTGAAAGATTTTGCAAACGACATTTCCAAATGTGATGTAATTGGATAATAATCCTTTGATGGAGAAGAAATTATTGTAGGAAAAGGAGTAATTGCACAGGATGATAACATATTCGACACCCTTGCTTGTGTTCTGTTCTGTTCTGGTAACCGTTTTTCCTTCCAACAGAATTGGCATTACCTTATTACCATTTAAACAATGATCTACGGGCCTTGTGTGGCCTAGTGGTTAAGGTGGGGGACAAAGAACTTGGGGTCCCAGATTCGAGCCCCGCCGACATCTCTGTTGTCGTTGAAGTCACCTGTGTCAAGTCACTTAACAGCCCTAACCTAGCACTGATCGATTCAGGAAAGCCGTTACATAACTGGAATCATGTTGATACGGTGTTAAACACCATACAAACAAAAATGAGAAGGATCGTCGTATCATTATTAATGTAACGATTTATAATTACAGGCTGACAGTCGTTGAGAGCATCAACCCCAGCCGATATTGGCTCAACATCTACTCCAACACGCTTGCGGCGAACACAATATACTAATACAATGTAACGACCATATAACCACGACAGCGGGGTTCATTTATTTTAGGTTGTAATGGATTGCATGTGGTTGCATAAGTATATGGTTTTTAACTTAAATCTGACATAGAGTTAAAGTTTGAATAATTTTGATTTCAAATGCATACTATAAATGGAAAGAATTAATACCAAAGTCCAGCTAATTCTTATTCTTTCTTGGGTTATCGAGAAAAATCGGCAGATTACTCTCCGATATTTCCATCATTACTTCACCAATACTTTTATGATAACGATTAGCAATAATAGACTATTATGAATCGTAAAAACGTCTTCTCATATGCTTAATGAATATGGGCCGCGTCACGCGAAAAGGGGCACTCGGACATATAAAAAAGCGCTAACTCAGCTCTATCTTAGCGCTATTATTCCAGCACCTAGTCACGAAAGTTATCATTTGGTATTTATTTAAAGGTAAAACTGGATGTCCTCTAAGATGGCAAACAGTGTAGCCCCAGACCAGCCGCCACGTCACTGACGTGGCGGCTGGTCTGGGGCCACACTGTTTGCTATGTCCGAGTTCCCCTTTTCGCGTGAAGTGGCCCATTTATTCTGTAAGCTATGAACATGCTTTGTTTATGTTTAATGCTGAATAAAAATATGTTATGTTATGATAGAGAAGTATAGTGTACATAGCACGATGATGGTTTGTTCCTTAAATGTTCTCTAGTTGTGTACTGATTGGCCTATGACCTTATGTATCAATAAAGTATCTTGTTATATATCTTACATACATTTTAAAAGTGTTAATTGTTGTTTATTTCAGTTCTTATTGAGATGCCGAATTAAGCCTTTTAATTGTTTTAGTAGAATGCATGGAATGGTATCAATTTGCATCATATGAACAGTATGCAAGATGCAGGGCCGCTATTGTTAAGGTATAATCAAGCCTGAAAAATCATTACTTGATGCCTGAATTTAAACATCTTTGATATGGAAAAAGAAAATTTAAATGTTTAAGCCTGAAATCAGGACCAGGCTGAACATTTATAGGCCTGAACATGTTTGGTTTGAGTTGGCATTTTACACTGTCTTCAGAAAGTGTTTTATTTTGACGGTGGTGGTCAGTTTACATTCCCATCCTCCTTTCGATTGCGTGACTTTTGAAAAAACATTTCAGAGCCTTTGTCTCGTATTGGTAAATCCCAAGTTATATGTTATACGCGGAGAGGGACCATGTGATTTCAAGTGGTTAGAGTACAGAACTTGAAATCACATGGCCCCTCTCCGCGTGGGTTCAAATCCTGAGAGGGATATGGATTTTCATGAGAGGCAGTCTCCCGACTGACTTACGGAATGACGATGGTTTTACCCGCCTTGACCAGCCCTTATGGGCAGTTGAGTATGGGGTCTTCCTTCATCATTAATAGTCGGGTATCGCTACATAACTGAAATAATGTTGATGTGATGTAAAGCCCATATAAAAAAATGTTTTTAAAGTAATCAAATGTTGATAAGACGTTTAACCCGACACACAAAATACTGATCAAAATTTCTTGGGGGCTGTCAACTGAGCTATCGAGTCATCCTATGATATCGAACATACAACAAGTTGAGGGATATTTGAATGCGTATCTAGTAAGGGATGCGGCAATAATTGATTTAGAGTCTTTGTCCTTTTCACATTCGGGGATGCCTTCATGAGAGGGAAGGCGGCTTCGTGGCAAAGTGGTTACAACACCGAACTTGAAACCACATTGCCCCTCTTCGAGTGATTTCAAATCCCAGTGACGGCACAATGAATCTTTATGATAGACAGTCTCCCGACTGACTTATGGGATGCCGATGGTTCTACCCAGTTTGACATTTCCTTGTGGGCAGTTAAGGACGGGTCCCCCCCCCCATGATTATGAGCCGGGTATTGCAGCATGGCTAAATAATGTTGATACGATGTAAAAAAAAAACCATATAGATAAAAACAAACAACCTTTAATCTTCAAAAGCAGTATTGTAAGGGCGTTCATAAATTGAAAGAAAACACCAAACAACAGATCATTGTAAACATTACCTTCGCATTTCCAACAACTTTTAAACAGTTAAACAATATAAACACGAGAATATACCGTGTTTAGTAAGCAAACCATGACCATACTCTCAAATATTGGATGATGTTTACGGCAAAATCAGCACAAACATGGTTTGGGCTGTAACGGTTCATTCACATATTATGACAAAACACAATAGATTATTGAAACTTCACCAATTGATAAGCAATTTCAATTTCAAACGTACACATATAACTCGATATGCATTAATTAAAACACATACAAACATAACCCGTTTTCCCAGCAAAAGTGCAATCATATTGCCTTTGAAATGTTCTCTTCTGTGAACATGAACCTTGAAAGTAAGGCCTGTCTAATGGGGAAGAGTCAGAATAACAAGATTAAAGATAAAACAAATTAAATGCCATGCTATAATTAAGTTTTACAACTTGAAAATTGGAATGATTAATTGCCAACTCCATTCATGTATGATAAAATTTTCTAATTTCAAAGTGAAAATTAAAGATTAAAGTTCCCGGACGCCATACGATTAGAATATATAATTTTTATGTAAAAAGTGGAATTTGCATATGGTATTCAGATATGCTTCAAACAAATATTCACAAAAAAAATCACCGAAATCGCTTTGAAATAGAATATATTGAGAGAAAACCCCATTTCATCATCCCCTGGATGATGCATCCGATATATGGTAGTTCGTTACGTCATGTGGGCTGTCACGTGACGGTGTACGCTAACTTAAGAAGATAAACATTGCGAACTTAAAAAAACATGGGCTTAGTCCACAAGCAAACTTACAGTCAAAACAAAAAAGAAAAGATACAGTCCGGATTTATTCACAGTCTACACATTATGTCAGATTGTCGGACGGTATGTGGATTGCATGGAATCGTCAGTAGAGTAAAAAGGGCGTGTTTTCACACGAGGACTTTGCAAACGACTTCTTGAATGGCAAGTTTTACTTTCAATTTGGTTAATGAATCCAAATGCTGTAAGAAACCAGACTTTTCTTTTTTTCTTTTTGTTGATTATAAACCCGTTTATCCTGCTGTTCTGTCTGTGTAATTTTTATATTACCAACCGTTTGTAATTCTTGTAAGTTTGCTGTTAATCCTTCGAGGAGAGAGTGTATGCTTGTTTTCAGTGTGTATTCTGAGTATCCCTTGACCGGTTATTTATAGCTTGACATATATGCACACTATTTTTAGATTCTGTCGTTTTGGCATCTGATTTGACTTAAATGAAAAAATGCCCAATACAAATTCATATTATATGATATTGGTTTCTCTGCTGAAATGTTAAATAAATGTGTATTCGTTTATTTTCGAAAGTTCCAAAAATTAATCCTATAACGTCCGGAAACTTTAAGGGTAGGTAATTAATATGACAAATATATCAAAACCATTGATATTAATTTTTTAAATATAAATAAAAAAAATGAGACAAATTCATAAGATTGGCTTGATGAATGCCTTTGACATTATTAATTGCTTATAAATTTCAATGCAACTTTTTCTTTAACCAAAGGAATAACCAGTTTTCAATTACGCAGCCCTTATTTTAACTACTACGAGGAATCGTCAACTTTCCATCGTTTGAATATCGTTATAGCTAACGACGCATGGTCTTCACGGTTGTTTTATCGATTGTCTGAACCATCAGGTGGGTGCCGCCAAATTTGACCAAAACCTCAACAGCTCTCTGATACAGCTACAAACGCATGTTCCTCTCAAAGCAGCCTCCTGTTGTTTTATCGACTGTCTTAAGCATTAGGTGGGTGCCGCCAAATTTGAACAAAACCTCAACAGCTCTCTACAAACGCATGGTCTTCTCAAAGCAGCCTCCGGTTGTTTTATCGATTGTCTGAACCATCAGGTGGTTACCGCAAAATTTGAATAAAACCTCAACAGCTCTCTACAAACGCATGGTCATCACAGAGCAGCCTCCGATGGTTTAATCGATTGTCTTAACCATCAGGTTGGTGCCGCTTAAATTGAACAAAACCTCGACAGTTCTCTAGTACAGCTACAAACGCATGGTCTTCTTAAAGCAGCCTCCTGTTGTTTTATCGATTGTCTGAACCATCAGGTGGGTGCCGCCAAATTTGAATAAATCCTCAACAGCTCTCTACAAACGCATGGTCTTCACAGAGCAGCCTCCGATGGTTTAATCGATTGTCTTAACCATCAGGTGGGTGCCGCTTAAATTGAACAAAACCTCGACAGTTCTCTAGTACAGCTACAAACGCATGGTCTTCTTAAAGCAGCCTCCTGTTGTTTTATCGATTGTCTGAACCATCAGGTGGGTGCCGCCAAATTTGAATAAATCCTCAACAGCTCTCTACAAACGCATGGTCTTCACAGAGCAGCCTCCGATGGTTTAATCGATTGTCTTAACCATCAGGTGGGTGTCGCTTAAATTGAACAAAACCTCGACAGTTCTCTAGTACAGCTACAAACGCATGGTCTTCTTAAAGTAGCCTCCTGTTGTTTTATCGATTGTCTGAACCATCAGGTGGGTGCCGCCAAATTTGAACAAAACCTCGACAGTTCTCTAGTACAGCTACAAACGCATGGTCCTCTCAAAGCAGCCGCCTGTTGTTTTATCGACTGTCTTAAGCATTAGGTTGGTGCCGCCAAATTTGAACAAACCCTCGGCAGCTCTTTTATTCTGCTACAAAAGCATTTTCTTCTCAAAGCTGCCTCCTGTTGTTTTATCGACTGTCCTAAGCATTAGATGGGTGCCGCCAAATTTGAACCAAACCTCCACAGCTCTCTGACCGGTTTGACCAGTACCGGCGCCTTCAACCAATGCCGGGAATTTGAATACATACGAACCAATGAACTTACAACCATTTTCCGTCGTATGGATGGGATCGGTTTTATCAGACGAGAACACGTGAACCTCTGCTGATTCTTGACCTTCGTATACCGGTTCGTACGTTTTCCCGGCTATCCACTGACTGAACTCCACTTCCTGTCCTTTGACAACGTGTTTCCGGAACACGTTATTGGCAAAGGTCTGTCCTGAGTCTTCGAACTTGTGGACCGGATCGTGTACCCCATTCTTGAACTCCATGACCATCCCAACGCCGAAGGTGTGTCGCAGTTTCCTCGACGTAATGATCTCTTCGTTGTGCCCAAAGAGCACGGCGCCGTATAGGACCGCCAGCTCTGTCTGCTCGGGCCTCACTAGCGGTATGTTCTTTTCTACCAGCGACTCCCGCAGACTGCGTACCACGAACTGCGATTCGGCGAATCCCCCGACTAGAATAAGCGCGTCGATTTTGATTCCGTTGTGCTCTGGCGTGCCAAGAACTCTGTCGACGTTATTCTCGATCTCTGTGATCGTTTCCGTGAAGAAGTCCCTTATGATATCGATGTCGAACGAGAGTTTTCCGCGAGTGAATATTATATCGCGCCCGCTTTCTTTAAGCATTTTACCAATTTGTTTTCCTGTATTTTTGTTGTCCCAGATTGCCTTGAGGTTGCTTGGTAGCTTGATTCGAAATCGGTCATCATTTTCTTCAACGTCTGGATGCATTACCTATTGACCAAGGATAATTGTATCAATTATTGAAGAAACGTGATATTTTTTATTGCCACATGTATCCAGTAAGCAAATGAAGACAGAGACAACGAATTGCTTAACGTGATGCTGCAAGTTACATGCAACAACCTCTCAAAGTCTATGATGTGTTGGATCATGGTATACCATTGGCTTTATTGCGCCTTACTCAGCATCATCGCAAATTAACTGAAATACAACGGGCACGATACATAGAGAATAGATGGTTGGTGTCGTGAATCGGAAATGTTATTGGGCAAGGCTTAGGAATATTATCCGGTGAGCCGAAGGCGAAACGGATAATAATCCGAAGCCGAGCCCGATAACATTTCCCATTCAAAGACACCAACCATCTATTCTATTTATCCTGTTAAATTTATGTATTCTTTCAAACAATCAAGATGTAAATAAAACACGAGAAAAAATGAAAAAATAAGTAGAGAATGATGTAAACATGACGTCATGTCGTTCTTATGACGTCATGATTTGTCGCGTGGATGTGTTTTATGGTTAGTGCCGGATATCACAAATGTTATACGGCACCTTGTTATCGGTCCCAAAACGACACTAGTGACAGGATAAAATAAGGAATCCATCAGAACAAAGCAAGCAAACATCAGGGTAAGATGTTTCAAACATCGAGCGTATATCCAGGGAGTACATCATGGAGATCCACCTATTCACATGCAGTCAACATGCAAACCTGGTCATATATGCTAGATGACTCTTGAATATGGTTCCCCTCTGTATTAAGACGGTCATATTAAGGAAACCATATCGATATTCTTACGAGTAATCAGTGTTAATTGAATATTGCTAAAAGCACTTATGTGATGCTAAAAACTGTGTTTTTTATATTGACCATCAAGGGGATATGAGACTTTTCACATGAATGTGTGTGCTTTTTTAACTTTTAACCGGTTTATTAATTATTGTCGCATCCGTAACTGGAGTTCTAATATGAAATGTATTACCTATAAAAGACTGTGAAGAAATCAAGGCAACTCTTTTACCAAGATGTGAATCTTTGGGTGCTCCGCCATTAAATGGAAGAATCTACCAGGAGAGGCAACTCTTTTACCAAGATGTACATTCTTGGTTGCTCGGATTTTAAACGAAGAAATCTACCAGAACAACACCACCACCAACGCCTACACCACCACCAATAACAGTAACAACCACAACAAAAACAACAACAACAACAACCCACCTTTCTCTTTTGGGTTTCAAAATCCATGCTCATTTCGTAGTCTTCTTCGGGGAAGTCTCGACGGAACTCTATCAATACCTCCTCGCCTAGGAGTTCTCTAATCATGGCGAAGAACCTGTCATTGACGTTTTTGCCACCCCAAGGCCCGCCTTCCGAAATGTAGGCCTGCCTCATTGTGCCATTGTCGTTTATCTGTACCGTTGTTACGTCCACGGTTCCACCTGGTGGGGGTGAATGTGCGGTAAGATCATTTTAAGTTTAAGTAATTGACAGTACATAACTGACACAGGTCCCATATGGGTCCTCTTCGTCAGTGCCGTACGAACAGTTTTCAGTACTGTATCGGCTTTCCTGGATGCACCAGTACTAGGCTAGGGCTCTGAAGTAACTTTTCAAGGGCTACTCCGACGGAATCAGCGGTCCCGGTGGGGCTCGAACCCGAACCCGGGTATCCCGAGTTCTGAGTCTGCCAACTTTACCACTGAGCCACGCAGGACCCTAAAAAGCCAGAATAGCGCTGATTTACAGTAAAATTTTTCTAGACTAAGTGACAATTAACATAAAGATATTTTAAGTTCCCTTTTTAAGACTAATTGAGACGGTAACATCAATATGAATATTATAAAAGTTTAAATGATATAGGACGATAATGTTTGTTTACAATTAGCGATAAAACAAGGTCAACCCAGTGTTGGCGGTTGAGTTTCGTAGAACGGCGGCGACCAATGAAAAGATCAAAAACCGCCATTCGAGTATTATTGGTTTAGTTTAAACTTAGTATAGTTTAGTCTTATTTATTTTACACCGATTGTGAAACAAGATCTTACAACTGGGATTAATCACTCTCGATTCTGCCTCCTAGAGACCTAGAGACATAACCAGTACTCGCGCCGAATGTGAATTAATAAAAGTTAGTAAGGCAGATCCCGGCTTTCGCGGGATTCGAACCCACGACCCACGTGCCCAGAAGCCGACGCTCTTACCCCTGGGCCACTGTCCTCCTCAGTATTATTGGTGTTTTTAACCAGGTACCCGCCATTCGTTCATCCATGGGCTCATTGCTATTTCAGACAAAACTTAGAATGAAAACAATGACGTCAAATGAAACCAGAGGTGTCGGTTGGGCTCCAACCCGTGACCGCGGAGTTTTAAGTCAGCCACCTTAACCATTGGGCAATGCTGGACTCACAACCTTGTGAATATGTATGGAACGGGCCCCGGGACCCCAAGGCTAACCTACATTGGCGAAGCTGCCTTTAGACACGTGCCTGCACTTTTATACTAGGAAGCAAAAGAAAGAACCAACACAAAATCGCAACAGACAGGGTCTCGATTTCCTGCCTAACCCATTACCAAACAATAACGGCATTTGACCAGTTCGTTGCAGACCACTCTGGAAACACATTGTGGGAAAAGGAGAAATTGCTCGTGACAAGCAATTTCTCCTTTTCCCACAATGTTTCCTGCTCCATCAGAAGATTATTTATCAATTTCATCACATTTTGAAAGGTTAACATCAAACTCTTCCAATTTCGGACAGTCGAAATTTGCCGTTTGGTAAAAGGTTTGCACATTAATTGTACATTAATTTCAGTCAAGCTTCGCATCTGCTTTACCTCCTATATCAACAACCATGACTGTGGAACCAGGGGCTGCAATGTATTTCAGTTTCCCCCCGTCACCAGTCACCTTCATCTGATCCTGTGAAATCTGGCTGCAGTATATAGCTGCACACTCTGACTCCAATGCGATCGTCAGCCTATCTGCCTGGATCCCAGCCTGAAAACATTAAGTGTGTTCTACAGTTTCTCAGACTTTAAAGGCCCATGAAAAGAGGAGACACATGCTATATCAAACTAAATTATTTGGTAAACTTTAAAGGCCCATTAAAGGAGGAGATGCATGCTATATCAAACTATTTTATTTGGTAAACCTATTGTCAGATTCAAATAGATATCACCAAAAAGAGAAGAAAACATCAGTACAAGTTAAACGTGAAAGCCAACAAAAATAACCCCGATCAGCGAGTTTAATAATTCAGATTGCCCGATTCATCACCTCTGGTCGGGTCATGTGGTTCACACGTTTTTGAACCGATCAACCGGAATTCGTTATCTTGAATATGCTTAAAAACAGATTGTTGATAAACATGATTGAATTGGAGACAACTATATTTCAAGCCCAAAATAACTTGTGTTGCAGGGGGTATTAATTAGGGTCTTACAGCATTCATTAATTAATTCGCAGGACTTTAATGAACATAATAAAGTAACCCCATATGTTTTTCAGTACTCTTTTTGTAAACATATCCTTTTGTATGCCTTTAAAGCCAAAATGCCACCCACAAAACTGCAAAGCCTGGTAACATGTATTTTGAATTACGACACAATAAATCTGGGACACATAACTCAAATTGTGTAACCCTGCAATTATATACAAGGTGCATGTCTCAGGTCACGGAAATCCCGAGAAGTTACGATTGACAAAATGTGCTGCCCTACAGTAATATACTCAATCATATCTACTTAGCAATCAACGGTACAAGCCGGTAGATATACCTCGTAGGTAGTTCATGTAATAGTCAAGAAATCCTGGGGAGATTCGGCTGTGGTAACGCACACAAATTGGTTAAACATCACGATTGAATGTTGTTGTTCTTTACTAATTGCATTATAGATTATCATATCAACACTTCTGTGTTTCATATTTTCTCAATCGTATCAACTCGGTCATCTTCGGCTTGTGCTCGAAGATACGATTGCAAACGGATATGCGCTTCGTCGCCGCCATGTTGGCGGACTCCTTTCAAAATGGCTCCACATTACCTCCGAGGGTATTTCAAGAAATGACCGAGGTGTTCCGAATGTTATATACGAGGTGCATTTCTCAGGTCACGGAAGTACCCGAGGGGTTAATATTGCAATTTTAGTTTACCTTGATCGCAGCCCGCTTCATGAGGCTCTTTGCCGCCTCGTCCCAGATGGCGGGCACTGTGATGACCCACTTTATTTCGTCCACTGTGATGGTCACGCCCCCTTCCCTGATTCGACCAATCACATGGTTCCTCATGTATTCGATCGACCGGGAAAACACCTCGATTGCTGGCAGACTGTTCCCGCCCTCCCCCTCGATCGGTGTGTCGTTGCTGAGATACTAAAATAAGAGAACCGTCCTCATTGGTCAATCTCACTTTGACTAAGCCTATCACTGAAACCTGAACTCATCGGGTTTATCCAATGAAAATACCTCTGAAGGTGGGAGACCAGCCTGGAATTACTTCCGGAGGTCGTTATCGAGTAAAAAGTAGTTCATGAAAATTTAGAATGTTACTTCGTGAGTTAATTATATGATTTAAAGGACATTTCCTACAGTTTCATAAGAAAATAATCCTTCCGTAGAATTTTCTAATTATTTGATATGTTATTTAAAGTTCAATTGTGAATTCAAAAATGAAAAAAAAATCAGGTCGACAAGTTAGTTCTTTTGTAAAATGATAGTTTACACGGTAACCCTTTGTGTGTGCCGAAACAGTAAAAATTGACAATACTATCTTCAAGGGTAATGAACTAATTATTGGAAGGTTTATAAGCTCAAAAAAAATGAATTCATACATTCATTACTCTATAATTCAATGTTATATTAAATAATAACAACCTGAACAATTCTCAAACAGAGCAGAGGCTGACAGACACGAGAGAAAAAGACAACAAAGATTGAGGAGCAAGGCTTCAACCAGTTCAACAGACAGCTTGGTCTTTGTCTGTATATACATGTATATTACATAATCAAATAGTTGAGGGTACCTCATGGTTGTACAGGGACATCTAAGGCTTACTCTCTAACTAACTAACAACTTACTAGATAACCAACTCACTAAATGTATATACCGTATATTGAATAATCAAACAGTTATGGGTACCTCACGGTTGTAACGGGACATCTTAGTCTTACTAACTAACCAACTACCGACTTACCAGATAACCAACATACTAAATGTATATATACATCAAACAATCAAACAGTCCAGGGTACATGTACCTCACGGTTTAAAAGGGACATCTTAGGCTTACTCTCTAACCAACTAACAACTTACTAGATAGCCAACTCACTAAATGGATATATAGCAAACAATCAAACAGTTATGGGTACCTCACGGTTGTAAAGGGACTTCTTGATCTTACTAACTAACCATCTAACAACTTACTAGATAACCAACACACTTAGCGTATATATATATCAAACAATCAAACACTTAAGGGTGCCCCGCGGTTGTAAAGGGCCTTCTTAAACTTACTTACAAACCAACTAACATCTTACTAGATAACCAACTCACTAAATGTATATATATATCAAACAATCAAACAGTTATGGGTACCTCACGGTTATACAGGGACAACATGAACTAACTTACTAACCAACTAACAACTTACTAGATAACCAACTCACTAAATGTATATATATATCAAACAATCAAACAGTTATGGGTACCTCACGGTTATACAGGGACAACATGAACTAACTTACTAACCAACTAACAACTTACTAGATAACCAACTCACTAAATGTATATATATATCAAACAATCAAACAGTTATGGGTACCTCACGGTTATACAGGGACAACATGAACTAACTAACTAACCAACTACCAACTTACTAGATAACCAACTCACTAAATGTATATATATCAAACAATCAAACAGTTATGGGTACCTCACGGTTATACAGGGCCTTCTTAAACTTACTTACAAACCAACTACCAACTTACTAGATAACCAACTCATTAAATGTATATATATCAAACAATCGAATTGTTAAGGGTACCTCACGGTTATACAGGGACATCTTAAACTGGCGGAACAAGAACCAATCTTGCCGTCTCTCCTTGGCGTACTTCCCATCCTCATTGCCCAGCTCCGTATACGTATATTCGGCATCGTAGCCAAACTTGCACACACTCTTGTCGGCGTTGAGTAGGAGGCTGGTTAACGTTTTAAACGTAGCCAGACTTAGCCCTGTAACGTCCCACTTGGTATTGCAGTAGATTTTCGTGCGGTCCTGCTTGAAGTCTGTGCGCCATTGGAAGGCATAGCCGGAAGCATACGTCCCGAAGTCGATGGCAATGACAATGCGCGGTTCTCGAAGTCCCTGGAACGAAATTTCTGCTTGAAGGCACACGAAAGGATATGAGGGCAACTAGATTACTGGGAAAATACAAGAAGTTATTTTAAATTTGTTTTTTAGTTTATTCAGGAGAAAAGGAAGCAATATGCCTAACATACCACACATATGATAATACATTGCATATAATTTGCATAAAAGTCATGAACGTTAATTTATAAATACTGTGAGATCCTGTTAGATTAACTCCTTTAACATAAGTTATTTTGTGCTTGAAATATGGTTGTCTCCAATTCAATAATGTTTATCAACAATCTGTTTGAATACATACTTAAGATAACAAAATATGATAGGTCAGTTCAAAAATGTGTGCTTAACCTTTTACCGAACGCCAATTTCTTCGACTGTCCATATCAAGTCATGGTTCAGACATATTCGCCAAACACTGTCGTGAAAAGTCCCTGCGTCCACTGATATTTATCACATTTTTAAGAAAGGATCAGATTGCGTTATTAGACCCATCAAAAATCGATAAGCAATTGACAGTTTCCTAGTCACAAACTTAAAATGAAAGAATAGATGAAAGTTTTCTAGTCATCCTTTTCAACCCGTTACCAAACAAAAACGACATTTGTCCACTTTGTTGCAGACGACTCTTGAAAATATTGTTGGAAAATAAGAAATTGCTCTTCATGAGCAGTTTCTCATTTTCCAACAATATTTTCAGCCCTATCAGAAGATTATATTTCAATTTCCCCACATTTTGAAATGTCGTCTGCAAACTCTTGCAATTCTGGACAGTCGAAAATTTGGCGGTTGGTAAAGGGTTAACCGAAATTGATATGATATCCCCGTGTTACTAAACTGTTGCTAACAGTTCAGATAGCCCACATGATCGCTGCTGAACAATTCCTCTCTTACCTGTTCTAGAATATGAACTCATCGGGTTTATTCAATGAAAACACATTCCCTCAAGTGACGGAAATACCCGAGTAGTTACGATTGATAAGCAAGGTGTATTTCACCAATCGGAACTACTCGGGTATTTCCGTGAGCTGTGAAATACACCTCGGATATAAGTGTAGGGTTACAATTTTTCGGGTAAATCGGCATCCGGCAATTAACACATTTTCTAAGCGTGCAAGTTAAGTAGTTCAATGTGTATGGAAGGGTTGGACATCCTTTTAAATAATCTTTTTATCAGTAACTCATACCAAATGGCAAAATTGTGGTTGTGACATGTAAAGTTGTTTCCTCAATCAAGTTTAACGACTTTTTAGATTTTACATTTAAGATCTATTTTTAAACACGAAAGTGAAGTGACGTCATTCCGCTGGGAACCAATATGGCGTCATCCCTATTATTTCAGAGGTGTTTTCATTTGATAAACCCGATGTGTTCAGATTGGTATTTCACAGGTCACATAAACACCCGAGTAGTCATGATTGACCTGTTTTCTATACATCATAGGTATATCAATATTGATTTGTAGGGTTTTTTTTTACTTAAAGGCACATTAAAGGAGAGGAGTAGAAATAAATTACTGAAAAATATATTGAGTTCTTTTATTATGTTCATAAAAGTCATGAGAATTAGTCTAGGAATGCATTGAGACCCTATTAAATAGAGTAATTTAAAATAAGTTATTTTGTGCTTGAAATATAGTTGTCTCCAATTCAATCATGTTTATCAACAACCTGTTTGTTTACATATTCAAAATAACGAATACTGATTGGTCAGTTCAAAAATGTGTGCATCAACTGTCAAGGTCAGAGGTGAAGAATCAGGAAATCTGAATTATAAAACTTGCTAATCTGGGTTATTTCTGGTTTACTTTCACATTTAAGTTGTGCTGATGATGTTTTCTGGTGATAACTATTTGAATCTGTCCAAAAGTTTACCAAATAATATAGTTTGATATAGCGTTTATCTCCTTTAATGGGCCTTAAAGTTGCGGTTCTCCTTCGTCATTTTTTACACGGTTGATCATGATGGTGGCAATTTGCAATTCGAAGCAAAATGTCGTTAGAATGATAATGCGTTTGTTTTGTGGTATGATGTTAAATGGAATATAGCCACCGAACTCAAAATGGACTCAGAATGTGTCTGCACAGTTGGACACTGAAGGATTTTTGTAAACCGTAGCAACGTTTTTTGAGCGGAATAAATAATTGTGCATTGTAAAAACAAACGTATTCTACGTCAAACAGCCATTCGCCAGCAAGTCTCATACCACAGTACAACTGATATACAGTTTTAGAATAACAAAAGAAAATACATGTCTAACCTTTCTCAAATCTGTGAACAAGCGCCTTTAACGATAAAGTCAAACATACTTACGGTAGCATTTTGGTGTCCGACTCCGAGGTCATTTACTCCCCTTATCATTCTTGTCATCTGACCTCCTCCATATCCTTTTGCGGTAGCCATCTTCGTTTTGCTTTCCGGTAGTCTGCTCCTTTTTCTTATAAGGTCATAACCTTTAAAACACAAACTAAAGATATTACCACAGTTTACGTTGTAAAAGATTAGAACATGTGAAGTAGTCAAATCGTACCCTTTTCCGACAAAGAGCTAGCGTCTATTGAAACATGTCCGATAAACGTTATGAAATGTTTAAATCCTCGTTGTAAACAAATTGTACTGCCTCGATTTTCGAAAACGAAAGTGGATGAGCTATTCTTAGTTACAAGGTAAACAAACCTGTGTTTTTTTCGTCTCGTTTTCCTTCTATTTCTTTCCGATATGCATAAAACGAAAGTTTATCGCTATATGTGAGATAACAAGTGAGGTATGTTGCTTTGGGATCCTCACTGTTTATTTTTCTCAAAACGAAAGTTGGAAATATATGTTGAAATACCAAGAACGCAATGTACAAACAACTCTATTCTTTCTACGGTGGCCCTGCTTGGCCACGAGATTGACTAACTGTGATACGAGCAACAAACCAAAAAAATCGATAAGAGAAAAAGAAACGTTGGCAGGGTGTTATAAGGTCAAGTGCAGGACGTATGTATCAGGAGGGCTTTTTGTGTTATACAGCAGGGGCCCATAAAAGGCACATACCCAATTGGACATGCTTAAAGATAATACAGTCTTCCCAGAAATTCAAAGTCACACGAGTTTCTTGGTTTCCAACAGGCGTAGGCCTCTTCCCAATTCAATGATCAAACACCCTGATCAGTTGCGCCATGATGTATCGGAGAAAACAAAAAAATTATGGTCAATGTTTTCAAAATGGTTTTTACCCGTCATTACAAATGAAGTGGCACTTTGATACCTATAACGTAACGTTGACTTTTGTTTATGACCCAACCCAACATTTTTTCTTCTACATTCTGCACCTGGGTTAACAGACATCTTCTACGGTTCTTCGATAAAAATACATACCTTATTTCATCCGAATAAAAACGTTTATCCCACTACTATACAAATACTTCTTCGGTATACAAAGTATGCTTGAAAAAATACTATTTAACAGTCGTTTTTGTTTAATCTTTATGACGTCAAATGGCTTCTACCGATGCAATAACATAACCGTACGACATATCTGTAAAAGTGTATATATTGTTAGATTATTTTTACGCTTGCTTGACCCATTATATAACCATATAGACAATAAATTATTGCGTTTTCTTTTTTTTTTTTTTTTTTTTCGTTTAACTTTTTAGTTAGTAAAGTAAACCGTTTAACAGTTTTTTGTGTAGACTAAGGTCTTAAGATCTTAAATCAATTTACCCATAGGGGATGATATTTAAGAAACCATCATCATATCGGTCTAACAAACATTTAATGTACATGTGCATACCTATGCATACCTAATTTCCCTCATTGGAGCGATTGAAATTGGCGAGTGTCTTACAAAAAAACATGGATGTTCGTTCCTCTAGCCTTAATAAAAACATGTATGCTCAGCGACTTTAGAATACAGAAAATCAAGAAGGCATGTACGGTTTTTCTTTTTCAATTTCGAAATTAAAAGAACGATTTGGAAATTCAAGGATAAAGACATTTGAAATGGCCCTTTATTAAGCGACAATAGTTGTTTAGATCACCATTAACGTTCGTTATTTACATAAAACAGTTTATGACATAGTCTCTTTAAATTTTTAACAAGCAACAATTACAAGTGAAATGGTGGGACGGTATGGCTCTCTTTAACGTTTACATTCAAGAACATACATAAAAGTCTTAACCCTTTACCAAACAATAGCGAGACATTTGACTAGTTTTTTGCAGACGCATCTGGAAAACATTGTGAAAAAGAAGAAATTGCTCGTAACGACCACTTTCTCTATTTCCCACAATGTTTTCTAGCCTATTAGAAGATTATTTTTCAATTTCAGCATATTTTGAAACGTCGTCTGCAAACTCTTTCAATTTGGGGACAGTCGAAAATTCGGCGTATGGTAAAGGGTTAAAGGAGGAAAATGTTTGAAAAAACTTACGTTACCTGACAATTCTTATCGTGGCATGTCCGCTACACCATACCTTGGTAAAAGAGGCTCGAGTCGATACGCATATTTGTATGAGTAATCAGACATTTACACACACACATACACACCATTAACAGGTACAGTTAATCTTTCTTATTTCTTTTTCTCTGAAAGGTGAACATTTGTAGGTCACATGTCTTTAACTCTGAATGAAATGATATTAAGTAAAACATTGTAACAAGAAAGACGCGACACAGATGAGAAATACTCCTTTACGTTTCAAAGTCGTAATAATGCCTACGTTGTCAAAAAATGTTAGACGGGTGAATTCTTGTAGGACACCGTTTCAGTTAATGAGCCTCGTTTTCACATTACTCGACATGGCGTGACTTATAGGGGATTTCCGATGGAATTTGTAAAGGGAAATCCCCCTGGGTACAAATTCACTTTCACTTTCGTTTTTGAATCCGTGTGTAGAGACATACGCGGCAGCATTTTTTGAAGGACGTGAAATAGTATGTAGTTGATGAACTCCGTAATCTTAAATTCCGATGTACCCCGATTTATATACAGAGGAGGTACGTGTTTGTATTTAACCCTTATAGTGCGGGGGTAAATTTATAAGAATATATTTTTCAATGTTCTGCTTTCCAAAACATTAGATACCTGCTTAAGTATGACGAAGAAAGATACTCAGAATAGCAAACGGTTTAGGTCACAGGTCAGTCGACAATTTACTTGGTGGCTGGCCTGGATCCTACCTGTTTGCTTAAGCATGTAGTCGGTTCCAGCACTATGAGAGTTATATTTGTTAACGTTATTTTCGGGACTTCAGCTGTACTGTTGTGAGGGTCGTACTAGTGAGATGTCGCTAAAAGTAACATAAATCCGTATATTAATATTTGAATAGATCCTTTATAAAATGAGCAACTATGTGTTTAGATCCAAAAACGTTTTAATTGTTTTGAAATCCACATAACTTTCATACGAAGAGATATTGACACATTCTTTGTCAATTTTCTGCAAAAGTATACTACTATACAAAAACAGTATTGTTTCAACGACATTTCGTTTTGACCTTTTACCAAACGCCAAATGTTCGATGTCCCAAATTCAAAGCGTTTGCAGACGACATTTCAAAACGTAATGAAATTGAAAAATAATCTTCTGATAGGGAAAAAAAAACATTGTGGGAAACGGGGAAAGTGCTCGTTATGAGCAATTTCTACTTTTCCCACAATGATTTCCAGAGTCGTCTGCAACAATGTGGTTTATTGCCGTTATTGATTGGTATCGGGCTATCATGTATAGTGTCTCATACTGAACAAGCATCTTTACAAAGAGACCGAATCCGTAATTAAGTTTGAGGACAACATTACTTGTTACTGATGACGCAGACCGCTTAACCATTTCAAAAGACACAAAATTTTCGACTGTCCCAAATTCAAAGAGTTTGCAGACGACATTTCCAAATGTAATGAAATTGAAAAATAATCTTCTGATATGGCGGAAAACATTATGGGAAAGCAGAACTTGCTCGTTATGAGCAACTTCTCCATTTCCCACTATGTTTTCAAGTGTCGTCTGCAACAAACTGGTCCAATGTCGTTATTGTTCAGTAATGGGTTAACAAGATAGTACTTGTGTTCATACAATGAGTGTTCTTTTTTTTTAAATAAACCTGGTGTTCCTTCTTTTTTATAGGCATGTTTAATGATTCTATCCTGTGATCTTTCATGGAGAAAGTGAAAATCAAAGAAAGTAAGTGGTATATAAACGCTAATTACTATGTTAATATGAAGACAATATACATGAACATGTATGTATCGGCAGGTACATTTACATTCATGAGCGTAGGGTAGGTGTATATTTTAAATATAAGGGAGATAATCGACACTTTCATAAACACGCTGCTATAATTTTAACGAATCATTATCTCCCTTATATTTGATAGTGAAGATAATACACATGTACATGTGTTTACTATATCAGTAGGTACATATATATATTAAAGTACTCTATACGGTACTTGCTCAAAGAATAGGTGCGTTTTAACAGTAAGGGAGGTAATCATTACTTTTGTGAGCACGGTGCTAATATTAAATGAATCGTTATCTCCCTTGTTATTTGTTATGAAGATAATATACATGTACATATGTTTATTATATCAGTGGGTACATATATATATTAAGGTACTCTATACGGTACTTGCTCAAAGAATAGGTGCGTTTTATCAGTAAGGGAGGTAATCATTACTTTCGTGAGCACGGTGCTAATATTAAGGGATCGTTATCTCCCTTGTTATTTGTTATGAAGATAATACACATGTACATATGTGTTTTATATCAGCAGGTACATATATTAAGGTAACACTATACGGTACTTGCTCAGGGTAGGTGCGTTTTAACAGTAAGGGAGGTTATCATTACTTTCGTGAGCACGGTGCTAATATTAAGGGATCGTTATCTCCCTTGTTATTTGTTATGAAGATAATACACATGTACATATGTGTTTTATATCAGCAGGTACATATATTAAGGTAACACTATACGGTACTTGCTCAGGGAGTAGGTGCGTTTTAACAGTAAGGGAGGTTATCATTACTTTCGTGAGCACGGTGCTAATATTAAGCGAATTATCATCTCTCTTGTACATGCTACTTTTGACGACTTCTTTCATGACAAAAACATTGAAAACATGGAGACTTCCTGATCTTGCATTGTGAAATTGTATAGATTGTTCCTGTTGATATTATTCACCACTAAATCGGATACATTGAGAATCAATAAGAGCATTATTTATTTCTTGGCACAGCTATCCTACCCACTGGCCTTTGATACATATGTGCCCCTTGTATAACTACCTTGTCGTATATTTACACGTATCGCATATTTCCACAAACGGAAAGGCATAACCCATCCCCCTATGCAATTGTGCATTTTTGTTTCAGAAACGCATTCAAAACCGTAAACCTTCTCCAAACGCCAAATTTTCGACTCTCCCAAGCTGAAAGAGTTTACTGGCTACATTTCTAATTGAATTAGATAAAATCCTCTGATAGGGTAGGAAACATTAGCGGCAAAGAAGGAATCTGTGTCTGTATCAATTATCGTATTGTCAAATTCAAAAGTGTTACTAACAGTTACATGCGTAAACCTGCGATGACGTAACATAAATCAACAACAGGAAACTAGCCATCTTGTTTGCGCATGCGCGTTGATACACGAACGCAAGTCTGGTGTGTTAGCTGTGCTTTCGGAAGCGTATCATTCACAAAAAGTTGTTTTGTTGTTAAAAGAATGTAACTATCCCTGACTAATGTACGCTTGTATTGACTTAGCAAAAGCAACAACAGGACTCTAGCCATCGAATTCGCGCATGCGCATTGACACATGGTTGCGAGTCTTGTATGATAGCGGTTCTGGAGGGTGGTGTATTATTTACAAAAATGTTATTTTGCTAGATAAAACATGTTACTAACCCTTTCTAACGTACGCCTACAATGACTTAGTCAAGGCTATCTCAGGAAACCAGCGATCTTGTTCGATCAGATGTGTTGACACACAAACACGAGTCTGGTATTGTGGCGATGAAGAAAGGAAATTCTTTAATGTCGAACATCGCTTTGTCAGTAAAGAAATGTTACTGTTCACCAACATTCACCGTCTGTTACCCTCTATGAATGAATCATTATGACGCTGTATATTTAAAACCCGACAGTCTTCCGAACACAGTCGAGACCATTCGCCGAAGTCCGTCACGATTGATCTTTTTTTTTAATTTCAAAAATACCCAAACGAAATAAAGTTATATTGATGGACTGTTGTTCACATCTTCATTCATTTTGACAATTTTCAACAGATTGGCTTGAGGTATGGACAATGTAACATAACAATATAGCATCAAAATAACACTTATACACGACCAGTTGTATAACAGCGTCCATGCTCTTGTGGTTAGAGTTTCCTGCTTATGAACCACGTGGTCGAACATTGAGGACGGCTCCGAGGATATTTTTAGATACTCAGTATGGCGTGTTATTCATGCTCATCAGGCAAGTAAACGGACCGTGAATGTTGGTGAACAATAGTTACAGTTTCTTACGTACGCCTGCGATGGCTTGGCAAAGGAGAACACGCAGGTAACTAGCCATCAATCCCGTGTGTACATGCCCATTCATACACTTCCGTGAGTCTAGTTTTCATGAAACTTCGCTTTTCGAGTAAAAAACGGTTTCTAATAGTACTTCCCTACGGGATCCTGCATGACTCAGTGGTTAAGGTGGTTGAGTAAGAACACGGGGGTTCCGGGTTCGAGCCCAATCGTGACATCTGGTTTCGTGGGAGTGGCCGTTGGCGAGTCACTTCAGAGCTCTAGCCTAGTACTGTTGCATCCAGGAAAGCCGTTCGAGAACTGAAAAATGTTGGCACGGCACTGACGAAGAGGACCCATATGGGACTTGTGTCAGTTAATGACTCTAATCTAAAAAATAAGAATGATGCGACAGAAATACAACTACTAGTCAAATCCGCTCGTTCTTTTTGCAGTACACTGGGCCTCACACTTCGTCTTTTGGCCTTGGTTGATAACAGTTAGACTTTTTCGGAGGGCCGTGACGTCCGTTTATATTGCACTGATGGGATGTTTCTTCGGGAAGGAAGGGCGAATGAAATTGAGGTCAGAATGAGTTCAAGGAAAGCGATCTCTCTCAGACTTCACCGGTATCGTCGTACCCATAAATGAGTCTTAACTCTTTACCAAACGCCAATTTTTCGACTGTTTCAAATTAAAAGAGGTTGTAGACGACATTTCAAAATGTGATGAAATCGATGAAAAGTCTTCTGATAGGAAAGAAAACATTGTTGGAATTTTCTATTTTCCCACATTGATTTCTAGGGTCGCACCAGATGCAACAAACTGGTCAAATGTCGTTATTGGTTGGCAATGTGTTAAGAATTGTATGTGGGGTTCTCCTGGCTTACTTGCTGCTCAGATGCAAACTCCTCACAGTAATATCCCCTTGCTACACTGCATCGATCACTGCCACCGCAACATTTTCATCCATATATGGATGAAATTCAAATGATGCTGTTTTGTTAAGAGATTACCGGATTTCTTAGTTAATTTAGTAACAATATCTTGTTGTATTGATTTCTGACCAGTTAAGTTGAAAAAAAATGGTTTTGTTTATAAATAAAGCACAAATGGATTACAATTGTTTAGTTTCGCCGCCATCTTTTAACACTATTTTCGTTTCTAAGTAGGTGGTCATGTGACATTTGTGATGATAGTGATCAACCCCATAAAGGGAGATCACTTTGAGGAGTTTGGCTCAGATGAAGGCGTATAAAATAGTCTAAATGGGCACAATTGTAGCCTCAGTAGCATTAAGGTAGAGTACCCGTAGTCCGTCACCGATCGTTCTCGGCATACTCCGGTCGGCGCTGGAACCATTCGGTTCCATACGAATAGTTTCAGCTAAGACCAATGTCTACCGAATACAACCGAAGTAATCCGACAAAAGAACATGTTTCAAAATGGCGGATTTCGGGCATTCTACCTCAGACTGAGCGTGTAGTGTACAAACGTATTGTTTGAACCGGTTAACTCACGGTTCAAGTTCAAGTTGCAGGGATGTTTTAACCCTTTACCAAACACTCAATTTTCGACAGTCCCAAATTGCAAGATTTTTCAGACGACATTTCAAAATGGGACGAAATTGAAAAATAATCTTCTGATAGATCACAATATAACATATGTGCTTAAACATTGAAGAAATTCTGCTATTTATAGGAACATGGATGATGATAGTCCAAACTCCGGCAACTACAACAGTTTCGGTAGTACTGGTTCCGCCTGTCAAAATTGTGTAAGTATTCAGCCTCGTTTGCCAAGTCGGTAGCGTTCGAGAACTAGTTACACTACACATGGTTAATAAGTTCGAGACCGCGTTTGGTCAGTTTTCCTATCCACGCTTTTGAGACCTAGTTACAGAATACTAGGCTCGTAGTTAGCCCTCCATGAATGTGGATTTAGGATTGAAAAAGGGGGTTCGGGGACATGGTCCTCAGGAAGGTTTAGAAAATAGTGGTTCAATCTGATGCATTCTAAGGTTTTTTTTTTATCATAGTGTCACCCCTATTAAAAGGGCCAGCCAGTTTTTGACTGAGTTACCTGAAACTAAATTAAAGTCTTCACATTGATTTGCTTTGTCATCGACATTTTCGCTTATATGTTATATGTACATACATACTCTAAACCACCTGCTTTAATTTTGCAGGCAGAGCTTCAAGAGGCTCTCGTTAGAAGCGAGAGAACTATTAAGGATTTGCAAGACGAGAATGACTGGCTAATAAATGAACAAAGAAAAAGGTAATTTTCTATTCAGGAATCAGGTGGAAAGAGGGTGTAGTTGGTTTGAACTTCTCAGATGGAACATTCTATTATTCATGTATTTAGCGGTTTACTTACGCGAGGATCTGTTATCTTTTCAAAAATCTGATATTTTATGAAAATAAGTCCACGTAAAAAGCGTAAGAGTAGATAAATTCCTTTATCAGAAGGTTTTTTTTTCAATGTATGACAGTTTCCAAACTCTAATCTGAAAATCACGTCTAATGTTGCTCCAGTTTTGAACAAGAGATCAAATTCCTTATGAGGAAAGCATTAAAAACATGTGTCTTCGTCTGGGTTGATATAACGGTGACGGCATTTGAGAGCTCCATCAGATGTAGTCTCCGACTGACTTATGGAATGACATTTTTTCTTCCCGGCTTGACCTGTCCTTACTGGCAGTTGAGTACGGGGTCTTCCTCCATTATCAAATTCCGGGCATCGCAACATAACTGCAATGCTGTTAATGGGAGTTAAACCTCATATAAACAAACAAATAAGATTTTATGCAACTTTAAGATACTTTACGAATTGTGAGTGTTCGATTAAGGGATTGGTTTAGTTGACTCTATCACACTAAAAGAACGCAGCTCGTTTTGTCACAATTGACCAATCACATTGCTCTAATTGCGTCCGTCACAGTACTTGTCATTCTATTCATATTTGCATCTAACTGCGCAAAACTTCTACCGTCTCGTCGACTTCGGTAAAAAAAAAAACTTTTTCGTTTGTTTTAAATAAACAAAAACATTACGGACGTCAGCTTTCCGGAACAATTCCTATTTCAGTTCGGACGAATTAACGAAACAGATGGCCAAACGATTGGAGGAGCAGCAATTGTTCGAAAACGCATCCGATCCTCTGAGTAGTATGAAGCTGTCTACACGATTTAAAGCCATCAAGGACGGCAAGTTTCATACCGTCAGTGAGGGTTTAGAACAAGCTGGTATTGGTGAAGTGGATGTCATTCATCGCTTGATCGGTTTGATGAAGGTAAATAGAGAATAGATGGTTGGTGTCGTGAATCGGAAATGTTATCGGGCAAGGCTTAGGAATATTATCCGGTGAGCCGAAGGCGAAACGGATAATAATCCGAAGCCGAGCCCGATAACTTTTCCCATTCAAAGACACCAACTATCTATTCTATTTATCCTGTTACCTTTATGTATTCTTTCAAACAAACAAGAAGTAAATAAAACACAAGAAAAAAGGAAAAAATAAGTAGAGAATGATGTAAACATGACGTTATGTCGTTCTTATGACGTTATTATTTGTCACGTGGATGTGTTATATGGTTAGTGCCGGATATCACAAATGTTATACGGCACCAAGTCATCGGTCCCAAAATGACACTAGTGACAGGGTAAATTCCATTATAGTGCTTGAACCGTCTGCAGGCTTATGGAAACTGTGTGTTCCTAGAACAAGAACAAAACTAGCAGATAGATCATTTTCAGTTGTTGGGCCAAAATGGTGGAACTCTCTCCCAAAAAGCATTAAATGCATTTCAGATGAAAACCAATTCAGAAAAAGCCTGAAAACACATCTCTTCGGACTTTTTTATCAGTGCTAAATCAGTGATTGGAAATCAGATGACATTGTTTTTTTTAAGACAGCTGATTGTGAAGCGCAACAGAATAAATATAATATAAATTTTTGCGCTATATAAATGCTCCTTTGATTAATTGATTGAAACAGGTTGGGTTTGGGTTTTATTTTTAAGCTTTTTAACGGGAAAAACAGAACAATACGTAATGGTATATGTTATCGGTACTTTAAAATGCTACAATTACTAATGGCGTCTATTAGTTTTGAACGGTCACATGGAATTGTGTGTCTTTTGATATAATAAGATTGATGAATATCACTTTTTCTTCAGAATATCATTAGGGATTAAATAATAAAAGAATCCCCGAGTGATAGCTTAATGCCTCTGTCTTTGCAGAAAGCGTACACAGAGTGTTGTGAAAGGGCAGACCAACAAATACGCGTTTGCTTACGCCTCGAGAACCATGAACCTATTCCTTCTCCACGAAAGGTACGTCTTATTGTTTTGATTAAAGCCATACCTGCGCTCATTTGCGCTTAAATTGTGAAAGTTCTAGAATAATTAAAAAATGACTTAAAAGTACTTTAAATTCCCTTTTACAGAGGAATTGAGACGGTAACACGTTCACATGATGCTTTTAAAAGAGTGAATACTTCACGATTTGTTAACAATTAGCGATAAAACAAGGTCAGCCGAAAAACCACTCATTCGTCCCAGCGCTCCTTGCTATTTTAGTTGTTACTTGAATGTTAATAATGAAGTTTAATTGGTGGGCACCAAATTTATGAAAATAGGATTTTGAAAAAAAAGATGATAAATAGTGCTGGCGTTATATCGTCGTGATCCTTTTGTTTTTCGCTATGTTTTAACATATTCTATCATAATTCATAATTCATTTTACCCAGTTTTGCAGTTTTACCCATTTTTCTCAGCGCTAGTATGCTTTTATGACATACGGAGAATTTCGAAATGTAACCCTTATAGTGCTAGAACCGACATAAGGCTTATGTAAGTATGTTAGATCCAGGCCAGCCACCAAGCCTGTGATCTTACCTGTTTTCTACACTGAGTCTCTCCTCATCAAAAGTAAAAGCAGTTATCTAAGGTTTTAGAAAGCAGACAAGACAAAAAAAATTTTTCATAAAATTACAAAGCAATCAAAGTGTTAATTTACGTTCGTATTCATTTGAACAGTTTCCTTATCTATTGGTTCCGGAGTTCTAACTCTTAGAATGCTGGGTAATTTTCTAAAAATAGATTCTTGTGTCGTCTGCTTTCCAAAACCTTCAATATCTGCTTAATTTTGTTGAGGAAAGATACCAAGAGTGGCTAATAGGTTAGATCACAGGTCAGCCGCCAATTTACATTGTTTGCATAAGCAGGAAGGCAGTTTCAGCACTATAAGGGTTAAAGAGAATTTCGGTTTCAGCACTGTCAGGGTTAAAACAAGCAAACGAAGCTCCTATTCAGAATGCACCACTATCATCCGTTTATCCATTTCAGAATAGGTATGTGTACCGATTGAGGTTCAAAGTCGACTCTCAAGATGATAAAAAGGCGAAAATTGTTTCGGTAAGTATAATATGGTATGGTGTCGATTAAGAGACAGTAATAGTACAATGTCAGGATGTTTCTACGTGGCAAAGTGAACAACTACCGTCCGGAAATCAGTGCATTTAATGAATTAACTAAGTACCAAACCAATGAACTTTTTCATCGTCTTTGGTATCCAATACAAACTATAATCTATTCTTGATTGCTTGTTATAAATCACCGAAATGCACCAATAACAATGAGCTTGGTAAAAACAATACATTGCTATGTTCCAGGAAATCGTAAGTGACGTAATGAAGGACGCGAGTTTTGATGACGTTGATGTCAACCCTAAAACATTAGACCAACTACAGACCTTCCTGACCGAGTTTACAGACTGCGTCTGGCTGATGACGATAGTAGAAGACCGATTGGCTCTCGATTTCGATGCCCTAACACAACGATATACCGGTGATCTTGCGAAGTGTTTTGAAACGTACACGGCTCAAGAAGATGTTCCCGGACCGCCCAATACCGTAATGGCAGTGGTTTGGCCATGCGTAAACAAATATACTGGTGGGGACTTGATGGTCAAGGGGGAAGTTCTGGTGTCAAACAAGTTAGATGACACGGAAGTATGATTCATTGCTTCGGCAATCGTTACTACTCGGGTATTTCCGTGATCTGAGGAATATCCCTTGTACATAAATGTAGGGTTATGATCTTTGTGGTATTTGTCCCGTCGTTACTTCTCGGGTATTTCTGTGATCTGAGGAATATCCCTTGTACATAAGTATAAGGTTATGATCTTTGTGGTTTTTGTCCCGTCGTAACTTCTCGGGTAGTTCCGTGATCTGAGGAATATGCCTTGTACATAAGTGTAGGGTTTCGCTTTTTGTGTTTTTTTCCTGGTTACTACATGTAACATGTTTCCTGGGAGCGGCAACGCTGGGTATTTCAATGTATATTGAAGTGTTGAAAATCATTTTGCATCACTATTTTTGGTTGGAATCCCTTACATAATAGTGAAACCTACAGGTTGTGATGTTCATCTGTTTCCTCAAATTAAATGACTATTTCACAATTATTATTTGAAAACGGAAGTACAATGCAAGAAGTCTTGCCAGAAGCATACTGGTGGTCTCCCCATTATGTCAGGCATGCTTTCATTGGATAAACTCGATTAGTTCAGGTTGTTTCTTCGGTATGCTTGTAAGTTGGTCTTGCGTGTAAAACGTATCGTTTTTGCAGCATTCACCATTCACCAACACATCAAATGACACATACATGGTTATAGGTGTTTGTTCACAGAAGAAAATTTACAAGGCCAAAAAAAAAAATGTTGAAACATTAAAGTTGTGTATTGTCGATTGAAACACAATTAAAAGAAGCTATTTAAAGCATACCATATTCAGGAAGATCTCGAAAGCGATGCCGCAGGGTTTTTTAGATCAAAATACAAGTTAACTCTCCATGTACATACTTTAAAGAATTAAAGACGATTAAAGTTTACTTCTTACTTCTTATAACTATTCTTCAGAGTGTTTCATATAGCTGTTCATCTGTTCTGAAAATTTAAAGAAATTGATGATTAACTTCCAATTTCTTTCACATCTTTGAACAAGTATTTTAATTGTCTTTGACAGATACATGCTTTACGGCGTTTTGCGCCCAATACCGATTAGTTAATCCATGAATTTGACGTTTTAGTTGTTTCCATTGATTTTCTTCTTCATTTTGATCTAACTGAAAAAAACGTTGAAAAGGGATATGGAAACATAATGGTAATTACACCATTTCGTAAAAAGTTTTCGCTAATTCTATACCAAAGGTTCTGGTAAGGTGAGTTTTATCTCAACAATAAGTCTTGATAATTACAACTATGTAATTTTAGGCTAAAGTATGGCATACATATCCAATTAAGTCCTAATAAAACACGTAATTAATGAGAAGAGGTTATATTTCGGAAAAAATAAGACAGGCAATGCGTGTTTGTGTTTTTTGTTTATTGATGAAATTGAACAATAAAACTAACAATCGAATTTATGTTGACTGTTTATTGTCTACGCAAGCAAGCTAGCTTAAGATCATGTTCATTAAATAGACATAGACATAGACATAGGCATGTTTATTCAAGTACAGAGGCCATATGCCCATAGTACAACATACAGTAACATAATATACATGCACAAGAGTGACAATCCACAAACAAATACATTACAATAGTTCTTCAATTAGATTTTGTCTAAGTTCAAAGGCTTTTACAAGATATGTTGATATTTTGAATATACTTGATTTATTATTACATTCCAAAATAGAATAAAAGGTTTGCTGATTTACGTGTCTAAGCCATGACTTTTCAAAATACATATTGCGCAGCAGTTGGTAACTTTTGCATTCTAAAAAGAAATGATATTAAATAGAGTCACATTAAGAGATTGCATTTTATCACACATATACGTATGAATAAATGTCTGGTCTGTTCAGAGTCGATGCATGCAGTGAAAACGGGCAGTGGTCGTATAAGCGTGGTATCTTGCTTCGTCTCTCGACAAACTCCATTTCCCAAAACGGGAATTTATGATTTATACATGTCTTGACAAAAACCGACAATCGCAGATAGCTTAAAACAATTCATATAACGAAAGTTTTAAGTTCATGCCATTGTCTTTAGGAGTTAATGAATACTTTTGTTAGAAAAGCTTTCAAAGCTTATACCAAATGCTTCACACTGAAGTGTTACAATGAAAAGGTATTAAATCTTGCTTTTGGAGAATCTGTCCAGTTTGAAGTGCGTCATTTCAAAATCCGGCGTTTTTCCAACAGCCAGGTCGGCTAATATGCATCCAACAACAGGCGCCATCTTGAATCCTTGACCTTTGTAAAAAGAAAACCAATACACAATTATTTGACTTAATTAATCATTTCCCAAACAATAACGACATTAGACGACTTTAGAAAACATTGTGGGAAAAGGAGAAATTGCTTGTGACGACATTTTTTTCCATTTCCCACAAGGTTTTCTGCTCTTTTTGAAGAATATTGTTCAATTCCATCACATTTTGAAATGTCGTCTGCAAACTCCATCAATTTGGGATAGTCGAAAATGAGTTGTTTGTTAAAGGGTTTAAAGTGAAATGGTCAACAATGGAAGGTCCGTAATTTATTTATAGGTTTTCCATTACATCAACATTATTTCAGTTATGTAGCGATGCCCGACTCTTAATAATTGAGGAAAACCCCATACTCAACCTGCCTATAAGGGCTGGTCAAGCCGGGTAGAACCATCGGCATTCCGTAAGTCAGTCGGGAGACTACCTCTCATGAAAATCCATATCCCTCATCAGGAGGAAGGTCTGCAAAAGTAAAATGGATCGTGTCTACGGTGTTAAGTGTCGTATATAACTACAAGCAATGATAGAAAAGCAAATCCTTGATTGTTGTGCCTCAAACCTCTTCAAAATAAATGCATTTTATCTGTTTCAAAACTGACCCATTTCTGCTTCAGGCATGTGTTCTTAAGCAGTACATTGGTTGAGATGATGGGTTTCCTTCCATAAGTGCTTTATCCGTTTGATTGCCAAGTCTTAATTCTATAAGCTGGGTATGACTTTTAGTACGTGCTTCTACCTTTAGGAACATTTACTTCATAGCCACTGATAACACATTTAATTACAGAACTGTTTGCTTTCTAATCGGGGCATTTACAAGCGAATGACAGATAAACCAAATTCCAAAGCAAGTATTTTCTTCTAAGCCTTACAGTGCTGGCATCGATCTCATGCTTTTGCAAACAGATTGGATCCAGGGCAGCCGCCAAGTAATTTGGCGGCTTGTCTGTGATCAAACATGTCTGCTACTCTTAGTATCATTCCTTAAAAGGAAAAATCAGCAGAGATTTAAGGTTTTTAAAAGCTGAGGGCACACACATCTATTTTAGAAAATTACCTAGCATTGTAAGGGATAGATGCAGGGAATTTGAATTGCTAATTAATAGAACCAAAACTCATTACCAGAAAATCCAGTCCCAATAACCACGTTCTTCCATTCTGGATGTGTGTCGAGGTAGTATTTAGCATCGGGACTACACTGGAAAGCGATAAAAGAAAATCTGTTGACATATACAATTATGATATTCATATAAACATATGCGATACCTGGAATACAGTCTACCAAACTCCTCACAGTGATCTCCCTTTATGGGATTGATCACTGCCACCACAAATGTCACATGACCATCTGCTGAAAAAAGAAAATGGCGTTTAAAGATGGCGGTAACAGCCAAATAAAAGGACAATCATATCGGGTTCATTCGTAAAGAAAAAGAAAGATGATCTCAATTTAACTGTTCAGAAATCAACACAATAAGATATAATTGCTAAATAATCTACTTTATACGGAAGATGTTTGAAAAGAAAAAAATATAAAGAAAAACATCGTTTCAATTAATCCAAGTCTGACTGAAAATCTTGTGGTGGCAGTGATCGATACAGCGTAGCAGCAAGGAAAGAGTACTATTAAATGAGGAGTTTGACGGAATACGCGTACCATCAGCCATGTCATTATTCTTCACCTATTCCCGCGTATCTTATCAAAAACCCTTAAAAAACGTGCTACCAGTACCTAGCAGTGCTGTTCGGACATGGTTTTCCTATTGTGGCAGCCATTTTCTTTTTTATGTCATTCTGGATTTACCAAAGTGTCCTTGGTGTCCTCTCAATTGCATGTTAAAGATTATGGAAACTTTGCAGCCCAATTGACCCAGAGGTCCGTTTGTTCCCCAGAATGACTTAATATGAGTTCCTCTATGAACTGCCTCAATTAGAAACAAATAAAATGACATATTTTCTACCTCTTAATAACGACTTACTAATTAATATATTGATTGGGAGAAACCTAATGCTAACGACACCAAAGATGTTGTTCCACTTACTGTATAGAAGCACGACTCGACAAACGATGGTGTGTCTTCTAAAGAAGGGAAATGTTCCTTGACGTATTGACTGACGGCTCGTGTGATCCAGTCCATGTTCAAGTCTTCTGTCGAGTCAGGGTCTATCGCCTGTCCGCCGTGCAAACATATCTGAAATGAACAGAATAGAACAGATTGTTATTGCATGAATTTAACACTTTAGATTCCACGTCATTTCAACATTACAACATATACACAAACATCAAAAATGGACATTACACGTAAAAACATGCATATGAACACATTTATTAATGCAAAAACAGTGCTGAACATGTTAACCCCGTTTAGGTTCAGTTTAGGTAGCATTTGTGTTAAGTGTTGTGTATCAAAGAAAATAGATATTGCATTCAAATAAGCGTTCAAAGAAATCAATATAATTATCGTTTCTAATATCTGTAAAGTGTTTTGTCCTCTATTTATATTTTCTCTTTAAACATGGTTTACTTTTATTTTTTAATCCCCCTCTTGTGCCAACCGACACCACTGGTTTCGTGGAATTGACCTTTGGCAAGTCACACAAGAACCCTTGTTGAGAACTGGTGGATCAATGAATGCCGTTAAATAACTGAGAAATTGTTGATACGGCTCTAAACACGATACAAACAAACTAACCTTAACATAGCCGGGACGTTCATATGATGGTAGCCCGTATATATCCTGTGACTTGTTGCCGGTTGGGAGCGTTGTCACGTCTATAAATGTCGGAAACTTCCTATAGTCGAATTCACCCGGGTTCTTCTCTTTCCAGTAACAGACAAGCACTTTGAGTGGCTAAAGAAAAGCGAATTACGCTGTCATATAGTTATAGTTGTAGCATAGTACTGACAGAGTTCCCATATGGGTCCTCATCGTCAGTGCCGTACCCACTTGTTTCAGTTGTGTAACGGCTTTCCTGGATATACCAGTAATATATATGATATTGATGCTTGTGTTTGGCGCATCTTTATTTGAATTGTGTTATAATATATTCATTTTTATTGTGGACCAGAGGCCTAATTACTGAAATAAATTATACTGAATTGAAAACGAGCTTATTTGTGTGTCACATGACCTCCCAACACATATTCCTCCAATCGTGATAGAAAACAATCAATGTGATTGGCTGATAAAAAGCGAATTACGTTTTCAACTCTTGCATATTTGTATGTAACGAAAAAGGGGTGCCGATCAACGGGCTTTTGCCATTTACCATGAGTGGAATATTGACACCCATCCGCGGCAGCCATTTGCTTGCCCAAGGCCCCATCGTAAGCACCAAAGACCTCGTCCTGTATTCGCCTTTCGTCGTCTTGACTGTGATTATGTCCCCTTGACTTATATCCAGCATCTCTTCCTCGTCGTGTATTGTGCCACCATGCATCACACAGCCTTTCTGTAATTAGGATGCAAATAGTATTAAGTTTAAAGCTAATTAAAGCAATCACCCGTGATCGACATTCTTCTTTTTGAATAGGATGATTGTGTATGGATTTGGCGAATGTGGTTGCGTTTAGGAAATGCTTAGTAACATTATTTGGTGACAAACATTCGTTACTTGCTAACATGCTTAAAACACCGAAAAGCAATTGGGTAAGCTTTTGACGATTTTTTTTAGGAAATGCTAAGGTATATATCATTTGGTGACAAACATTCGTTACTTGCTAAGATGCTTAGAACACCGACAAGCAGTATGGCGTTAAAGATGACATACTGCAAGCATTCCCGAATGTATATGTTAAATGTATCTGTACGCCCATAGGAAACATCAATATAAGACGGTTGGGACATGAGTGCGATGTATAAACAGTTGGTCTGTTTTACAAAGATTTGTATCGATACGTCATCGTTAAAAGGATTTGCTGTATTCCTTAAATCTCAACACCAAGTGTGTTATTTGTGAATATAAAAAAGACATGCATTTGCATGTACAATAAATATTTCACAAATACGACTCAATTTCCAACTAACTCTAAGTTAACCCGTTTCTAAGGTACTCTTTGTCTCTTTAAATCTATTTTTACGGATAAATACATCATACAAGCCTTAGTGATATAGGCCCCAGGGGCCCGTTTTACTAAACAACTTACGGAAAATGTTTGCGTAAGTCAAAACTAATAAACATTGATATTATCTTCAATGAAAGGACAATATTGCAATGTAACACTTCATTGGAAGCGTCTCGGAGAGACGATTCCAATGATCTGTTACTTTGCAATATTGCTTCGTCCAATATTGAAATAAGAGGAATCGTTGTTTTAGACTTACGCAAATTTTAAGCGTAAACTGTTTAGTAAAACGGTACCCTGGTATATAAACATAAGATATCATTAAAGATCGTATGTAACAATACCTGAAATGCTTGAAGAACTCTGTCTGCACGTAAGACCCCGCCGCTTCTGTCTATAATATATTCAAAGGTTTCCGGAAATACCATATTCGGAAACCTTCTTTTCGCTTCCCCATGAGCAAACCTCTCGTGTGACACATGGTGTCGCACGAGAGAGGTTTGTGTGGATTCCAGGAAATCCTCTCCCTTCTCTCCAAGAATCATACAGCCGGTATTTCTGTGAAAGAAATAATAACTAAAGTGAAGAACACCAAGAAATCGAGCCCGTCTTAGTTACGGAAAGTCGATTGTTCTTGTTTTATTGTTATTGAAATTCTTGGTGACGTTTTCAAGGATTTATTGTGCTAGTTTTTTTCAAGCCAAGCTCCATCTCTTTTCAATATCGAGAAAAGCAATATTGCAAAGTGACACGTTTTTTTAGTAGTCTTCCCGAGACACATCTTATTACGTGTCACATGGCAAGAGTTTATCTTTGATTAAGATAACACTGATCTATCACCTCCTTCCTGCCAAATCATCTACTATTTAAGAGCGTCTGTGGAAAAATACACGAAATGGGAAAACACTCTAGTGATTAATCTAGTTCTCAATGAAACCAATAAAAGCTGCTGACGCGATCTTTACTCTTTTCGTCATGGACACTTAGGTTTTTAGCATCTTGAACACAAAACTATTGAAACCGGTCATTTGTTTGGCGAAGAGGGTTGTTCAAAAAATCAAGTTCGCTTTTGTTCATTACTGAACAACACTAGTCAGATAGTGCCTTTAAATTCAACTGTCTTTCCTTCTGTATGGGGTTTAACGCCGTATCAACATTTTCTTAGTCATGTTTCTTTACTGGATTCACCACGTAACTGACATAATGTTAACCCGATATAAACCCCAGTATATAAACAAATACATAGACAACAGAGCAGTTCTCATTATTTACTCGAACAGCTGTTCACCGTATTCCGTCTGAAGTTCGTCCATCAGTCTGTACGAGTCCTTCATCATCTCTGTGAAAAAGTCACGTGATCCATACGCCTTCCGGGTGATCCTAGAGAGGCTGTGGGAGCTTCCGCGGTTATGGCCGAGTTTGAACTATAACACATTGAACAATATTGAATAGCATTGAATATATTGGATAGTTTGAACTAGAGCACAATATATTTGAACTATAACATATTGGACTTTGGATGGTGTTATGTATTCTCACAATTATAATCCAAACTATGAGTTAACGATAACAATAACACAATGTATTTTTTTTTCATATGGGTTTTTACATCACATCAACATTATTTCAGTTATGTAGCGATGCCCGACTCTTAATGATGGAGGAAGACCCTATACTCAACTGCCCACAAGGGCTGGTCAAGGTGGGTAGAACCATCGGCCTTCCGTAAGTCAGTCGGGAGACTGCCTCTCATGAAAATCCATATCCCTCTCAGGATTTGAACCCAGGCGGAGAGGGGCCATGTGATTTCAAGTTCTGTACTCTAACCACTAGGCCACGGAGGCCCCCACAATGTATAAATGGTAGTGCCATGCGTTCTCACAATAGTAAAAGTAACTCTAAGTTTGAACTGTATCACATTGAAAAATACTAACCATAACGTTAAGGTTGAACAAAAAGGAAAATGAATAAGCTGTTGCGTTACGTATTCTCACAAACAGTCATGTACACTTGTACATATTGAAGAGAGTAGTTTGTTGTCTTATGATCTTGATACTGCTGTTGGTGTTATTCAATAAATACGACAAACTTTGGGGAAGTGGACATTTATAGCTATGAATGAACCACGTATGATTGATTTCGTTTATCTCTTAAAAGGGCCGAAGTACACTATGCCTATTCTTGTTGTGTTTTTAAACTCCTGTATATTCATTGAAATATTTTATACATTGCAAATGCATTTTGGATACATTTGTATTTCAGATCAATTTGATTTGGATATGCCTATACTTAAACGCTGCTTTCAACATCATTTATTTACCTTTTCGGCGACTAGATCACCTAGTGCAGTACAGTGAAGCCTCGTTTATCCGGACCCCGTTTATCCGGATGTCTCGCAACCCGAACGAAATTGTAAGGGAACGGAATATTGTGCAGTAAACTGCTTAACCAATTACCATACAATAACTAAATCTGAACAGTTTTTGCAGACGACTCTCAAAAACATTGTGGTAAAAGGAAGAATTGCTCGAGACGAGCAATTCCTCCTTGACCCACAATGTTTTCTGTCATATCAGAAGATTAATTTTGAATTTTACTTGAGGAAAACGTTCGTGAAACGGAATTTGAGGAAATATTTGATGATCCTCATATAGACCGTTTATGTCTAAATATGTTTAAGACCAGGCCCTGCTTCATTAGTCCGGATTATTCGTTAATCCGTATATTGTGTTGGAAACGGATATGTTCGAATTAACGAGATATTACTGTATTTGTCGTTGGTCCCTAACCACTTATAGCTTTTTTTCCTGTGGGAAAGCAGTTATTGTCTTGGAAAATATAGCGTTCAGAATGTGTAAGGCTTGTTAGGTACAAGAGGACGGAACATCTACGTATGTGTGTTGACGTCTTAAAAGCCTATGGATCCAAAGCAATAGTATGGAAACGATATAAATTGAGTCCAAACTTGGAGGACAGTTGGTAACATTTTACTAGCGGTGGACCATACATGCATCACCATTCGTTTTCCTTCTTTCTACTAGATCATATTAAAACCTGTTTTACTACAGCATGATATGTCCGACCTACATATTTATGTACTAAGTGACATTAGAACATGCAATTTAACATTCGGATAGAACACCGCAAGGTATAACTCACAGAAAAAACATCTTTTGTTTAAAAAAAACGGGTTGCATACAGATGAGACAACCAAAACAGCATCTCATTTGTATGCAGCCTATTTGCCTATTTTCTTAACAATGTAAGCTTGACAAGTATTGTTTGCATACTTATGTACATTTACATGATTTAAGTCATATGCTTGCATGTCATACAAATACATTTTCGTAGAGATACCTTTTGAGTGAATATCTTTCAGAAAAAAAAGAGATGTGATAAGTAGTAAACATAAAAGAAGAGCAAAAGAATTAAAAGAATTTAAGAAACTAGTCCCTTACTGAACGAAATTAACCCATTACCAAACAATAACGAGATTTTAAAACTTTGTTGCAAACAACTCTGGAAAACTTTGCGGGAAAGGATGAAATTGCTCGTTACGAGCAATTTCTCTTTTTCCAACAATGCTTTGTACTGTATCAGATCATTTTCCAAATTCATCACATTTTGAAATGTCGTCTGTAAACTCTTTCAATTTGGGAGAGTCGAAAATTTGGCTCTTGGTAAAGGGTTAAGAGGCCAGCTAACTTGTATACATGTACTAATCTTTGAATAAAAGGTGTATTTTTACTCTTGCATGCACCGTCATCCGTACGCGCAATCTTAAGGCTTGTTTTTGAACAACCAGGCAGGTGTAACCTTGTGTAACCTCGTTTATCCTGTCACTAGTGTCATTTTGGGACCGATAACTAGGTGCCGTATAACATTTGTGATATCCGGCACTAACCATATAACACATGCACGTGACAAATCATGACGTAATAAGAACGCCATGACGTCATGTTTACATCATTCTCTACTTATTTTTTCCTTTTTCTCGTGTTTTATTCACATATTTTTTGTTTGAAAGAATACATGAAGGTAACAGGATAAATAGAATAGATGGTTGGTGTCTTTGAATGGGAAAAGTTATCGGGCTCGGCTTCGGATTATTATCCGTTTCGCCTTCGGCTCACCGGATAATATTCCTAAGCCTTGCCCGATAACATTTCCGATTCACGACACCAACCATCTATTCTCTATGTACATCTCGAAAGGTCATACTTTGAACCAGGTCGACCCGTTATCTTTTGCTTGACATATGATTTAACCCTTGTTGTAAATAGTACCTCAACTCAATGCATCAACAGTCGAAGACCCTTAACACAATTGCAACGCAACACCTTAAGAGTTCGAACAGGTCGTGTACTCTAGAGTGCAGTCGTTCTCGATGCTAATACCTTATAGATAACCGCATTATTCATTCCCCGGACGGGGTCGATGTGAAGGACGATCATGCACAGCTGCAGCTAGCAAATAACAAATTTGACATGGTTTACGAGTACTCTGTACGACTAATCAAATGGGTCCGTTTACATATATACATGTATTCAACCTGTTTGATAACAGCCCCTACCAACTATTCCTCCGCACCATTGAAATGTGTTCGAAATGTCTGGGGTACAGATAATCTGAATGATCCCGACGAAGAATTCTATGTAACACAGCTACAGTTTGGATGACCCGAGTCTGGATACAGGGTCCATTCGTTTGTTTGTGTGGCGTTTAATGCCGTATCAACAATTGTTCAGTCATGTAACGGCTTTCTTAGACCCACCAGTACTAGGCTGGGGCTCTGAAGTGACTGACAAAAGGTCATTCCAACGAACCCAGATGTCTCGGTGGGGCTTGAACCCGGGAGACCGTGTTCTAAGTCCGCCACATTAATCACTGGGCCACGCAGGACCCAACGAGTTTGTTTGTTCAACCATTCACAGATGCTCTCGTGGGTCATTCACGTTTCGGGTGTCAATGTAACCAACGTGATTAAAAAAAACATGCCACCACAGCAGGCCTCACGTAAAACGTCGACAGTGATGCATGTGTAGAGCGTCGGCCTCTAGTACCGAATGTCCTGGGTTCGACACACATTAGCGGCGAGATAGAAATACCGAGACTAGCCCACAAATCGGTGCGAGTACTGATTTAATATCTAGGAGGCGGTTGTCGTGACTATTCAATAAGCTATATGCTTCCGTCATAAATGATGTAGAATATATAAGTTTGAACTAAATTAAACCGCGCGAATGCTCTGAACTATCCGACTCGCTTACACAGCCAGTGCTGCCTCCTTCTACATCACTAATTCGAATAAACCAAACAATGCATTCCAATTAACGAAGCGAGCATCAACGTGATAAATCTATATATTACTTATTTGGCAATGATTTATATAGTCTTAAAGAAAGTACACATCTCATAATTCCCACTTAAAAATAATTTACAGTGAGAATTATGAAAATGCCCGATTCCTTATTTTTGGCACCACACGTACATGTAGAGGAACTGACCATAGACAGCGTTATTGAAATGCTTGTTTCAGAACAACATTTTGAGTCGAAAACTTTGAATTCCCCGTCTAATGAAAGTTAATGCATGTAGTTTGTATTCCAATGCGTGCTGCATGAATAATGTGATCAATGATTGGAGGTTGAATTGTGATGACACATTTACACTTATTCCGTTTAAATGGTATGTTTTGATATTTTGATAGTGTGTGTAATAAATGATTAAATCAAAACGCACTCGTTTGTGACGCGCAAGTAATGTTTCATTCGGGAAAATATTTCTCATAAACAAAACAAACTGTTGATTAAAACTCTATGGATTGACCATTTGCATTAAGTGTGTACCGAAATAACATACCTGCTCTAATACTAAGACGTTTCTGCCTCGTTTAGCAAGCTGATAAGCGGTGGCTGACCCCTCCACTCCGGCGCCGACCACAACAGCATCGTAAATTGTGTCGACCGTCGCCATAATGCAATGAGCAGTAGTCGTCCAAACTCACAACTTATGTCCGTATAATTTTTATTATAGCCCAATGTAAATTGATAGAAGAAAACGCGTAGACTGAATCCCCTATCCGAATAATTTTTACTAAAGCCCAATACAAATTGATAGAAGAAAACGTTTACACTAAATCCTCTCTCGGTTGTGTTCTAAAAACCGTCCCAGGTAAATACTTACCTAGCCTAGCCTATATGTTCAAGGTAGTATATGGCCGAGTTCAAAACATGTAAACATGTTATATAGGCTAAATGCAACGGTAGGTTACTCTGATCAGATATTCAATTCATCCCTTTCCTCAGGTATGGAATAGGTCCACCGCAGTATATGGCCGAGGACAAAAAATGTAAACTGGCGTATAGGCTAAATGCAACAGTAGGTTACTCTGATCTGATATTCAAATCACCCCTTTTCTGAGGTATGGTATCGAGCAATTGAGACATAAACATCACACGGGAGAGTGATGGACCTAAAGTCTTCATATTCTGCTATCTATTTTAGCAGTATTGTTCACCAACATTGACCGTCTGTTGCCCTCTATCCATGAATAATTATGACGCAGTAAATTCAATACTCGAAAGTCTTCTGAACACAGTCGATAAACAATAAAGCTATACGCAATGTACACCAACAGATAAGCTCAGTAGCATTTATCAAATAATGCAGGTGGACGAACCACGTGGTCGAACATTACGGACGGCTCAGATGATATATTTTTAGAAACACAGCATGTGGGTAATTCATGCTAATCAAGCAGGTCAACAGACGGTGAATGTTGGTGAATAATACATGAAATATTATATCGTTACGAATCGTTAACGTTATGCACTGTTAAATTTTACATCGAACTAAACCTATGTGACTTTTCAATATACACATATATGCCTAGTTTTGAAATCTTATTGGAACATAAGCAGTTATGCACCTATCGAACACTTTACACTAATATCGAGAGAAACCTTTCGAGTGAAACGTTGAAATATCAGAAGTGTATCTAGTCAGCCACATTAATTCATACTTGTGTATGTGGTTTAATGTATTTTGTTTTGATGTGACGGCGCATTTGACGGCAAGTTTAATCAACAGTTTGTTTTGTTTATAAGAGATTATTCCCTGAATAAAAAAATAAAAAAAATATTTACGCTTAACAAACGAGTGTGTCAAACAAGATTGTTTTACGCAAGTAATGTTCACGATGGCAATATAACTCATAAACTTTCCAGACTGTTGATTAAATCATATATCACATTTACTACCAAAACGTCGAAACATATCACTAAAACGAAATTTCTGTAAATGCTCCAAAGCAAGTCTAAATTCATTGACCAATTTACTCGTGTAGCACATACTAATATACAAGCTGAATGCAATATTTTCATCAAACGAGGAATTCCAAATCTTTGGGTCAAAAGAGTAGTTCTCAAAACATGCATATCATTAACAGCGGCTATGGCATGTTCTTATACGCGAGGGGACGAACAAAAGGGAACCAGTCATTTTCATAATTCTCAATGCGCTTTATTTCTTATAATTAACATAAGCTATGGCATGTTCTACTAAGCGAGGGGACGAACACCAGGGAACCATGCATTTTCATAATTCTCAATGCACTTTATTTCTCAGTGAGATAAATGATATTTCATTTTAACTCAAAATTGCATAAGTCTTTTCCAAACAAGAGAAATGCCCGTATGTCAAGTTTCTGTGCAGCTATTCAGGTTGTGAAAACGAAGTACTTAGTGAAAAGTCAAAAGTGTTTGAAAAGGCGGGAACTTTTTTTTATGTACAAACATGTACGAAAATGATTGTTGTTTGGTTTAAAATGTACATTTTCATAAGCGAAGTACTTGTCGTGATGTTAAATGTTGATGGAAGAAGAAAGAACTTTCCTGAAATTAACTACATATATGGATGTACAAACACTAATGGTATCTTAGCATAAGAATGGACCAGATATCATTTTTCGCTATTTTTGTTTATGCATAACTACTTTTGCCAATGAAAGCCATTGAAATCACAGTTGACGGGCTCATATGTCAAAAACAGTCGGCCTTCACTGTGATTTCTATTCCGAGTGTTAGACGTAACGCCGTTTTAAGGCAAGGGTTATCATATACCACCAGAACCGTAAAGTTGATGATCAACTCATGCGGGGCACACAATGTGGCTATCATTGGCAAAAGTATGTAAACAATACAAAAATACCTGTTCCGTCATGAGCGCGATTGTAAAGATTGGTCACGTGATTCCTCGGCCTGTAGTAAAACCATCTCCTGTTTCGTGTAATATTTCGTTAATGGGATTTCAAGATGAAAACAAGGAAACCATTGTATGCTTTAACACTTTATTCGGGTAAATTCTGAATGCGATCACTGCAAACCGGGATTATGTTCAGATTATGGTTATCGTAACCTACTTTCGATGACAATTTTCTTAAAGCTACATACAGATTGTCACACGACACCGTAATACGTGAAAAACCATGTGATATTCAAAGAAAAGCCACTTTACATTGTCATAACGAGCATTTTTATCAACTAGACAATACAATCTGAAAATATCAAAGTCTAATCATATTATGACTTGACGAAGCTCTGTTTTTGCATACTATAATACAGGAAAATAAAAAGAAAATACATTACATTGAGTGAGGTCTGGCCATTTATTATTATCAAACAAATGACAGTAAGTATTTCAAATCCAAAAACATACTATTATACAATTAAAACAGTCTGGGATCAGATGCACAATGAATTCATAAATTTCAAAAGTCAGAATAACAAGTTTGTCTTAACAAGGAGTGTAGCAACTAAGCCCAGCTAGTATCATATTTTGACTAAGCTATGCAAAAATTTGGTGCAATACTAAAGCCACATGCATGGGATTCAAAGTGGCACAATGGAGACCAAAACCGTGGCACATGAATACCACTGCATAGCCCAAACTAGGAAAGTCAGGTACATTCGATTCAAAGTATGTATTTTGAAATACTAAAAAGCATTTATTTACCAATAAATATATTTTTTGTTAAATTTTTGGAGAGGCTTCCGGCTAATGCATCGTGGTATCAAAGAGCATCTTTTGGCTGCGTTAATGGTCAACACCTGATTTGAGTTTAAGTTATTGCGAAAATAAGACAATATTATTGAAACACGAAAAAGAACACTAATCAAACTATAACTTGTTAATTCTGTATTTTTGTCCTCTTACTGCTATGTTGCTCACAGTCCCGTGCATTCGTGTTTCATTATTTGATTCCTGTTTGACATTACTTATTCACAGTGAATCCATGGATTGTGTTAAAAGACAGAACGTGGTTCAAGTAGATTCAAAGCTAAAACATTCTTATTGAAAGACAAAAAAGACCACTTTTTTTCAATCTGTCAATGAAGTTGAAGTTGATCGAATAATAAGACAACATTATTGAAAGACGTAAAAGAGCAGTCTTCAGTTTGTTATTTTCGTATTTTTCTTCTCTTTCCGCTATGTGTTTCACTGTCCTATGACTTTTCTTCTCATTCTTTGTTTTCTATTTGTCTTCATTCATGCACGCTGAATATATGTGAACGTTTAACAACTGTACCGGGTTCGATGGTTAGTTGATGAATATACAGACTGTATAAGACAATGATATTGATAGACGAAAAAGGACACAATTCAGTATGTCAATTGTTTATTTTGCTTGTTTATTTTTTCTTTCTATTTTCTGCTTCCTGTTGTCTTTAATCCTTTACGTTAACTGTGTGGGCTGAGTAAATGGACAACTTCTGGGTTTTTGTTGGCTTTTTTTCTTCTTTGGTTCTGCTTTCTGATTGTCTTTACTCATTCACAATGAATCTATAAGCTGGATTAATGATTAACACATGGTTTGATTTGAAGTTGATGCAAAGATAAGATATTATTATTAAAAGACGAAAGAGAGCACAATTCAATCTTTCAATTGTTTATTTTATATTTTTCCTTCTTGTTTCTGCTTCTTGATAGTTTTTGTTCCTTTACGGTGAATCTCTGTGCTGCGAAAATTGACAACATCAGGCTTTCTTTGTATTTCTCTTCTTTTATTCTGCTTTATTTTAGTTGTTATTCCATCACGGTGAATTTATGCGCTGCGTTGATAGACAGTACCTGGTCCGAGTTGAAGTTGATGCAAAGTTCCCTCTTTCCCGCCTTGCTAGGTGTGATCTCAAAGGTGTCTGCGAATGTTCCAAGAGCGGGAACTTTCCTGGAATGTTTAACGTAAGTACATGTACAAACAGTGATAATAGCTTAGCATAGGAATGTAAGTCTTCGAGCTGTGAAAACAAGGTACTAGGTGAGGTGTCAAAGTTGTTGGAAAAAGTGTGAATCTTCTTTATGTACATACATGTACAAACAATGATGATATCTTAGCATGAGAATGCAAATCTAGGAGCTGTGAAATCGAAGTAATGAGTGAGAAGTAATCAGTTCTGGAAAATATTGAAACTTTCTTCATGTTTTTACATGTACGAAAATGATGCTTATTTTGTTTAAAAGTGTCGACTTTTCGAAACCGGAGTTATATATGTGTGTTTTTAAGGGTGATGGAAAAGGCAAGAATGAATGAACTACGTACGTTCATGTACACCAATTATGATATTTATTATCAAACAAAATCGATCTTCGAGTGTTAAAAACGAAAAACTGGAGGAGATGTCAAAGGTATTGGAAAAAGACGAGACCCTTCTTGGAATGTTTCATTCACGTACACGTACAACAATGAGTTTGGTATAGTTTGGTATAAACATGTATTCGAGCTGTGGGCGTGATGTCAAAAGTGTGGTAAATGAAGGTCTTTTAGATATGGCGAGAATTTAAGGTAACATGTAAGCAACATGAGGTAGCGGTATAAAGGAGAATTTAGCTTGACCATGATATCTTACTCTTTGAGCTTGCGTTTGAGAGGTTTCTGTAAGCCGGGTCCCTCGATCCTCAGTTCACAGTCCGTCAGCGGCATCTCCAGCGTGTTGGTGAAGGACACCGCCACTTCAACCTTCTTCCCGACGGTGCATTCCCTCGGAGCCTTTTTTTTAAAAGAAAAGATAAGGAAATTGTTGTTAATTTGTAGTATCAAACCTCACAGACACGGACGAGAAGGGAGTAAAATATTATCAAAAATGCCTTTATGTAACGGAAATGAGAGTCTTGCATTATCAGTCTTGATGCAATCGACTGCGACTTATTATTCGATCATACGCGTTTGGAGTTATTCTATTATTTACATATAAAGCAAGTTGTTGGTTTTCAGAATCATCTCTATTAACACAGTCATACTATTCATAACGCAAATGCAATGTTAAGATCTTCTACCCATAAGGCTTATGAGAATCGATGACTAAACCATCTTACTATGTAGTAATATTCAATTGAACCATTCAAAACAATAACAAGAAAACAACGCCTGTTAAGGATTATCTGCTGAAAACACGGTTACAAAATGGGAAATTGCTCTTTTGAAGCCATTACTTTAAAAGAAGTGGTTTAGAAAAAATTGGGCAACATATATCATGTGTATTAAGTAAGTAGAAACGAAAAATTACCGAATCTTTGATAAATCATACCATTTCAGTTTGAGTGTCTACACTGTTGAAAATATACAATAAATTATTTACGAACCTACGTAATGAAAGTAAGATCTTTCCACGAATGTAAACTACAGAGGTCATACCTTTATGATCAAGGCCGGTTTTGTGAGATGCAGGTTGCATTCCTTGTTGATGGGCTCTCCAGTTTCGAGAACTTTAACGAAACAGCTGATTCTGATCGGACAGTGGTCAGGCAGGTGCTTGAAATACTTGTCCGCCGGCACCTCCTTCTTGATCGTCAGTTCTGGGAATAGTAAAACGTTCTATTTTTATTTGTCAGAAGTATTATACAATATATACTGATTATATCATATAATTCTTTATTAATATCTTATTACTGTACAATCGTAAAACACATTTATTACATCAACTTCCCTTTCATAGGAAATGCTATGCCACTCCATTATGGAGTTATAGCCTTTTTCATCCAATTTAAACGACATATATCCAATAAGTGATTCTACAATATAATTAAATTAATATTACATTTATATAACAGAGACAAGCTTTTGTGGCATTTGATTGTATCACCCATTCCGCATATATGTTACTTGAAAGGATATAGAAATAAGACTAAAAAAGAAATGTATGCTATGGCTCTGTTTTACAAATATACTTCTATCTACTCAATCTAATATATTGCTTAACCCTTTACCAAACAATAACAACATTTAACTACTTTGTGACAGACGACACTGGAAAACATTGAGGAAAAAGGATAAATTGCTCGTAAGGTTTTGCCCACAAGGTTTCTAACGTACTAGAAGTTTATTTTTCAATTTCATCACATTTTGAAGTGTCGTATGCAAACTCTTTCAATTTGGGACAGTCTGTTCCATTTTCTGTCATATAAATGTTGTTGGTCTTTCATTGACGCTAATTCTTGTTCTATTTCTAATTGTTCATCAAGATGGTTGGTGCGATGTAAACTCAATTCCAACAAACAAACAAACACTTGCTTACCTTGTCCCGGTTTTAACTCGGTATCGGACAGGTCGAGTGTATCTATATGACGGTACACGATACCCGTGTAGTACTGTGATACGATACGTAGTTTGCCTTTCAGAGTTCGTTTCTCTGCGCTGGTGTTCTTCAACACGACGTTTATCAGAAGCGTTTCGCCGACTTCCGTTTTGTCGGCCGGAAGCTTGATATCCATAGTGACGTCCTGTAAACAAAGGAACGTCTCAATTAGTGTCAAACTCCTCACAGAAATGTCTCCTTGCTACGCTGCAAGTTTTTAACGGGTATGGTTCTTCTCACAGTAATCTCTCCTTGCTACGCTGTTTTATCGGATGTAGTAGTTGTACAGTGATGATGTTGTCTTGTGTTGATTTCTAATCAGTTGAAATAATTTTAAAAATCTTACGTTTTCTTTACCAATAAAGCACACGCGTATGATTCTTCGTTTTAAAATACAGCAAACTTAAATGAGAAGAAAATCTTAATCGGCAATTTCGCTCAATTTAAGTATGTATATGCATACATACATGTATGATCATATACATAGATAGATAAAGAAGTATATAAATGTAATTCTTCAAAAAAAGGCAAATTGGAAAGTGTGATACAAGTAGGTTTAGCTGAAATTAAGAAAGACATTGCTATACCTCCTAAACGAATTGTTGATAAAAACACGAAATAATGATCGCCGTATTATGGCCTTCCCTTTGGTATTTTCTCTTTGAAGTACCGTTAACTTAATATACAACCACGCAGGAAAATAAACAGAAATAAACAAAGTTTAGTTTTACCCAATATCAACCTAGGGCGACGGTGGTGCAGAGGTAGAGCGCCAGCCGCTTGTACCGAGGGTTACGAGTTCGATCCCCGTTTTGCGAGGTTGCAATTGCCGGGACTAGCCCTAAAGTTGGCGCGAGTTGAGTAATCAATGGTATATTTGATAAACTTCAAGCTTCCGTCACAATCTATGTACATTAAGTAAGTTTAAAGCAACATCAACCAACCTTCTTGTATTCGCTAACCACGTGTTTGGGTCTAATACCGCGGAGCTTGGCGCGTTCGACGGCGGAACGGCTTCTCTTTCCATCTGAAAAGAGTTTGATTTAGAATTTACATCCATATCATAGACATCTTTAAATGTGTTGGTTCAAGAGCATTTGGCATGTCCATTCTGACGGCTTTGCAACATTGTGAATGATTGTCCGTCACACTTAATAAAAAAGAACAATAATGATGAAACAAAAATCATACCTTGAACTAATCTAGTTGCATTTGCTGGTACAGTCAAACTTGTGTTAAGAGGCCAGCCTATGGGACAGAGTAAATTGGCTGTTTAAGACAGGTTGGCTGCTTAACACAAGTTGATTTACACTATAAATATAACAATGGGACTTTCTATAGTGGCTGTTAAAGACAGGTTGGCTGCTTAAAAGGGTGGCTGCTTAACACAAGTTAGACTGTATTGTAATACAGTACCATCCAAAAATAAGCATTGGCAATACGGGTTTTATGTTAGATGTACCATGTTTATCTTAGCTGGTTCGTCGAGTTAAGTGCGCTAAGTGCTTCGCAAATTTAATGGGCATAACTTGAGATCTAGCCACCAAGACATGTACTGCAAATCACAAGGAAAGCTCCGATCGAATATGAATTTCATCCTATGCGGAGTTGTTAGCTGCAATAAATAGCTAGTTAAGGTATTGGATAAGCGTTTGTTTGATTCAAGAGCGTCCTTTTTGAAGTGTTCCTAATTGTTAGAAATGACACACTCTTGGAATTACACAGGAAAGGAACAGCTGCGTGTGTAATACTTCAATAGAATCTTCAATGCACAACTTAAAGAAATAGAGATGTTTATTTGATTATCAGCTGCTTCAATCATCACAGTGACTTCAATGTCAATACCACAAAGAATGTTACTTAGTTCATGATGTCCAAATAACGTCTTTATGTTCTATCAGTTTCGAAAAACCCAAAACAACTTAGAACTAAGTACGAAACAGAAACGTTCTTACACTCCTGATGCTTGTATTGGTTGGTGATGTCCTCGAATTTGTCTTGACCCACCTTCTTTGTCGCAACACAAGAACCGACGCTGTGTCGAAAATAAAGAAGAGAGAGAAATATGTATGTATACAATCGTTTATGACTAATATCCTTTTGATTAAACACATTGAATGGGATCGATTGCAATGCCGAAAATACTCGATAATGTCCCTATGTTAAATCATTCATTGGCTTTGCAAGAAGTTGGACCGAAGTAATGGGTTGCGTTTAACTATACATGTTTCTTTAAAACATTCCGTAAGTTCAAAACGAAGTTATATTGCAAATAAACACATCATTGTAATTGTCTCTCCGAGAAGCTTCTGATGACGTATCATATTGCAATATTGTACATCTATCTATGATATTATCCACGTTCATCCACTTGCATCAGTTTTGACATACGCAAATATTTTATTTCAGTTGTGAGCGTAGAAATTCTTGACAAAGCCTCTCGAAAGAGTTAATCAATTTCAATCAAGAAATCTTGAACTTTAAACATGAACATAACATGTCTATGAAAGAAAGAGTTGGAAAAATGCTTTTCTCTCTATCTATAATGTATATAGTGTAGTTTAAACTTATCTATTTTAGATCGATTATGTGAAACAAGTTCTTACAACTAAGATTAATTACTCTCGATTCTACTTCCTAGATACATAACCAGTACTCGCGCCTAATATGGATAAATGAAGGTCCGCAAGGCAGATCCCGCTACTCACAAGATTCGAACCCACGACCATCGTGTCCAGAGGCCGACGTAATAACACTTCATTTTGCACTGTTACTTGCTAAGTACAGATATTCCCCTTTTTCCCCTTTCACGCGCGAATTTTCCCCCTTCATTGGACCTTACAATCTTGCCCAAAAAACTGAGAAAAAACACTCTCCTCCGCCATACCCACCTATTTTCATCCGTGTCCACCAGCTTGTGGGAATTGTCTTTCCCCACTTCCCAAGTCAACCTGTCCCCGTTCACCTCAGCAAACACGAAGGGTCCATCGTACGGTAGATTTGTCTCCCCTTCCTTTATAGCCTTCAGCGGCATGGGTCCCATACAGTACACGCCTAAAGTACGGGTCGGTTTAAATGAGGTTTATTGGTGTGCGAGGATCATAGATTAAATGATTGATTGCTTGATTTGTTGATTGATTGATATATAGATACAATATTAAATTCATATTATGACATAGAACTTGATAGATTGATTGGTACAATAAAATATCGATTGGCTGAAACATTGATGGGATAATTGGTATATTGATTGAGTTATTGATCTATTGGTTGACTGGTCGATTGATTTATTGATCTTTTTCTAGTTTGATAAATGGATTGATTGATTGTTTTTTAAAACTGTTTTCTCATCTTTGAGTTTAAGTTCATGCAAGTGAAGTTAACTGGTTATCTTGAAATGATCTCGTATTCAATCATTTTCCTTACGTTTAAGTTAAAGCAATGATTTTTGGTCAGCATAAACTTAACCATAAGTAAGAGTTATATCGTTCAAATTCAAATCCATGATTTCTTGAGAACACGGGTCTTTATGTTCAGTATTAAATGCTCTTATATACAGGAACAGTTTGCCTCTGATTCTTGGTGGTAAGAGTACAGAACTTGAAATCAAAACACCTTTTAATTAACACGTCAAAATCTCGATACGGTTACACGGAAAGATTGGCTCTAATGATACGTAGAATCTCAATCGGAACTACTCGGGTATTTCCGTGAGCTGTGAAATACACCTCGGATATAAGTGTAGGGTTACAATTTTTCGGGTAAATCGGCTTCCAGCATCCGGCAACTCTCATATTTTCTAAGCGTGCACGTTAAGTAGTTTAATGTGTATGGAAGTGTTGGACATCCTTTTTTATCATCTTTTTATCAGTAACTAATACGAAATGGCGAAATTGTTGCTGTGACATGTATAGTTGTTTCCTCAAACAAATTCAACGACTTTTTAGATTTCTGATATTTTCGGAATGGCAGTAGTTCTAACATCCTTTATCATCAAGCTCTCAATAGCAGCTAGGCCGGAAACCTAACCATACAGACTTAATTTAGATATCGCAAAATATAACTGAAGAAATACTTCAACAATGCTTTTGACAAAATGTCGTTGCCATGATGTTAAACACAAATAACAACAACAGCAATATCAATAAATGTGGTCGCTTACCATCGCTCGTTTCTTGCGGTGTGGCATCAATTGCCTGCCATCCGTCATACCCGTCTGGCAGGTCGGGTCTTGTCATCCAAACATCGTTCCACACGTGGAAATTCCTGGTATCAAACGTGCAATGTATGTGTGTTTGTGGTAAGACGTCATAATAAACTACTGGACAATTAAACACTGGTACTATATTTTCCGTAAGTTGTTTAGTAAAACGGTACCCTGAGCAATAGTTATTTGATTCCATATATTCTAATACACATATATCGTCTGTGTAATTCGAATTAAATTCAATTCAATTAATTTTATTCAGTATAAAGCACAAAGTACATTTTACAAAAACAATAAGTAAATCAATGGAAGAACATGATAATAGACTAGTGTTGGCGAGAAGCTATGCAGGTGAATAAATGCATAAATATGAGTATAGACTTCAATTAACGATAGACAATCTACATGTTCCTGCGTGAAAAATGAACTTACTTAAAAATAGTATTTCTCTTTTATTTTGTGTCATCATAAGCTTAAAAAACTTTTGAATAGTTGGCCAGGTATAATAATATGAGTTCAAATATTGTTTTTAGTTACATTTTCATGGAAATCGAACGCACGACATTCGTGTTCCGATACCAATGCTCTCCCACATACGGGTGCATAGCTACCTGTAAGCAGAGTTTGCACCTGCGTATACATGTTTAGTAGAAGATTAAAAATCCAGGGTCTACATTTAGCGTCTCGCACAACATTCATGAGTGTTTTGCAAAAGGTTTTACGCCCATTTTCTTGGTCAGAGCGTTTTTGAATTGCACTTTGGAATATACAAAATAAAATATATCCGAGGGAGTATGCCCCCAGACACCTAGCTGTGTGTACACTTGCTAAACACTTTAGCTACGCCCCTGAAAAGGCAACTTCCCCTGACGTTAGAAAATACTTAAAAAAAACTTAAAAAAGACCATCCAGTCATCCTTACTAAACCAAGAACGAAAACAGTATAAGTCCTTAAGCCATGAAACCATCACCCTTACCAAACTGAATCTGACGTCAAATGGTCGATTTCGTCACCCTCTTCGTCGACGTATTTGTCGATTGTCGTGGAGCCATCGGTATCATGTGCCGAGTCATAGTTCGTTACGCTTCGGCAAGGAATTCCCAGGGCTCGACAAACTGAAAATGTCAATTTTTTTTTCTGATTGATTGTGCAGTACATGAATTGATGTGTTCTATATATATTTCCAGTGTTTTTTAAGTTATTGTAAGTCTTTCTATTAGTATTCTCTCGGATCTCGCAACAGGCTGAGTCTCTGATAGCGGCTAAACATTTCAATGTGTATTCTTCGTGATCAAGACCATGCCACCTGGCATGAAAATCCGATAGAAAATGGTTAAAAATGATGTTCAACACTTCCATATACATTGGACCACTTAACGTAGAAGCCCAAAGGAAATGTGTTATAAGTCTCCGAAAGATTGCAACCATACATTTATATCCTAGCAATTGGAACTACTCGGGTATTTCCGTGAGCTGTGAAATACACCTCGGACATAAGTGTAGGGTTACAATTTTTCGGGTAAATCGGCATCCGCCAATTAACACATTTTCTAAGCGTGCAAGTTAAGTAGTTCAATGTGTATGGAAGGGTTGGGCATTCTTTTAAGTAATCTTTTTATCAGTAACCCAAACCAAATGGCAAAATTGTTGTTGTGACATGTTAAGTTCTTTCCACAATCAAATTTAAAGACTTCTAGATTTCACATTTAAGATCTATTTTTAAACATGAAAGTGAAGTGACGTCATTCCGCTGGGAACCAATATGGCGTCATCCCTATTATTTCAGAGGTGTTTTCATTTGATAAACCCGATGTGTTCAGATTGATATCCTTGGTGTACTTCTCAGCTCACGGAAATACCCGAGTAGTTACGATTGCATTGATACACACGTGACTCAGCAATCTGAACACATCGGGTTTATCCAATGAAAACACCTCTGAAATAATAGGGATGACGCCATATTGTTCCCCGCGAGAATGACGTCACTTTACTTTCGTTTTTAAAAAAAGATCTTAGATGAGAAATATAAAAAGTCGTTAAATTTGATTGAGGACACAACTATACATTTATTTCGCCATTTGGTATGAGTTACTGATAATAAATGATCAAAAAGGAAGTCCAACACTTCCATACACATTGAATTACTTGACGTGCACGCTTAGAAAATGTGTTAATTGCCGGATGCCGATTTACCCGAAAAATTGTAACCCTACACTTATATCCGAGGTGTATTTCACAGCTCACGGAAATACCCGAGTAGTTCCGATTGGTGACTCAGGTCTCGGAAACACCCAAGTAGTCATCATTGCGCTGATACATACGTGACTCAGGTCACGGAAACACCCGAGTAGTTACGATTGCGCTGATACATACGTGACTCAGGTCACGGAAACACCCGAGTAGTTACGATTGTGCTGATACATACGTGACTCAGGTCACGGAAACACCCGAGTAGTTACGAATGCGCTGATACTTACGTGACGTGACGACCGCCGAGTAGACCCAGCACTGGCCGAATGATACGGGCTCCTTAAACATGAAGTATTCCTCTAGGATATCCTCACTGCCCGTCCACTTGAGGGGTGAGGTCCCACCCTCGTAGTCACCGCTCCAGTTACCCACGAGCACCCCGTTGTCGTCCTGGGCGTTCACCTGAAAAGAGCCCGTGTGTATTCATTCGTTTATATGGGTTTTACATCGCGTTATCTTTATTGAGATATATATGGGCTGGTAAAGTTGAACCATCGGTATTTCGTAAGTTGGTAGTGGGATATCAATATCTCTAACCCAAAAAGAGCCCGTGTCTCATTAATTTATCTATTTATGTTGGTTTTATATGTGTCAATAATATTTTAGTAATATAAGGTTGTTAAAGTCGAGTAGAACCATCGGCATTCCGTAAGTCGGTAGCGAGACTACAAAAAATCTTCTCTAAACAAAAGACAATGTTTCATTTCTTTATTCTCAGCTTTATAGACATGTTGTGTTTTCATTAAGAAAAGAGTGAAACGAGTCCCACATTTTTCGGTGCTTTGATGACAAATATTTTCCATCTTGGTGATTTCGTATCTCATAACAATATGAATTGTTCGATTTCTATGTTTTATGTTGAATTTGGGGTTTGGAAGCTTTTAACTGTTTAGACAAAACAATTCGTAAGTGACCGTTAGTTGCTTAAGGTTTTCTGGTGTAGCTCAATTTCTTTAGTGCTGAAACCGACTTCATGCTTATGCAGACGGGTTAGATCCACACCAGCCACCAAGTAAATTGGCGGCAGGCTCTACTCTGAGTATCTTTCCTCGTCAAAACTAACCAGATATTTAAGCTTTTTGAAAGAAGAAGACACAATGATATATTCAGAAAATTACCCAGCAATCTAACGTTTACCCAGTTACGTCCTACGCCTTGCATGGAAAACTTAACCCATTTTCGTCACCAATCTATTAATCTCTAGTATTAGTAATTATACACTTACAAGAGCGGATAGCTTTCGTGTCACATTCACTGGATTGCCTCTGACGGTATCCTTCATATACGATCTTTCATCGAGGAGATATATTGCACACTCCAAGATTATACTGTCAAACTGAAATATAATAGAGATGTCTCGGTCTAAAACTTATTTATTTTACATCGATTGTGAAAAAAAGTTCTTACAACTTGGATTAATCACTCCCGATTCTGCTTCCTGGTACATAACCAGTACTCGCGCCGACTGTGGATTAATGCAAGGTCGCAAGGCAGTTTCCTCTTTTCACGGTATACGAATCCACGACCCTCGTGTCCAGATGCCAAAGCTCTACCCCTGGGGCCCGTTTTACTAAACAGTTTACGCTTAAGATTTGCGTAAGTCTAAAACAATAAGTCCTTTTATTTCAATATTTGGCAAAGCAATATTGCAAAGTAACACATCATTGGAATCGTCTCTCCGAGACGCTTCCAATGACGTGTCACATTGCAATATTGTACTTTCATTGAAGATATTATCCATGTTAATCAATTATGACTTACGCAAACATTTTCCGTAAGTTGTTTAGTAAAACGGGCCCCTGGACCTCTGTCCTCCACTGTCCTCCTAAGATGTCTCGATACTTGACGGTACAGGTACGCATACAGATTAGGGAATGTTTGTACAGTGAACCCTCGTTTATCCGGACACCGATTATCCGGATGTCTCGCAATCCGAACAAAATTGTAAGGGAACGGAATTATTGGACCAGTTTATTGCAGACGACTTTTGAAAACATTGCGGTAAAAGGAGAAATTGCTCGTGACGAGCAATTTCTCCTTTTCCCACAATGTTTTCTGCAATATCAGAAGATTATCTTTGAATTTCATCACGTTTTGATATGTCTTCTGCAGACTCTTTCAATTTGGGACGGTCGACAATTTGGCGTTTGCTTAAGAGCTATAAGTATACACCGCTCATACAGATCGTTTATATCTTAATGTGAATAAGAACATTCTCTGCTTCATTAGTCCGGATTATTCGGTAAACCGGACATTTTGTTGGGAACGGACGTGTTCGGATAAACGAGGGTTCACTGTATATTTTTCAAGAAAGATACTGTCGAACTAAAATAACAAAGATGTCTAGGTATGAGACGGTAAAAGGTACAAATTATGGATTTTTTTGTATGAGGCATACCCCAGGACTATACTGTCAAACTGAAATATAATCGAAATCTTTGAATAGTACGTACAGTTATCAATTTTGAGATTTTCTAGTAAACAGGTTGGAATTCTGGCATTAATCAAGAAACCAGAGCTTGTTGACGATTGCAACATTGAACAAAACACAAATAGGCGAGTAATTAAAATAGTTCGAAAGAACTCTAATAATGCTATTGTGTCGATGGTACATTTTCATTTCAATGTAATGGAACATATTCAAGCAATCGACGGGTCCCCAATATCATTAAAAAAACAGCAAAAGAAAAAGTTTCCATTTCAAAAATCTTGTGCAAATTTTTTTTTTGGGGGGGATACATCTTCATGCTAATTAATTGGAATGTATTCAATCAATGACAACATTAAACATAAAATAAAAAGCAGTTTCCTCATTAACGACACTGTGCAAAATTTCATATTTTCATAGATTCAGAATTCACTTGATTATCACGCAATGCATCCCAAATGAACATTGTAGCAACTTGTAAGGACAGTTAATAAGGAATATAATTCAACAATAAATTCCCTATTAGCAGTTAAAAAGGAATATATTTCATCAATAAGTTTCCCTGTAAATAAGGAATAGAATTCAACAATGAATTCCCAATCAACGGTTAATAAGGAAGTTATTTCAAACTATAAATCCCCTTTGTACTGTTTCCATGTTAATGAATCTGCGCAAAGTTCCATTGTTTAGGATTCGGCGACCATCCGCTTCCACCTTTTAACAATTAACTCAATATAAACAGTTAAAAACGAATTTAATTCAACAATAAATCCCCTTTATACTGTTTCCACGTTAACGAACCTGTGCAAAGTTCCACTGTTTCGGATTCGGCCACCACCCGCTCCCGCCAGCATAGACGATACCGGTATCGCTCATCACGTATTCCTTCCTCCATTCGTCATCTTCCATGTACACCGAATCATCTAGATCACAAGATCGACAAGAAATATTTATAAGATATGTATTATGTGGTCAAATTGACGACTTGTTGTAAATTGTTTCGTGAAAAGTGTAACAAACTGAGCAAAAAGTACATAACTCCTATCATTCAAGAAGACTCACCAAAGTCTCTACGAATTCGGCATTCATAGGCAATGTGGTTCGGATGAAATAAAAGGTCATTTTCCAACTGCTGCAACCAAAGTTACGAACCGGGCAAAACAAATAATCCTATTATACACTATTTCTTCAGATCAGTGAAAAATACTGTCAGTCACTAATCAGATGCGGCGTCGTTTTAGATACGAAGTCAATTCAACACAGATTTCACAACACTTCTAACTGTCTTGCATCGAACCCTCGACATATAAATCCACATATCATCTATAATAATGCTTGATGGCCTGTGTTGTTGAAACTTACTTACAAATAACAATAAGGTTAAACACGACTACCTATGACTTTTTGCATTTTTCAACCTCACATATGATGCTGTTTCAGAAAAGTCATACTTTGAAAAATCGTACAATTCCCATCTGTGTACATACTTAAGAAATAATTTTGACTCAACCTAAACGCTGTCACAAGTGACGCAATGAATGCTAAAAAAGCGACGTCAAGGAATGCTTAACTTAAAATGAACGTACCTTTGCACCACGGGTTGAAGAGGATGTATACTTTAGGTTTGTGGTTGAACTTATGGACCGTGATGCTTCCTTCTGCCTTGACCACCGTATGTACCTGAAGCGTCCATTTACCAACGTAACAGGTGGGTGGAGTAATCACCCGTACCACGAGGGTGTTGTCCTTCTTGGATAGAACCGTGGCATTCCAGCCTTTGTAGGCTTCTTTCGTGGAAAGGTACAGCTCAATGTCAGTTTCCTTGGAGACCAGTGGGAATTTTCCTATGTAATGAAAAGAGAGGGAAAGTAAGATTGAGATTTGTATATGAATATAGATCGATTCAAGGAATTTCATCGAAATATCTTTTGACGCCATGTTAACATTTTGACAAACAATTACGTAAAGAAAATGTCATCTTACGGCAACTTTAAACTGGCAGACGTGCATATGTTCATATATAAGGATATTATGCTGTTTTCGTCCTGTCCTGTCCGTTACCAGCCAGAACTCTGCCTGGTAGATTTGTACCATACCGGTCTCTATATTTGATAGATGAGAGACCGCCTTCTAGCTTTAATGATGGCTATTGGCCACTCTTATGATCGCAAAACAGAGTTCTTAAATAGGATATGCTCACAAAATTGGTTATATAAATGTGATATTAATATAACTGTATTGTTCCATGCATTGTGTAAGATATGTAGTTTAAATGGAATTTAAAAAGGCTCACCAAACTGAAACACCAATCTGATATCATCTCTCTCGGCCTTGTACTCCTGGTTCAGCTTGATGTCAATGTCGAATGCCTGACCTCTGCGCATGGCGAAGTATCGGTGGTCATATTCGATAGTGTTGTGGTTAATCGAATTGGCGTAATAGTTGAAATCGACGTTCAAGACACGGGTGACTTCATCCTTTGGTTGGGTCAGAGCTGAAAAAGGAAGGATTTTGTTTTGTCAATCTCAAATACAGTGAACCCTCGTTTATCCGGACCCCGATTATCCGGATGTCTCGCAATCCGAACAAAATTGTAAGGGAACGGAATTATTGGACCAGTTTATTGCAGACGACTTTTGAAAACATTGTGGGTAAAGGAGAAATTGCTCGTGACGAGCAATTTCTCCTTTTCCCACAATGTTTTCTGCCATATCAGAAGATTATCTTTGAATTTCATCACGTTTTGATATGTCTTCTGCAAACTCTTTCAATTTGGGACGGTCGACAATTTGGCGTTTGCTAAAGGGTTATAAGCATACATCGCTCATACAGACCGTTTATGTCTTAATGTGAATAAGAACATGCTCTGCTTCATTAGTCCGGATTATTCGGTAAACCGGACATTTTGTTGGGAACGGACGTGTTCGGATAAACGAGGGTTCACTGTAGTTCTTATTAACCATGAAGGAGGTAGGCATTGCCAATATATCATCAATATTGAGTATGCGCCTTAAAAAACAATGATAAAAACAAAATACATTATTTATCTAACCCATTACCAAACCTTTAACCAAATCTCGTCGGTCATTACATACATGTATTGGAAAAGGAGAAAAAGAACCTTGTGAGAGAAAGGGCCGATAACGCTAAAGATTTGGGCAATTTTCCCCTTTCTCCCAATGACTTCTTCCTTACCAAAGCTACCCCTATATCAACGTTTTCGACCTTTGGAAGCTTAAACGGCGTTATTTTAGCCACGCCCAACAAAAACCCACCTGTGTCGATCCAGTAATTCACAAACTTCCTCATGTCCGGCTTTACGGGCTTGGTAGAGTGCGGCCCGGAGTACCTGCCGAGAGCATATCGTTGTGGTCGTGCTGTCGCCATAGTTTCTATGAACTCGTCAAACTCAGCTATTCAATCCTGGAATAAAACGTCACGATACATTGAAAAGTGTAGGAATAAGGGCTCGAACCTGTAATAGACTTTTCGATAATTTACACATGAAAAGGCAAATATCGCATGCACCCTCTGCAGAGTCAAAAAGAGTTTGTTTTATGGTTCATTTAACTTTATTTCGTCTAGTATCTGGAGAGTTTTACAATACAATTTACCAATAAGGAAAGAACCGAAAATATAACAAAAATGCATAGTTCAGGACATCCAATGGAAACATCGACATATTTCCTCAAAGACCGCATTTAAAAACTCGGCTAGTTTGCCTATACTGTGGGCAGCCTAGAATATTGTTTTTGAGCTATTTTAAGATATTTTTTCTTTTTTTCTCATTTTTTTTTTCACTTTCGGTTTCGTTTTTTTTTCGATTCTCTTTTGTCAATTTCTCAAGATATATACAACCTTATGCAATTGATACATAAACATACCAATACGATCGATGCATGAACACTGACTATAAAAGAACATTTTTCGCTTTAAAATCAATTCTAAAAGGAATAACTAACAACTATCAAGTTTCCAATTTTACCTTCTACGGAGATAAATTCTATGTTTCTTCTATGAATCCCAAGTTAACAATGTTACTTATTCAACTGAAAGCCTATTGTGTTAACTGCGTGTTCACGAAACGGGAATTTTATCGGGTAATTTCCCAAACTACAGCTTAAACCCGAAAGTAATAAATCATGCAGCATACAAAAGTCCGTTTGTCCCCGAACACTAACCCTTACAGTGCTTGAACCGACTTCATGCTTATGCAAACAGGTTAAATCAAGGCCAGCCACCAAATAATTGGCGGCGAGCCTGTGACCTTACATGTTTGCTACTCTGAGTATCTTTCCTCATCAATATTTAGCAAATGTTTTAGGTTTTGGAAAGCAGACGACACAAGAATCTATTTTATTTAAAAAAAAAAATACCCAGTATTCTATGGGTTAAAGAAGATCATTGGTCGGCATTTTTGTGCTTTAATATAGTTTAACGTCGATTAAACTTATGTGTAGTCCTATTACTGCGAATACCGGATCAAGACAGGTGTCAAAGCTTCCTACGTGGCCCATTGGTTAAGAGAGTCGTCTTATCACTCAAAGGTCCCGGGTCCAAGCCCCACCGTAACCTCTGATTTTTTGGGAGTGACCTTCGGCAAAACTCTTCGAAACCATAACTTCGTAAAACGTAATGTTGATTTCAGGAAAGCCGTAACAAAGTTTAAAAACCGTTGGCACGAGATTAAACCCCTTTTCAACAAAATACCAGAGCTACCCGTGGTATTTTTAAGTCGTCAAGTTACGAGCTTTTACCTGTTATGTGCAGAGTATGTGTGATTTTGAATAAAACTAAAAGTTCCCTAAAGGTTTTAAACAGATTGCATTTACAACAGAGACGATACCAAAAAGAGTTTCATTAATCATTTTGTTTGTATTACCCTGACATGGGCATGTGTCCGTGTTTTATTATATATAAGCCTTAATATGTTTTTTTTTCTCGAATCCCCAAGGGATCGTATTACACCCATAGAAGACCGACGTTAGTCATTAATTACAGCTACTGTTACATGTAATCCTTAAGGTGGTGTAAGAATGTGCTTCATTCATCAACATTAATTTTGCGTCTAAACTCATATGGGGATATTCGTGACTTGAAAGCAACAGAGAACGACACATAATAGTGAAAAAGACACATTTTCTTATTCATATTTGGTTAGAATCAATGTGACAAAAAGATAAAGTGTTCTCTTGAGCCATACCAGTGGTGGCGAAATCCGATTTTGATTTACTTGTCCGTAAAAGCCAAATCTAGTCATGCACTTGTCTGTATAATAGCTACATAGAAAATTTCAGGAAAACTTGTCCGTAAAGGCTATTAAACAAGTTGGGCAATACGTACATTTATTCCGACATTCTTGTATTCGTCTAATTATCACGGTGGTTTCTCAAGTATTCTAACAAATTTAGGTTAGCCTTAATGTGTTTCAAACAGGAGTCATTTGGTTGACTCGCAGAAAAAAGATGGTTCTACCCCCTTTGTTCGACACTTAACCAATGACCAAACAATAACGACATGTGACCAGTTTGCTGCAGACGACTCTGAAAAACATTGTGGGAAAATGAGAAATGGCTTTTAACAAGCAATTTCTCCTTTTCCCACAATGTTTTCTGCCCTATCAGAAAAAGTATTCTTCAATTTCATTACATTTGAAAATTTCGTCTGCAAACTCTTTCAATTTGGGACAGTCGATAATTTGCCGTTTGTAAAAGGTTAAAACAGTTTGGAATGAATAGACACGAAATGATTGGAGTGATGCTATCTAAAAAGGTGCTTTATCGAATGCCATTACTGTACGAAGTTGTAATCTGAGTAGCAAGATCTAGCAAGTATCATTCTATTTCCGACACGCGCATTGAATAGGATTGTCAAGGTCCCCTTGACAAAGCCTGGACGAAATTCAAATTTAAAGTTTATACCACAACTAACTTGGGTGTTTGTTTCGTTTGTAATGAAGTCTGATGGCTGAACTTAATTCAAATGTAAACGTTTTGTTCAATAACAGTCTGGGGTGTTTGTTTCGTGTGTGATTGAATCCATAACCCTTTAATAAGGTCTAAACGAAATTCAAAATATAAAAGTTATACACCTCAGCTTTCTTGGGTGTTTGTTTCGTTTGTGATTTAACCCATAACCCTTTGATGGAGTCTAAATTAAATTCAATTGAAAAAGTTCCATTTCATTACAATCTTTTTCTTTAGAAGTACTTTCTTTTGAATAACATATTGGCGATAGTTTGTCTTTTCGTGCTTTCGAGTAGCATGTTGACTACAGGCAAACGTGTGTTTAGAGGCCAGCCTAGGGAACTGAGGAAATTGGCTGTTCAAGACAGGTTGGCTGCTAAACGCAAATTGATACTATAAATCAAACAATGGGACTTTCTGTAGTGGTTGTTTAAGACAGGTTTGCTGCTTCGAAGGATGGTTGCTTAACAAAAGTTGGACTGTATTTCCATTTAAGAATAATCAAGTACGCTTCCATCATTAATGAAGAGTCTAGTTAGCCTATTATATTCACGCGTTTCACCACACCATCAATATAACAATGGAATTAATCGTAAGTGTGACACATTTATAATTTGCTTGAAACGAAAAAAAAAATCATAATGCAATGGTTCCTATCCCTCCCCCTGCAAAGAAAAATCGTCTACCTATTACCTTCAACGATTCAAAGAAATGCCCAATATAATGTCTTTAATCATTCTCATCTGCTGATGCGTTCAAGTGGCAATTTCCAATATAAAGGGAAGTGGCAATTTTCAATATAAAGGGAAGTGGCAATTCCCAATATAAAGGGTTGGGTAGGGCCAAGATGTGCAATACGATACCACAGATAGTATACATGTCTTTACAGGTCTAACCGGCAATATATCAACACAAGGGTGTCGTGATAGCATAACGACATAGCTAAGCCTAATACAAAAAGGGTATTTCTATTTGGATATACAGGAGAAACACTGAAAACGGCATTATACATCAACTTACTCCAGCAGATTATGTCTCCTTTTAAAATGAGAAACTACATGTATTCAACTATTGAACAAGCCTCATAGTATTTATAATCAAAGCGCTGATAGCGCTGATAGCGCTGAAGGACTAATGTGCGTTTAAAACAAGATGATTGAGAATACATTTGAAAATTAATTTCTTGGGGCAACATCTCGAGGAAAACAGCTTCTCGTTTTACCACCATTACTATAATTATTATTTCTGTGAACAGAGACTGAACGATAGTCTATTTTTGGAACATCTCAAAATTTTACGATTTCCCATAAGGCAACAGTTATAATAATATAGAGCAAAACAAAGCGGGTAAATCCGAACTACATTCCTAGTTCCAAGAAGGTATGAGTCCGCATAGTGAAGGCGGATGTTTAATGAGTAATTGGGATCGGACCGCTATTTTTGTATCGATAAAAGTACCGTCCCTCAAATAGTGGTATGTAAATTCAATGGACTAAGATGCTGACGCACCCTAAGTCCAAAAACACCCATCGCCAAGTCCTTGTTTGAATGAAACCCCACGCTTCATTCGTCTAGTTCTTTTTAAGTGTTTCGTTTCTTTTTAATTCTTTCTCTTTTTGCAATTAGTTGTTGTATTTTTGACAAGTATGTCATATCGCAAAAAAAGTCAACGTATTAATTTTTCTTGTTAATCATCCAATATATGAGGTTTGCAAGATTACCTTTCTCAATGAAACTTCATATATTGAAGTGTACATATATATTTTGCAATTCAACAAACGCCGTTATGCAGGAATCGAAGCCCATTGCAAAGTTAAACCCTTTCCCAAACAACAAATTTTCGACTGTCCCAAATTGAAAGAGTTTGCAGACGACATTTCAAAATGTGATGATATTGAACAATATTCTTCAGAAAGAGCAGAAAACCTTGTGGGAAAAGGAAAAATTGCTCGTAACGTTACGGATAGACCTTGACAATCCTATTCAATGCACGTGTCGGAAATAGAATGATAAAACGCGCCCATTCTTGCTGCTCAGATTACAACTTCGTACAGTAATAGCATTCGATAAAGCACCATTTTAGATAGCATTACTCCAATCCTTTCGTGTCTCGTTATTCCAAACTGTTTTAACCCTTTACAAAACGACATATTATCGACTGTCCCGAATTGAAAGAGCATGCAGACGAAATTTTCAAATGTAATGAAATTGAAGAATACTTTTTCTGATAGGGCAGAAAACATTGTGGGAAAATGAGAAATTGCTCGTTAAAAGCATTTTCTCATTTTTCCACAATGTTTTTCAGAGTCGTCTGGAGCAAACTGGTCACATGTCGTTATTGTTTGGTCATTGGTTAAGTGTCGAACAAAGGGGGTAGAACCATCTTTTTTCTGCGAGTCAACCGAAAGACTCCTGTTTGAAACACATTAAGGCTAACCTTAATTTGTTAGAATACTTGAGAAACCACCGTGATAATTAGACGATTACAAGAATGTCGGAATAAATGTACGTATTGCCCAACTTGTTTAATAGCCTTTACGGACAAGTCTTTCTGAAATTTTCTATGTAGCTATTATACAGACAAGTGCATTACTAGATTTGGCTTTTACGGACAAGTAAATCAAAATCGGATTTCGCCACCACTGGTATGGCTCAAGAGAACACTTTATCTTTTTGTCACATTCACTTTAACCAAATATGAATAAGAAATTGTGTCGTTTTCACTATTATGTGTCGTTCTCTGTTGCTTTCAAGTCACGAATATCCCCATATGAGTTTAGACGCAAAATAAATGTTGATGAATGAAGCACATTCTTACACCACCTTAAGGCTTACATGTAACAGTAGCTTTAATTAATGACTAACGTCGGTCTTCTATGGGTGTAATACGACCCCTTGGGGATTCGAAAAAAAAACATATAAAGGCTTATATCAAATAAAACACGGACACATGCCCATGTCAGGGTGATACAAACAAAATGATTAATGAAACTCTTTTTGGTATCGTCTCTGTTGTAAATGCAATCTGTTTAAAACCTTTAGGGAACTTTTAGTTTTATTCAAAATCACCCATACTCTGCACATAACAGGTAAAAGCTCGTAACTTGACGACTTAAAAATAACACGGGTAGCTCTGGTATTTTGTTGAAAAGGGGTTTAATCTCGTAACGAGCAATTTCTCCTTTTCCCACAATGTTTTCCAAAGTTGTCTGCAACAAAGTCGTCAAATGTCGCTATTGTTTGGTAATGGGTTAGGTTTAACATCTTAGATTACTCGAATCAAAACGTCGTCTAGCAAAGGCTTCAATATCGAACATAATTATGCATTATGTCAAATCATGACTTACGGGTTATTTCCGTGATCTGAGAAATGCATTGGATAAACCAAAGAGTGAAGCCTCCATTTTTAACGTATGCGTAAACCAAAACCGTAACTTGTCGGGTATTTCCGTAAACCCGATGAGTTCAGATTGCATAATCTCATATGAGTGTATGGGCAAAGGGAACATTTTAATGTCTACGCTCAATCGATCTAGAGAGAACTCTATCCGGCTATCTATTGGCAAATCTTCATGTTAAATGAGCTGTCTAATGAACGTCGGCTGTTAACCCTAAATGCACTGAGCGTCCTCTCTGTGCATAAAGGCTGCAGTCAGCCAATGTTGTTCTTAACGAGCTCTGCTTTTATAGACTATTCACCAAAAGTAACGTTAATGACTTCCAGAAATAGTTAAACTTTTCATGCGATGACATAATAAAACGCTTTGTTTTGTTTTGTGTGTCTTTACAACAAGACGTTGCAATTGCGAAGGAATTTCTATTCTTGCCCTTTTTAACATCGCGTCAACGGTATTTTTACTTTAATCGTTTTCTTGACTCGTTCACATTGAAGGACGACTCAAAGCCAAACTAACTAAATGAAGTAATTAGTTTAAACATATTTATTTTACATCGATTGAGAACCAACTTATTTATATCACATTCGATTCCACCTCCTTGGTACATAATCAGTACTCGTGTCGAATGTGAATTGATGAAAGATAACTAGGTGGATCCCGCTAATCACGGGATTCTAACCCCGAACCCTTGTGTCCGGGGGTTGACGCTCTACCGCTGAACCAATGTCCGCCAAGTAAAATAAAGTAATAAATGAATGACGTTTATTTTACACCTACGGTCAGGTCAAACATGCACCAAGCTATCATTTTCATAGAAGGAGCAACGTTAAAGTGTGTTATTTTCTTGATATACAGGACTTAATTAACACAAAAAGATCAAAGTATGTTGCTCTTGCAAACCATCTGCCTATATTACATTTAAATGGAATGATCTAACAGTCTGACAAACCTAATTTACCCTTGCTTAATAATACCTCATTCTGACGCATCCACCGGGAAATAATTCAAAAACCACTTCCATATGACAACATGAAGAATCGCTCCAAATGGGTGGTATCACTGTAAGCATTGTAAGGAAAAAACACTTTGTCAATGAGGGCCTGTCTATTTAAACAAGAGACTGCCTCTCATAAAGATCCAGAGTAACACTGTGTGGTTTAATCCTTAGAAAGCTGGGAGCGTTTCTAAAAAACTAGTTTTTTGTGCCGTCTTCTCTCCAAAACCTTGAATATCTGTTTAATTATTCAAGTAAAGATACTCAGTGTAGCAAACAGGTCAGATCACAGGACAGCCGCCAATTTACTTGGCGGCTGGCCTGGATCAAACGTGTTTGCATAAGCATGAAGTCAGTTCCTGCATTGTAAGGGTTAACTATCTAGACCGGGGCAGTGCAAACATGTTAGTGATCTACAAATAAACGATTGTAACTCAATCGAAACATGAGATGAGGTTCACTCGTTTATAGCTGTTTTGATACTAAAAACGCGCAATGAATATTTATGGTTAGCAAACAGGGCAATGTAGTTTAAAAAGACTGCTTTTGGGGTAGAGTGCATGCACGCGTGTACATGTACATAAGTTAACAAACTTATATAGAAATGTAGAGCCAACCATTATGATGGGTAAAAGCAAGTTGTGTTTTTATATAAGTATTCCTTCTTTGTATAGCCTGAAATCATTCTGAGAGTTGTATTCCTTTACAGGTAGTGTAATTGTTTTTAAAGTTCACGTCCCTAAACGCAATACGAAGATGCTTTTACCACTTCCATTATAGCATCGACTTTGACTTTGGCCACAAACGAAATTTGAAGGCACAATGAGAAAAGTCTTCTGTCGTAACAAAGATAACAATTTAAAGCAGTCGCTAGTGAGGTTTAGTAAGAAAATAAGCATACCAGTCTAGGGTTTAAAAAATATTTCGACTGTTGTTTATTATTCCAAATAGGACAAGCGTTAACGAAATGGCTCATTCAATTGCTTTTTGCTGATTCCTTTACACATGTATCGTTCTTTGATTTTATCGATTTGAAAATAACTTCAACCGCCAATTATCAAGCACGACGAAACAACATTGTCTTTAAGATCTTTGTAGAAACCATGTCGACATCATTATGAGGGTGCTTTCGTTTTCTCCAAGTGGTTTCTTTTACAGATACAGATAATTTTATTGACGTAAACTTTATAGTTTCTAGTCAAATAATTATTTTACAATAACATCAGTTACATCAAGATATTTACATTATGAAAAAATAAACAAGTAAATAGTCTACTTTAAAATAGTTCATAAAATGGTTTAAATGGAAGATAAGCAATCATTTGAACTCCCTTTATTTAGTGTTAACATGTATGGTAATAACATTACATCTATTAAGATGAGCAATTAGTTTATCTAATTATTAGATTTACCTTTTTGCAAGCACCTATAAACGAAAACATATGAGGTAACGTTTTGATTTTGCATGTGAAGGAAACCGCCAATTATGCAACTTTCTTGAAAGGACTCAAGCTAAAAGATTACGCGCTTCCGGAAGTACTAAGTGGTTCTACTCTAAAACTTCGGGTCATATTATGTAATGATAATACTACATGACTACACATGCTGATATAAAAAAATCAAGGTTATCCGGGGGTTGTTTAATCAGGGGCATTTTTTAGTATTTTTGCGAGACTGTTTGGCAAGGCGTTGGATTCTAAACACTCTAACCTATGTTGAAGATTTTGCCTAAGAGTGATCCGTACACCATCTTTTTACATGGTATCCTTGAGCGTTTTTGACCAAAGCGTTTTGTTTTAGTTGAGAGCATGGATGACAATAGCTTTATCTATCTTGTGACTCAATTGTATTCCAAACTCAGCGTGAGTAATAGGTATGATTCCTCAGTTCATGTTATTTTGCGTATGGTTTAAAGGTGCTTGTTCACAGATATTAGGAAATTTAGAAGTTGTAAATGAATTTCTTTAAAACTACACTTATCTACTGTCATATGAAACGCAATGAAACATAATCGTTGGAATCAATATTAGATTCTTTTTCATTCTTTGAAGTGTATCTACAGTAAATAAACATGTTTCTTAATCCAAAAGCGTGACATCGCTTTTCAGATCTATCGCACACAAACTGTTCATAATTAGGCACATTGACACTTCCTGAGTTCCTGAGAAATGCTCTTAATACAACGTTTTACTTGTATATCAACCTTTTACAGAACAATAAATTTTCGACTGTCCCAAATTGAAAGAGTTTGCAGACCACATTTCAGAATGTGATAAAATTGAAAAAAAAATCTTCCGATAGGGCAGAAAAAATGGTGGGAAAAGGAGAAATTGCTCGTAAAGAGCAATTTCTCCTTTTCCCACAATGTTTTCCAAAGTCGTCTGCAGCAAACTTGTCAAATGTCGTTATTGTTTGGTAATGTGTTAAACAAAATTACAAAAGTTACACCGGGATATGCAAACGTCGCCGCAGATCAACCTATGTGAACCGCAAACTCCCATCTAATGCGACGTTTGTAGTAGGCTAGTTGAAATACAGTGATGTCTCGTTAATCCGAACACGTCCGTTCACACCAAAATGTCCGGATTACCGAATCATCCGGACTAATGAAGCAGAGCATGTTCTTATACACATTTAGCCATAAACGATCAGTTTGCACGTGTATACTTATAACCCTTTAGCAAACGCCAATTTGTCGACCGTCTCAAATTGAAAGAATTTGCAGACGACATTTCAAATCGTGATGAAATTCAAAAATAATCTTCTGATATGGCAGAAAACATTGTGGGAAAAGGAGAAATTGCTCGTCACGAGCAATTTCTCCTTTACCCACAATGTTTTCAAAAGTCGTCTGCAGCAAACTTGTAAAATGTCGTTATTGTTTGGTAATGTGTTAAACAAGATTACAAAAGTTACACCGAGATATGCAGACGTCGCCGCAGATCAACCTATGTGGACCGCACACTCCAATCTAAAATGACATTTGCGTAGGCTAGTTGAAATTCTCTTATCATTGCAAACGTTAGAGATATAACTTATGGCACTAAAGAAGGGTCGGGTCTAAAAGAACGGGTTTAACCCTTGTAGTGCTGAAACCGACTTCAAGCTTATGCAAACAGATTAGATCCAGGCCAGCCGCCAATTGGCGGCTGGCTTGTGATCTAACCTGTTTGCTACTCTGAGTATATTCCCTCATCAAAATTAAGCAGATACTTAGGTTCTGGAAAGCAGACGACACACAAATCTATTTTTAGAAAATTACCCAGCATTCTAAGCGTTAAAGCTTACCGATTAAAAGTAGAAGTCGCTTGAAGTCGCACAACCAGTAATCCAACACTGTAAATAGAACTACAAAGAATCAACGAATCTTTAGGCTTTTATGTACATGTAAACGAAAAACCCGTTCTACTGTAATAAGTCGCCTTTAGGTTTGAAGGCTGATCTATAAATAGGCGATATAATATCCACATAATAGTATTCCCTTCATGTAGTAATCATAACCTACCCTGCTCCGTTGAACCCAAGTGAATCGTAAAAATGCCTTCAAAGTATTTGCCAAAGGAGTTTAATGAACTCACACTGTGTTTTGCTTTCCCTTACCCCAATATTGATGTATATGAGTGCGTAATGTTTGTTAGATAGGATACGCTAGTATATGTTTTATAAACGTAACCTATGTGAACAAAGTACAACAAGTTCACTAACACACACATTTCACCCGGCCCGATGGACCTATAAGTCGCCTAGATAAAAATTATGTTATGGTAAGACCCGTACATGGAACGGGAAGGGACTATATAAAAGTTTAACCATATATAACAATGGTTTTTTATATGGGTTTTACATCACATCAACATTATTTCAGTTATGTAGCGATACCTGACTCTTAATGATGGAGGAAGACCCCATACTCAACTGCCCATAAGGGCTGGTCAAGGCGGGTAGAACCATCAGCATTCCGTATATCAGTCAGGTGACTGTCTCTCATGAAAATCCATATCCCTCTCAGGATTTGAACCCATGCGGAGAGGGGCCATGGGATTTAAAGTTCTGTACTCCAACCACTAGGCCACGGAGGCCCCCAACATGGTTTGCACGTCGTTTACAACAATATTTCAGTTTCATGGAGGATTATTCAGGGTCCAAATCGGGTACTTGCAATTGAACATTGATCTGGGTCTTCTTTGTCTATTCCTATCGCCGTTATCCAGAATGTGATAGAGTGGCATAAAGGGAAGCCATATCTTCCATTGTTTTATGTATTGGTTCCGGCCAATCGGGGTATTGAACCTGTGATAGTCTATTTCTTTACTACCACAAGGCCATTATGGGATCATATTACATGAACCTTTAAAAGGCACCTTTTCAATTTGAAATTGCTTTGTTATCATTTTGTGTTCTCAAATTTTCCATTGGTTTATGTATTGGTTCAGGTCGGCCGGGGTTTTGAACCTGAGATAGTCTATTTCTGCACTACCACTAGGCCATTATGGGATCATATTACATGAACCTTTAAAAGGCACCTTTTCAATTTGAAATTGCTTTGTTATCATTTTGTTTTCTCAAATCTTCCGTGGGTTTATGTATTGGTTCAGGCCGGCCGGGGTTTTCAACCCGCAACAGTGTATTTCTGCACTAGGCCATAATGGGATCATATTACATGAACCTTTAAAAGGCACCTTTCCAATTTGAAATTGCTTTGTTATCATTTTGTTTTTTCAAATCTTCCGTGGGTTTATGTATTGGTTCATGCCGGCCGGGGTTTTCAACCCGCAACAGTGTATTTCTGCACTAGGCCATTATGGGATCATATTACATGAACCTTTAAAAGGCAAATTCCAATTTGAAATTGCTTTGTTATCATTTTGTGTTCTCAAATTTTCCATTGGTTTATGTATTGGTTCAGGCCGGCCGGGGTATTGAACCTGAGATAGTCTATTTCTTCACTACCACTCGGCCATTATGGGATCGTATAACTGGGCCTTTATAAGGCGCAATTCCAATTTGAAATTGCTTTGTTATCATTTTGTTTTCTCAAAATATAAGATTAAAATCATAACAGCTTTTTAGTTTAGTTTAACCCTTAGAATACTGAGTAAGTTTCTCAGTGTAGGATTTTGCGTCGTCTGCTTTCCAAAACCTTGGATATCTGCTTAATTTGACGTGGAAAGATATTCAGAGTAGCTAACAGGTTAGATCACAAGTAAATTTGCGGCTGGGCTGGACTCACCCTGTTTGCATTTAAGCATTAAGAAACGGCCATTCCGCTACCAGCTTTTTGGTTCAGAACACTCAGACAATACGGTAAGAAGGGATCAGTTCAGATATTATCTAGATTTAGTATGTGCATGTATAACTGCAGATGTCCCCAGCCAAGGATTGATTTGTGCGAGTCTAAAACCCTTTCTCAATACTAACCGCTTTGTTTGTTGTTTTAGCAGACGGCATTTGAAAGCAGAAGGACAAATGGCGAATTTGCTCATCATGGCAAAAGTATCCTTTAATCTCAGTCCGAATTATCCAAAAGTATGTTTCATTCTATGTCTGTGCGCATTTAACTTGGGTCATCCGAGTTACTTTATCCCTTATAATATGAATGTAATGAACCAATAGTGAAATTTAAGTTTATTTTAATCCATTTCTTTTTCTTTCGAGTTATCTTTTATTCTTCATATTGGTAGTCTACTTCAATACCCTCCGTTTAACCCTTTACCAAATGCCAAATTTTCAAGTGTCCCAAATTGAAAGACTTTGCAGACGACATTTTAAAATGTGATTCAACTGAAAAGTAATCTTCAGAGAGGGCAGAAAACCTTGTGGGAAAAGGAGAAATTGCTCGTTAGGAGCAATTTCTCCTTTTCCCTCAATGTTTTCCAGAGTCGTCTGGTACTAATTAGTCGAATGTAGTTATTGTTTGGTATTGGGTAAAAAACCTTTCTTAAAGGGACACAGATTAATTCGTCTCGCTTCGTGGCCAGGTTTACATGATCTATTGTACCAGACAAAGGAACGAGTTGTGAGAGCTTCTACAAATATTTGACTCACCTTTTCATATCTTGTATAAATATCAAAAATGTAAAATATGTGGTGTATACATACACCTATAAAAGAAAGATGATACCTCACTTCGAAATTTGAAAATCTCAGGGACGCTTTGAATGACCTATAGAGTCTTATACAGTTGAACTTGTGTTAAGAGGCCAGCCTATGGGACAGAGTAAATTGGCTGTTTAACACAGGTTGGCTGCTTAACACAAATTGATTTACACTATAAATCTAACAATGGGACTTTCTGTAGTGGCTGTTTAAGGCAGGTTGGCTGCTTAAAAGGGTGGCTGCTTAACACAAGTTAGACTGTATATTTATATTGGTTTTACATCGCGTCAACATTATTTCTGTTATATTGCGATGTCTGACTCTTAATGATGACTAGACAGCCCGGAAGGGTTGGTCAAGCCGGGTAAGACCATCGACATTCCATATGTGGAGGACACTGTTCCATTGGGTAGAGTGTCGGCTTCGGGGTACGACTGTCGTGGGTTCGAATCCCGTGAGCAACGAGATCTGTCTTGCGAACTACAATTTATCCACATTCGGCGCGAGTACTGGTTATGTGGCTAGGAAGCAGAATCGAAGGTGATTCATCTAAGTTGTCAGAACTTGTTTCACAATCGATGTAAAATAAATAAGTTTAAACTTTTCCATAAGTCAGTCGGGAAAAAATCCAAATGCCTTACCGGGGATTTTAACCTACGTGGTCTGCTGGGTCTTATATTTCCTCTGTTAGATTTGGGTTTACACGAAAGGGAGTCTCCCGGCTGACTCGGGGAATACTGGTGGGTTTTCCCGGATAACAAGGTCACGGTTGGCAGTTAGTTTGGAGACTTTCCACAGCACTTGAGCTAGATACACTTGTATCAATAAAGCAGACACTTGTTCCGAGTTATCAAAACTGTCCCGCGCTCATTGGGCAAACCTGGCCAATAGGAATTAAACGTACTGTTTTTATTTTTTTGTTTAACGCATTCCTTTGTTACTTTAACGTATTCCTTTGTTAAATTAACGTATTCCTTTGTTAATTTAACGTGTTTCTTTGTTAATTTAACGTATTTCGTTGTTAAACTAAATATTCATCAAACGATTCAAGGAACGAGGGTTTGACAGTTGAAAAAAAATGCTCTTCTCAAGCAATTTTTTCTTTCATCACAACAGTTTCTAATGATTTTCGGTGATGATTATCCCATTTCATATAAGTCACTCCTTGTGTGTTACGGGTCTTGCATTTAGCTTCTTTCGATTGAGAGGGTGGCCCACTGGTTAAGGTCATGGACTTATTTCTGCAGGGTATACGTGTTCGAGCCCCACAACCGTCACTTGATGTATGTGTGTTTCCTTTGGCAAGACACTTCAAAGCAATATCCCTGTTCTAGTCCCTCTGAATCCATGGACGATCGATATATATATATGTTGTATTATACCTTTTAACCGGAGACAACTAAAGTTAGATGATAATTAGCTATCATCACGGTATTTTACTGACCAGTGAATTAAAGTTTTTAGATAATATGTATGTTTATATGTTTGCATGTATGCATATGATTATAAGTATATATGCATTGATGTATATGAATAAACGTTTGAAACTTTTTTTAAGACATTTTCCACCTAAATGTATTAAAAATTATTGTGTGTATGTGTGAGGGTGTGTATGTATGTGGGTGTGGGTGTGTATGTATGTGTGTATGTGTGAGGGTGTGTATGTATGTGGGTGTGGATGTGGGTGTGCGTATGAATTCTTACCATTCCTACAAGTATATGTGAAGATTAATTCATTGTTATATTCTTTGACAACCATGAGCTGTATATGCTTCAGTTGAAATAAAATGTTCTTCTATATAACTGAAAAGTGTTGCCATGATGTTAGACTCTATAACATCCCAGATGAATCTGTATGGTTTACTGCTTCTGCAGAGGTTAAAATGTAGGCCGTTGAGAATTTGATTAAATCCTTATAGTGCTGCAACCAGACGCATGCTTATATGCAAACATGTTAGATCCAGGCCAGCTGCCAAGTGAATTGGTGGCTGACCTGTGATCTAACCTGTTTGCTACTCTTAGTACCTAGCCTTGTCAAAATTAAGCAGATATTTAAGGATTTTGGAAAGCAGACGACACAAAAATCTATTTTTTAAAAAAATACCCAGCATTCTAAGGGTTAAGATGGTGGATGTGTCTAACAACGCCCTGGGAAAGACTATTCTGGTAGATAACATTTACACAGGAAGCATGAAGTTTTCGCCGTGGTGTATATCGAAAATTGTTGAAAGGGGGGCGCGGTATATTACTCTATATTTCAACGGGTAAACAACCTCCCTTCAACCTTGAAATACACATATCAATTTTACATACGCCTGTTTGTCTCGCAGGTTATATCGATAGGTTATGTTGCATAAAATGTACTACAGCTGTACCGTTGAAAAAAAACCACACTGTACAACATGTCCTTAGCAATTGTGGGTAGAATAAGTTTGTAATTAAATGTTTAGGGCCGATACACTGTGAATTGTCATATAGGCTGTATATGCCGAGATATATTGACGTCAAAAAGAAACGCCTCACACTAAAATGTAACAAACTTCTTTATTTTTGATAACATACTTTTATAACTCGACCTGTAAAGTTAAAATTTTATAATGCAACTGTAAGCGTGAAAAGAGTTCACCGAATTGTCCCATGCAACTCAGGGTGCGCACCGTTGCACAATATGCAAGTGCGTCTAGTGCACATTTAACACGAGGTACTTTCACCTAAAACTTACACAGGAGGCATCTATAGTTGATTTACAAATCAGAATTCACAAAATAACGACGGAAGAGACGTCAATAAAAATGCCACGCTTTAATAATGAACAAAGGGCACGGATCTTGGGAATGCTGGAAAGCGGACTTTCACAAGAAGCTCTTGCACTGCACTTCAACGTGTCCAGATCCACTATCCGGAGATTGGTGAATCGTGTCAACACCACTGAAAGCCATGAAGATAGACCTCGTTCCGGTACACCATGTGTAACGTCAGCGCGACACGACGTTTATATACGTCAACGTCATTAACGTGACAGTTTTCTAAAGGCACAATCGACGTCGTCTGCTATCCTTGGTAATCGCGGACGGGCGATAAGTCGAAATACAGTGCGAAATCGACTGCGAGAGCGCGGGATTTTTAACCGGAGACCACCGGGTGGCGTTGTGCTCACATGACGTCATCAAGGGTAACGGCTACGCTGGGCACAAAACAACCTGCAAAGGGATTTGAGGAGTGTAGTGTTCAGTGACGAGTCGAGATTTAACATTTCGACAGCTGACTGACGATTACGTGTGTACATACGGCGTATTGAACGTTACGCTCCTAACTGTATTTTGCAACACAATCGTTTCTGTGGCGGAGGCGTGATGGTATTGGCGGCTATCAACCAGACATTCAGGACTGATTTATTCGTTGTTCGTGGAAACCTTACAGCCCAGAGGTACGTGGATGAAGGTTTAAGACCGACTTTCTTGCCAATGTTCAAACAACGCGCAGGACTCACGTTTCAATAAGACAACGCGCGCCCATATGAAGCCCTTTTGACACGAAACTTTCTGACAGGCAATACCCGATATTGACGTTTTTCAAGGGGTGGGGTGTTTCACAACGCAAATTAAGCCATTAAATGACGTTTTTACGTAACAATCTTTTCCAAACATGCTAACAATACCCTGGACTTGAGAATCTAAAATAGAATTGTTGTGTTAACGTTTTGATGAAATAAATATAATGGTTTAATACAGGTGAGGCGTTTCTTTTTGACGTCAGTATATATTGACGTCAGTATATATTGACGTCAGTATATATTGACGCTTCCTGAAGTAGTTTGCTTTCAACAACTAGTTCTAATTGAGTATCATACAATAATAAAAGATTGTATTGTTTCCAAAACATGTTTTTACTTTCATATTTTCTAACATTGTGAACAAGTACCTTTGATGTGACCAACCGCATATAGACTGTATATACCGAGATGTAGTGAAGCTCTCAGAAGTGTCATACTTTCAATAATTAGTTTCGATTGCATGTTATACGATAATAAAAGATTGTTTGTATTGTTTCAAAAACATTATTTTTTTTTTCATTTTCAAATTTTCTCACATGTGAACAAGCGCCTTTTAGGTTTAGACAATTTGGAGACAGCTTTTGTGTGCCATGTCGGATAAATGTAGAAAAAAGGTACTCATATAAGGAAGTAATTGTTGGATTTTACTTTAAAAGAAAAGGTACAGCATTTGGTGAGAAAATACCAGGCTCATGGCTACATGCACAGACTGCCTTGACATTACTATATCTGTACTGCATAGTTATGCAATAAAAAAATTGTGGCAGTCCATGGCAATCAGGGGACATTACCCTGTTTTACTTCATACAATAAAATCGTAAGATTTGTCTCCCTTATATGTTTCGTCAATTCACTTAAATTTACACTTCAATAATTGGGTATCGTGCAAAGCCCAGTGGTCAGGTTGGTGGAACTAGAATTTTGGGGTCCCTGGTTCGAGCCTCACCGCCACGTCTGGTTTCGTTGAAGTGACCTTTGGCGAGTCACTCCAGGTCCTAGTCAGTAATATGTTATTGTGTTGCATAATCCTGCGTGGCTCAGTGGTTAAGGTTGTGAACTCAGAACACTGGGGTCCTGGGTTCTAGACCCACCGAGGACATTTAGTTTCTCGGGAGTGGCCTTTGGCAAGTCACTTCAGAGCCCTAGCCTAGTACTGGTGAATCCAGGAATGCCGTTTCAGAACTGAAAAATGTAGGAACGGCCCCGACGAAGAGGACCCATATGTGACATGTGTTGGGTAATGACTCTAAGCTAAGCTAAGCTAATACTGACCCAGGATAACTTAGTCTATGGTTAGACTATGTCGATGACATATCCTAATTGAAAAGTGAAACAATTCTTTTGAGTATCCTACTTTGAAAGAGAATAGTCCAGACCTGTTGAAGAAATACCAGGATCATAGAAAATTGTAGTGACCGCCGCTTCAAAATCAGGGGAACTCACTCTGTTTTACTCAACATAATAAATTTGTTAGATTTGTCCCTCTTAGACGATTCACTAACGGGTCGAATTTGGAAAAAGCGTCGATGGAATCACCTACTTATTTACATAAGATTTTCTAATGATCTATGTGTAGTACTCAAGAAAGCACTAATTACTTGAACAAGAGTAACCACATCGTGTTTGAATCTTATTTCTCGTAATCGGGGTTTTCCGTTACGTTACGAAACATGCTCGTCAGATTCCGTGATTTTCCGTCACTCCACGGAAACCGTATTCTTACGAACTGGCAAAATGGCCGCCATACTGGGTCGTGCCTCGCAAGGAGCTCTTTTGAAGGTAACAAACAACACAGCAACTCAAAAAGTAAGTATAAGTTGTGTGATTTATCAGCATAAAGTGGTTATGCTTTTGATTCTGTTTAAATGATGTGTAATTTGATTCGATTTATGGTTCATTTCACCATTCGAATCTCAAAGGTCGTGCCAAGTCCTTGAAATTTGGCAAGAGACGACGAGAAATTAGTTACGAAACGGTAATACTGTTACGAAACTTACTTTATATGTGTATAATGCAGCCTAAGCGTTAGTGCATTGAATGGTCAACTTGTTTTCATTCAAGGTTTGAATATGAACTTCATTTGTGACCGTCTTTGTTTAATAATTCTAAAGTGTAGAGTATTTCGGATGAAGATTGAATTCGGATGTTACATAACTCTTCGTAAATATGTTATTGCAGTTGTGATTTTGGTATTAAATTCTCACATGGGTTTTGGAAGAAATTTGGTCTTTTTTTTTAAGCAATTAAGACTGGAATTTTTCAAATTATTCAATTTTAGAATAATTTACAGATCTGTAGTAGGTTTGCAGACTAGTGAATTTCTTAGTCAAAGTTATGTTCTCATTGTGTCACTTTTATATACCTTTACAACTTTAGAATCATCATTTTTGGTGTGTGCATTTTCATGGCCCATTTATAACCAGGCTTCTGCATAGAACATCCTGTATGGCAAAGTAGAATACTGGAAAGCAGTGGTTTTAAACCATTTTTTTTTGGGGGGGTGGTAATCCTTGTAAATCCTCATGAAGATTTTGTTTGGGTAAACTGTATGATAAGCTGTCTCAGATTTTTGGAGAGCAAGGTTGAAGGACCAGGGCTTTTTTGCGTTAAATATAACAGACTCCCGCAGTGTTTATTCTAGAAATGGATTTGTAGGGGCGCAATTCCCCCCTTCCTTAAAAAAACGGGGGTTTATTAGAAACATGGGGGGTGTCCCAAATAAAACAATTCTTCAATTATAGGAAGTAATTAATTTTTAAAAGGAGTAATTGTCGAGGTTTATCCTCCTTTTGTAATCGGGTCCGGAAAACAGACCCGGTTTTTCCAAATCTCGAGATTTGACATATTTTTTCCCAACCGAGGAAAAGGACCTAAGGTTTCCCAATAGCAAGATTACACAAGTTCCCAAATGTGGAGAGCGGACCCGCCATCTTTCCCAAACATCAATTGTCTGATTTATGCCCATCGCGGCAATCAAAAACGCAGTCTAATCATCTAATGGGAGTAATTTGTGACAGAACACTCGAAAACAAACGGGTAAATTTTCCCGATAATGGATACAGTTAAATAAAATTTGAGGAGCCGATTTTAGACGGACAGTGTAGAATAAAGATATAAGGCAGTGCAGAGCATAAAAGTTTTAAAAAAATGTTAATTCTATAACAGAAGTAACCGCTGTCATAAATTATTCCTTTAGTTTATCTAAGATTTTAAAACACTTATGCATTGGATTTTCAATAAATAGGGGCGCATTGGATTGGCGCGCATTCGGATCTTAAACAGGGGCGTTTTTTTTCAAAAATAGGGGGGATTCGCGCAATCACGTGTCCCAGAATAAACACTGCTCCCATAAAAGGCACCTTCCCAATTGGAAATTTCTTTAAAATCATGCAGTTTTCCCCAAAACTCAAAAACATACCAGTTTTGGGGGTTCCCAATTCAATAATTTCAGCAATAAGATTTCCCAAATTTAACAAGCTTGGGCCTCTTCCCAGTTGAAGGAAAAAAGCCCTGAGAATACCATTCTGCAGTGTATACATATTCAAAGCTTTGCCACTGTAAGGTCAGCACTGCACAGAATAACTTGTTTTCAGATTTTTTTCGATTCTTTTCTTGGGAAATTTGAAAAAACCGTCAGTTCATGTGATCAGAAAAGTGTTTTTTTACACTCAGCATTAAGAATGACACAATATTGACCAGAAATAAGGTTCTCCAGATCTAAAGATACAACTATTAATGTAAGTCTCAGTGAAAAGAATTTTGATTGATCTATTTACATTTATTCTATTTAATTTTTCAGGCCAAGTTGGGTACCATGAAACTTAAAAGCCTGTCCAAAGCCAGTAAAATGGTAAGTTGTTTAATCTTTAAATAATAAATCTTTTTTTTTTTTTTAAAGCAATTCTTTCTGAATTGCTGAGGTATTGCCATCAAGGAATGATTATGAATTCAAAGATCATCTTCAAAGCTTGTATATCAAGGGTTCAGTGCAAGACTAGTAAGTGCTTCATTAACATGAAGAACTTGCTATAGTATTGCACTGAACCCTCGATATATAGCTCACCAGTGCGTTGCTGCTCCAGAGTGAGCCCTGTTCTTGATCATGAAGAAGAAGTTTGTGATTTGTTAATTATCTCAATAGTTCCAAGTTGTTTAGAACTGAAACTTAGAATGCCGATGGTTCTACCCGCCTTGACCAGCCCTTGTCGGCAGTTGAGTATGGGGTCCTCCTCCATCATAGATAGTCGGGCATTGCTACATAACTGAAATAATGTTAATGTGATGTAAAACACATAAAAAAAAAAACTGAAGCGTAAGCATACATTGCTTTCAATGTTCCATAGATAGGAGAAATTCCTCACACTAATCTGCATGTTTTTTCAGGCCCTTGCTGCTGTAGGTGCAGTGACAGCCGGAGGTATTGGCATGGCGATGGCATCCAGTACCACGGTTCACGCCACAGACTATGCTCTCCACCCACCTGCATTCCCATGGCCACATCGAGAGAGTGTTTTTGCCTCTTTCGATCATGACAGGTGAGATAAAAGACTATAGATCTATGGTTTTTGTATGATCCGTAAGGTATTTCCATGCTACATTCAGCAATTTATAAGGTTATATCAATGGTATTAAACATATTCTTGCTTGCTGCATACAAGTTTTACTAATGTAAAAATTTCTTTTTATAAACACACCGAATATTGCTTGACACTATTTATTGTCATATAATTATTAACTAGATTCTTTCAACATTAATCTTGATTGTCATTTGCTAAGAAAAGTCAGTATTGTTTTAAGTGATTACATATAAAGTAAATGGAGACCGAATTGTGTTGTAAAAGACAACTAACATCTTTATATGGATACCAACATTTTAAGAGCTTTAATAAGAGTTTCCTTATTGACTTGTGTTTAATTTAAGGGTGGTCATATTTTTAAAAGTAACTCTTCATGTACTGTATAAAGACAGGTCACTTATAACAAGCTGGACTGTATTTCATGTTTCTCATTTTGATTCAGAAATCATTTTCTTGTATGCATTCTCGTATAGTCAACAGCAACAAAACTTTAGGAATACATTCCTGATTACAAATTAATCAAATTAATGAATTGATTTCATTAAGTCCATCTTGCCAAACACACAATACCACATGTGATATTGTGTGTTTGGCAAAATTGAGTTAATGAAAATAACTTTTGACATGTTATTTGGTTTCAGTATGAGGAGAGGCTACTATGTCTATAAGAACGTGTGTGCTGCCTGTCACAGTCTGGAGTATATCGCTTACCGCCATTTGGTGGGTGAAATCTTCACAGAGAAAGAAGCCAAAGCTGAAGCTGCTGAGGTGAGGACTATTTATATAAAGAAAAGCCCACCTTGATATAGGTGGAAAGATCATTTGGCAGTATTGCCCAGCATGTCCAAAAGCCTAATTTACTTTTGTGACTGTTATACTTACAAGTGGGGGCGTCCGTGGCCTAGTGGCAAGAGTACAGAACTTGAAATCACATGGCCCCTCTCCGCGTGGGTTCAAATCCTGAGAGGGATATGGATTTTCATGAGAGGCAGTCTCCCGACTGACTTACGGAATGCCGATGGTTCTACCCTCCTTGACCAGCCCTTATGGGCAGTTGAATATGGGGTCTTCCTCCATCATTAATAGTCGGGCATCGCTACATAACTGAAATAATGTTGATGTGATGTAAAAACCATATAAAAAAAAAATATATATACTTACAAGTATAAACAAAAAATATTGCATCTCAGTAAAAGTCTCTAAATGCTGGACAAACTGGACAATTTGTTTTGCCAACAGGGAAAGCTTGAAATAATGAAAAATAAGATAAAAGCAATTGCTGTTGTAAATTTCAAATTAAATAGACTTAACAGTGTCAAGAAGATTCCATTAATGTATTGAGTAAAGGCCAATTTGCGAAGAGAATTCTTCTTGAATTCTTTGTTTGAATTTCAAAATAGCCGAGTAAAGTGTTATCCGAAACTTTTTTTTTTAAAAAGGATACATAGCCATTTTACAGGATAAGAGGATTCCCGAGCTTTGTTTTTAAAGAATATATGTCTTATTGGAATTTGGTCCTAGTTCAAATACAGATCATAGTTACATACTACGAGTCTATGACGCCAATAATGCATGGGGAAAAACCCACTCATGTGACATTTGGTAGTTGGTAGGACTAATAAGTTTCACACTTTTTGGTCAAAATTATTCTGAGATGATTTGTCAGTTAGTTTAAAATGCATATATACATGAAGAAAGTACATTGAACCCTCCCCTGCAAATTCTGTCAAATCTCATCTGGCCTTATTCTCATTATATTACAGGGATCCATAAAGGGCAACATCCAAATTTGAGATTTCTTAAGAATCATGCAGATTTTCCAAAAAATCAAAGTCACATCAGGTTTTTGGTTTCCCAATTCAGAAATTTCATAGATGTAATTTCCAGAAATCAACAGGCCTAGGCCCCTTCCCAATTTGAGGAAAAATACCCCTGTTCATAACAAATTTGATTGAACACTTTTCACAGGCTTTGATTAAAGACGGACCCAATGATGAAGGGAAGTTTTTCCAGCGCCCAGGTAAACTGTCCGACATTATGCCTCCCCCATACGAGAACGAGGAAGAGGCTCGTGCTGCAAACAACGGAGCTATACCCCCAGACCTCACTCATATTACACGGGCCCGAGAAGGGGAAGAGGTAATTCTTTTAACCCATTACCAAACAATAACAACATTTCACCAGTATGTTGCAGACGACTCTGGAAAACATTGTGGGAAAATGAGAATTTGCTCTTAGCGAGCATTTTTTTCTTTTCCCACAAAGTTTTCTGCTCTATCCGAAAATTTATTTTTGAATTTCATCATGATTTGAAATGTCGTCTGCGGCTCATATGTATCAGGGCCTTCATTACATAGTTGCTAGGGAAAATAACTTGAAAACACATTGCCACTCTCTTTCTTGGTTCAAATAGAGAAAATATGAAAGACTTCATTTATCATGAGAGTTTCAGGTCGTTTTTTTTGGGAGGTGGGGAGGGGCTAACATACTGAATGGGGATGATTTTACTTGGTTTGACTAGCCCTTTTTGACTAGGCAGTTGAGTTTGAGGTCTATTTTCACAATGTTTATTAGATTTTGTTGAGGCAATCTTTAACTCCATAGCATAAGGAGTCTCTGCTCCTCATTTAACAAAATCAGATTTCACCACCATGCCAATTGAACCATGTAAACCCTTTGAATGCTTCGAAAATTTCTCAAAATAGATAGTGACGTCTGCTTTCCAAAACTTTGAATATCTGCTTAGTTTTGGTGGGGAAAGATACTCAGAGTAGCAAACAGGTTAGATCACAGGCCAGCTGCCAATTTACTTGGCGGTTGGCCTTGATCTTACCTGTTTGCATATTAAAGTATGAAGTCGCCTCCAGCGCTATAAAAGATAAATACCCATACAATTGAATTTCTTGCTTTGCAGGACTATATTATATGTATTTTGCAACCCATGCCTATTAAACCTTTTCAAATACCCATACAATTGACTTACTTGCCTTGCAGGACTATATGATATGTATTTCGCCACCCCTGCCTATTAACCCTTTTCAAATACCCATATAACTAACTGACTTACTTGCTTTGCAGGACTATGTATTTGCCCTTTTGACTGGGTATGTGGATGCCCCAGCGGGTGTTGAACTGGGCGAGGGACAACATTACAACCCATACTTCCTTGGTGGAGCCATCAGTATGGCACAGGCTCTCTACAATGAAATTCTGGAGTATGAAGATGGTAAGAGTTTGTGTATTTCAGACTTTTCGCTTGGAACCAATGTAGTAGATGCCTCAATATGGTCTTAGTTGGTCCAGTGGTTAAGTAAGCGGACTTAGAACTCGGGTGTCCCATGTTCAAGCCCAACTGATATCTGTGGTTTCGTAGGAGTGACCTTTGACAAATCACTTCAGGGCCCTAGTCTAGTACTGGTGGATTCAGGAAAGCCGTTTCATAACTGAAATATTGTTGAAACACCATCCAAACAAACAAACAAACAAAGGTCCCTCATTGTCTAACACACATGCGCTTGGTAAAAACATATTTGTTATCTTTTGAGATGTCAACCATATCCTTCAATGTTGATAGAATTATGGTACTTGAGAAATATATTGTAATAATATGCTTGTATTGTTAAACTGTTAATTATGATATTTTGTTGTTAAAAAAAGGTTGTCTGATTGCATGTTTCATATTTGCCTTTTCTATATATTCATCATGGCAAGATTCTTTTCTCATTGTTGTATTTGCTTTTTACATTATATTTTTATCAAGATGTAAAGAAAAGGATTAATTTCTGACTCACTATTCAACTATTAAAAGTTAAATATTACTCAAAATTAAAAATCATTGCAATGGAATTATTTAATATGAAGATGGTAAAATATCCTCTTTTTGCATGTTATATATTTGCGTTTTTTTGTAAGGTAGAACTTTTGAAGATTTTTAGCTAGGAAAGACTATTCCCTTCATTTTTGGGTGTTTTTGTAGCTGAGTCCTCCTACGCTACTATAATAAGGCAAAAGTTGGCTGTGATAAAACAAGATTGAAGAATACTTTGTTAAAAATCCATTTGAGAAAAAAAAAACAGTTGTAACTCAAGACCGTTTGAGAAACACTATGAAGAAAGGCATGATTTAACCAAATTATTGTCATTTGAAATTGTCTGTCATTCAGAGTTTGCTACCATGATATATTTGAGTGTCATACTTAGAATGTCTTCTTTCAGCTTTTAAGGAGTTTTTAGGAATCTTAAGACAAAAAAAACCATAAAATCTGAATGTACAGCCATTTCAGACTTTTAGCGTCTTGAAAGAGATATGAAAGATATGCTTAAAGCGTTTTGATCATCTTGAATTTGAAATATCCCCCCCCCCACCCACACACACACACAACACTTTTCTAATGTATTCTGTACCATTTATATTTTATTTTGGTCTTTTTCTAGGAACCCCAGCCACACAGAGCCAGACAGCCAAGGACGTTGTCACCTTTTTGCACTGGTGCGGTGAACCAGAACATGATATCAGAAAGAAATTCCTCATCAAGGTTGGTATATCCATTTGGCAAACAAAGCAGGGTTTATCTTGACCCCTAATGTGTATACTTAATGAACCCCAATATTCTGGATACGACCCTTAACCTTTAGAAGTCTTGGTAGTTTTCGAAAAATAAACTTTTATTTTGATGGAAAAAGATATTCAAAGTAGCAAACAGATTAGATCACATGCCAACCGTCAATATGACTTGGCAGTTAGCCGGGATCCAGCTTATTTGCATATGCATGATGTTGGTTCCAGTGCTAAAAGGAGGGGGCCTCCGTGGCCTAGTGGTTAGAGTACAGAACGTGAAATTACATGGCCCCTCTCCGCGTGGGTTCAAATCCTGAGAGGGATATGGATTTTCATGAGAGGCAGTCCCCTGACTTACGGAATACTGATGGTTCTACCCTCCTTGACCAGCCCAATGGGCAGTTGAGTATGGTGTCTTCCTCCATCATTAAGAGTCAGGCATCGCTACATAACTGAAATAATGTTGATGTGATGTTAAACCCATATGAAGAAAAACAGTGCTATAAGGGTAAAATATCATTATTTTATGTTCACAACTCACTATGTAAGGGGTCAATAGTCTCCAACATCGGCATAAATCAAAGGCTCGAGGGAAAAGACTCCATTTTAAGTCAATATGGATTAGTTTAATGTGACCCCTAACATCAAGGGGAGTTTGAGGACACTTTGTTGAAAATGACTTGCACAATAATAGTTGAGATAAGAAGTTCATATAAAAAAAGATAAAATGATTATAAGAGATATCTCAACAAGGATGTTTTGTCTACTGGAGTATAGTCCTTCAATGTAGTGATATTTGTTTTAGGTGATCATTGGCAAACACTGTCTAGTTTTAAGGTGATCATTGGCAAACACTGTCTAGTATAGTTATGTTTCATGAACAACACCTCTGTATTTGGCATGATTTATCTGAATTGTTGAACAAGTAAAATGTTGACTTATTACTATGTATTGCCTCATTTTGAAAATTAAGAAAATGTAGTTGTTTTCTACTGCATGTGGTCTTTGCACAAATTGATTTGAAATCATTTAACAATCTATTACTTTTTTTTTACTTTAGATCTACACGATGTTGGGAATCATGTTTGTTGCTGCCTACGTCTATAAGAGAAAGAAGTGGAGTTACATTAACTCCCAGCTGAACGTCACTTTACGGAACAAAGCCCCCAAGAGTTAATGCTACAGATTGTGATTTATTGCTGAATTAGTAAATTATACATTTTTTCTGTTCAAAACTGTTCGTAAAGTTTGACTTAAAGTGAAATATCTCTGGGCCCCTAAGTGATTAGGTTTATCTAAAGAAAGAAAATATTATAAAAATGGAATAACGCATATAAATTTATATGATTTGAAAAAATGCTAAAAATGTTTTAAATGGTGGTAGTCATCAGAAAGATCTTATGAATTAAATAGCAGTGTAAGTATACGGGTTCTGTGGAATTGGATGCAAACAGAAAAAAAAATCTTATGTGTAATTTTAGTTTTAAAGATTTCAGAATTTCTTTCATTAAGGGTTTCTGTACAGGTAATGTCTTGCTGTTGTAAGCATTGCTTTTAAAATATATATGATTATTGAAGCCCAAAACGTGTTGCAAAAGGTTTCTTAGTGACTCTCTAATACAAACATTCAGCATGTATAGTATTGAAGAAAAGAAATAGTATATATTGTGAGGGGAACTGTGATTCATTTGTGTTTTAAGTTTTCTTTTTCAATTCTGAGAGAATATTTGGTACAAAATTAAAGCAACACAGACTATCTAGATTGTACACTGTTCTCTCAATCATTAAAATATTTACGAAAAATGGATGGTTTCTTCGTTTGTTGTTATGTAAGTCCAACAGTCTTTAACCGTTTCTGCCTTTTTCTTGTGAATTATATTTTGATTGAATTGCACTATGCTGAAGACCTGTGATCCACAATAGTTTTTATTTGTTTCAACATTCTTATAATATAGTCTAGGTCACTAAATGTATATAAATAATACAACATTTTAATACATTGCATCAAATTGATAATTATTTATCAATAATGATGTAAACTATGGATATTGTTTGTCATTTAGTTATTATTTTATAAAGATGTATCTTCAAGTAAGTGATAACAAACACCCAAAGAATATACTTTTAAAGTATATGGTCCCTTATAACAATGGTGCATATCTCAACACTGGTAGCAACTTTATTAAATAAACGTCGAAGATCTTCACAAATAAAAAGGTTTTACTAAGAAACTTGTCCATTATAGCTTCAATTAGGGGAGATAACCAATTCAAAATTAAGATTGAAGCCTATCCGAAATAAGTCTTCTGTCATGATGATAAATGTTTGTGTCAATAAAGGTATTTCTGATTCTGATAAACTTGTCTGATTTTTGAGAAAAAACTTACAGTAGAAAGATGCAGTACATGATCCTGATTGAGATTTCAAAAAGACTATCATTCAAAACGCAATCCATGTCATCTCTGATGGCCTGTTTATGGTGCAAGAAAGAAGAGACAATTCAAAGTGCTTTTGAACGATTACAGTGTGTACTTTGACCATACAATGTAAACCTGCAGCAGATCTTAAAGGAATGGGCACATACAAATGATAAATTCATTCAGATACAATGTCTCTTTTTGAAAAAAAAAAATAATCTTGCCAGTTTATAATTGGAGTCTTCTATTGCTTTCATTTAAGGTATATGGCCCCTAATAATCAAACATTTTCCAATGTTTCTATGTATAAAATGACTATAATAGCTATACAATATAAAGCAGTTAATATACAATGACAATGTTGACCCATCATTTTATGGTTTAAGTTGTTGTTATTATCCCCCTTGTCTTCAAATTTTCATCAGTTGTCTGATAATTGATTTTCTCCTATTTTCTATGGTAAAGTTTGGATTTCTCTTTTTGTTTGATAAATGAATCGTGTGAAAGTTTCACTATCTGATTTTAACATGGCAAATAACACAAGCATTGTTTTCTTTTCAATTATTAAATGTTGGATTGGTCCTTAACGAAACCAACAACAAAGATTTTTAAGAAAGAATCGTTTTGGCACATATAGAGTAATTTGTCACAGTGGTTTATGAAATTTTTCGCTGCAGATAGCTCATCAGGAAGTTAAGGATAAGTAAACATGTATATACTCAGTTTGAATGACAAATAACTACACTGGGATGTTTCCAAATAGCCGGTGATTTCCCAATGTAATACGAATGATGCATGTCGGAATTTTAGACCAAGGTGTAGATTACATGCAAGACAATATCGAGGATTCAGTGCAATACTATAGTAAGTGCTTCATGTTTGTGAAGCACTTACTCCAGTATTACATTGAACCCTCCATATAAAGGAAGTTTTCTTAAAAATGAAGGGCTATGTATTGGTATTGAACCCATGTTGAAAATTCAAACTGTACGTAACGGGATCTGCCTTACGACCTTCCTTAATCCACATTCGGCGCGAGTACGGTCTAACTTATGTTAAGCAGCCACCCTTTTAAGCAGCCAACTTGCCTTAAACAGCCACTACAGAAAGTCCCATTGTTAGATTTATAGTGTACATCAATTTGTGTTAAGCAGCCAACCTGTCTTAAACAGCCAATTTTCTCTGTCCCATAGGCTGGCCTCTTAACACAAGTTTGACTGTACTTGGTATACATCCAGGGAGCAGAACCATGCTGATTTGTCCCTGAGTTGCGCACACTTCAGATTTTGGAATCTTTTGATAAAGTTTAGTGCAATTTACTGTATTATTGAACCATAAGCAGACCATAAATGAAACCATTTTCCCCCATGATATTTGATGACCTTTCTAAAATGGAACTTGCTCATTATCAGTTGTTATACAATTTAAATGAGAACATAGTTTTTCTTGTGACATTAGAGAAAAGAAGCTTTGCGAGAAGAGAAAATATTTTTCTTAGTATGAGTATTTTTTCGTTAATTGATCGGTTTGTTTCTAATAATTCTTGCTTTAGATGCATTTAAAGAAGTAAGTGTAAGAACAGATATATATATAAAAAAAAAAGATTCTGCGAGGTTTTTTATTGGGATAGTTGAGAGAACAGAAATTGATATCATACGGCCTTTGTTTACTTGGGTCTCTCCCATTGGATTTATGCGGGGAATCTTCTATAGGACGCAATGAAAATCCTGACAAAGGGAATGCGCTCAACCCTACCTTCCAGCACTCGTAATCTAACACGGGATGTTTACAGACATTTCATATGTACAGTATATTACGTAAAAACTCAATGATAGTTCTATTTGCAAGGACCCCCCCCCCCCACACACACACACACACAAATAAAATGTATAAACGGGGGGTGGAAAGAATAGAATACAACTCCATTTCTATGTAGCTGCCCAGCGCTCAAAACTATTTGATTATACAGACTTGATCTTTTGCCAATTTTTAAACGTTTTTTTTTATTCAAAGCTTTGACAATGAATTATGATAAATCAATCCTTTTGAGGTTTATTGGAGTGTATGAAACCCACCGCTAAGCTAGAAGTATTTTTGAAAGAACTTCCTTACCTTATTGACCTATGTCATAACCTATCACTTCCTTGTTGTTTAAACCCTTATAGTGCTGCAACCGACTTCATGCTAATGCAAACATGTTGGATCCAGGCCAGCCGTCAATTAAATTGGCGGTTGGCCTGTGATAAAACCTGTTTACTACTCTGAGTATCTTCCCTCAACAAAATTAAGTAGATGTCTAAGGTTTTGGAAAGGAGACGACACATTTTTTTTAAATTACCCAGCATTCTAAGGGTTATCCAATCGCAGCATACGTACACGGAGTCTTATATCACTGAGTGAATTAGCTGGTGGCGGGTCCGGGGTTCGAGCCCGCCCAGATACCTTGGACTGCCATATGCCGGGAGACTTCCGAGTCCTAGTTTAATACAAGGTAATTAAGAAAAGTCGTAACATGACTGGAAAATTGTTGACACTGCGTTAAACCCCTTGTAGACAAATGGTGTATATCAAAGTTTTACCTCTTTCATCCATGCATGTATCTTATTTTATTCACCAGGAAACAATTACTTTTTATCATATTAATTTTTTGTATTTTAATGCACCAGTAGAATATATTCCTAAAGACAATTAGTGCTTCTTTTGTGGTAGTATCTAAAAAAATTGAGTTGTTATCTCACATTTTGATGTCTTTTTCAACCCTTTACCAAAAGCCAAGTTTTCGACGGTCCCAAATTGAAAGAAATTTCAGACGACATTTCAAAATGTGACAAAATTAAAAAACATACTTCTGATAGGGTAGAAAACATTGTGGGTAAAGGAGAACTTGCTCGTTGCGAGCAATTTCTTCTTTTCCTACAATGTTTTCTAGAGTCGTATACAACAAACTGGGCAAATGTCGTTATTGTTTGACAATGAGTTTAACAAAATATTGTTACGGATAAAAAAAACTATACATGTATATGAAAAATAAACCTTGCCTTCACAGGAACTATTAAGTACATGTCACTACTAATTAGATGTTGTTCATAGTCATCATTTCATGAGCAATGAATTACTCACAGAACAATTTAACAATTGCCGGTAATTAAAGATGACGACAGGGGTTAAAGAACATTTCCCTTATTTACTAATTTTATCGCACACATATCAGATATTTCAAGACACTGTTGTGATAAAGAAGTAAAAAAAGCTTGTAATTAATAGTTTCTAATCGTGACACAATGGATAAGCTACACCATATATCACAAACAAACAAAACCGTTTTAAATTTCTTAGAATTGTTGTCGTCTGCTGGTTTTTCCAATTTGGACAATTAGCAAAATAAAACAAGTATCAAAATCCAATCTGTGAAAATTATTTTAACCCTTCCTAAACTGAAAAGGCGATTTGAACGATCCAAATTCAAAATAGTAGCAGCGGACAAAAATCAGCTGTCAAAAATATTGATACAACTTCTTAAAGCTATTAGACAAAAACTATTGCTACAAAAGGATACTTCGCTTGTCAGGAGTAATGTGTCCGTTTGTTACATTGGTTGTTCTCCAGTTTTGGATAGTCGTTGTGCGAACATCAACACATTTAACATATTGGATGAAAACTAATGCTACAAAAGAATACTTTGCTCTTTAGGAGCAAGGCATCGTTTTGGTACGATACTTACTATTGTCCTCGATAGATTATTTCAAAAATATATTTGGAGTAAAGGATTATGATTGTACTTCCGGTTGGGATCGTCTTTGTGCAAACATCAGCCGGATATGACAATATTTGAATATAGTTCTATTACAATACGGTAGTATGACCTTAATATAGATCATGGACATACGCTATTATGGTTATAAAACGACATTCTTTTGATGTATTGTTATTGAACTACCATGTACGAATAAACTCGTATAAACTCTTCATTTCATTCTACGTAGTATATGTGTATATCGAGGGCTCGATGCAAGACTATAGTAAGTGCTTCATAAACATGAATCACTTACTATAGTCTTGCATTGAGCCCTCGATATATTGAATGGGTATTTGGGGTCTTACATAGCCCTGTAGCAACGCCGTGGGTCCATTGTTCGGGTTGCACCATTACCGGTGAATCTAAAGGAAAAGTCCTTTTGCACACATTCTAATATCATAGGCTAGTTTTGGTGAATACAATGAAAGCCGTTATACCACTGAAAAATTGTTGACTTGACGTAAATCTCCACACGAAGTAAAGATTTGAATTAAAGATCGATTGAATATTTTTAGACTGTGGTTCGTAGTACCCAACCCATTTGGCACGTAAGTGTTTCAGGGTTTTCGAGTACAGTCAAACTTGTGTTAAGAGGCCAGCCTATGGGACAGAGTAAATTGGCTGTTTAAGACAGGTTGGCTGCTTAACACAATTTGATTTACACTATAAATCAAACAATGGGACTTTCTGTAGTGGCTGTTTAAGGCAGGTTGGCTGCTTAAAAGGGTGGCTGCTTAACACAAGTTAGACTGGTTGGTATTTGAGACGGTAAGAAAGAGGAAGTGAGGGAAACCAAGAACCAATTGTTTAACCGTATTGATATTTTATTAGTAAATTCACATTTTAATAAAAACACAAGCTAAAAACAACAAGTGATGAACAGTTACAGTATGGTTATAACAAAAAATAAAAAGGGTGAAATATCATTCATTGAGTTATCAAGTTTCTTTACGTTAAGGAGAGATTCTACAGCCAAATGACGAATATCAGTTCACCTTCCCAGGAATTATTGAAAAAAAGAAAGAAAATAGAAAAAAAAATGGATTAGTTAGAATATGATATGATTGTCATTACATAGTTGATAATGCAATTATAAGAGAATAAGCAAATATTTTTATAAATTTTCTCACAATCTAACGCGTTTTTAAAATATAAGCATTTATTCATTCATCACAACATATATGGTAAAAAAATATTGTGGTATGTGCATTGTTTAGAAGCATATATACAGTAAGTCCTTTAGAAATGTAAAGATTCTTGCTGTTCTCTTGGGTTAGAACATCGCTATATAATACACTTGATCTACATTATTGCAAGTGAAAGAAAACCAATGAAGAAACGTTTTTATACTGTTTTTATGTTTTTTGATCACTCCAATCGTCGGCGAGTGAATCATAAACGTATTTCATTGTGTCTACCTGATATAAAATATGTCACTTTAAAGCTAGGCTGCTTGTTCACGGATGTCTAGATATTTGGAAGTAAAAAATGAATTTCTTGAAAACTGTATATCGGTTTTACTCTTGTATGACACACTGACGAGTAGCCATTGAAATAAAGGAAATATGCTTAGTACATGTATCTACGTTTTAGAGCCTGATAACACTTGATATGTCTTTAAACCTAACAGCGTTATACCGGTTTTGAGATCTAACCCATGCAGACTGTACATCCTTAGATCTATTGATGCATCCAGAAAAAAGTATGCTTTCAATAGGTACTTCTAATATATTTCACAAAACAATTCGAACACTTCATTCCTTAAGTGATATTTCTTTTGAAAATACTTCCAAATTGTCTCAGTTGTGAACAAGAACATATTAGTTTTTATCCTGTCACTAGTGCCATTTTGGGACCGATAACTAGGTGCTGTATAACATTTTGATATCCGGCACTAACCATATAACACATGCACGTGACGAATCATGACGTCAGAAAAACGAAATGACGTCATGTTCACTTCATTCTCTATTTATCTTTTCATTTTCTCGTGTTTTATTTACATTTTGTTTGTTTGAAGGAATACATAAACGAAACAGGATAAATAGAATAGATGGTTGGTGTCTTTGAATGGGAAAAATTATTGGGCTCGGCTTCGGATTATTATCCGTTTCGCCTTCGGCTCACCGGATAATATTCCTAAGCCTTGCCCGATAACATTTCCGATTCACGACACCAACCATCTATTCTCTATTTGCGTCAGATTGTGTACATGAATAAGGGGTATTCCGATTATAAGTATGTAAGTAAGTAAGTAAATTGTTTATTATAGTGAACTGTGTTCAAGTAATATACAGTTGTAACAAAATAATTATAATTACACCCGGCCTCATAGGCCTATAAGTCACTTAATCAAATGTAGATAGTCTATATACAAAGAACAGTCATTTTACTATGGTATATATAAATATAATGGCGTCGAGGACATTGATTGATCCGAAACCAAAGACGTTTATATTTTGATTTGTAAGCATTTATTTCGCATACTCTCTGCAAGCGTGCATGTACCACAATTGAAAGGAGTATGCAGCATCAATAGCTATATTTCAATGAAGCATTGTTGATGGACGAAATACTTAATTGTATCACATACAAAAATGAAATCGTTATACAGGCTTATTTATTTTATTTTATTATTTATTATATATTTTAACCCCATGCAATATTTATGAAGTAGAACCGATACTTCACAAGTACATTCTTTCTAAATCGTCATCAACAAAATTGTCTTTGGTTGAAACAGTTGAATTCGGTTTAAATAATCCGTGTCAGGTGGACTTAAAGTAAAAGTTAAACGTGTAAATATAATAAAAGTGGTTGATGAATAATTCATGTTAGATAGAATGATAGATAGATAACGCAGAATTGCTTGGTATGCACCTCATTTGCATATGTTTTAAATTGAATAAGCTCTATGCGTTTTCCTATTAAATGTACGCTTTATCAATCTTGAACAAAAAAACATATTTCATATTCCTCCTTTTAAGATAAGTATTTCGTGTCCCTCTATAGCCTGTTAAAGATTCTCCCTAAACAGCAGGTTTCCCTGCTCTTCGTCCGTCTATTCAATAAAAGACTCCTGTTTTACTCAGCAAAACAGCACTGCTCCTTTCTCACTTTCCTTTGAATATTATATGTGCTTTTTAAAACAAGTAGTTTATCTTAATAATAAAACCCATTGGAAGTTCGCCAAAAAACAAGCACCATTTCCTGCTTGTCGTCCATTGCATGTTCTAGATACGTTTGGGGAAAAAACCGAGTTTCATTGTTTTATTAAACCCATTTAGTTCAAGGTTCGCCCAAAACAGCACTGTTTCCTGTTTGTCATTAATTAAATTAAGTTACACGATTACTCGCCTAAGGATCTTTCCAAAACAGCACTGTTCCCTACTTGTCGCTTTTGAAATCTTTTAGATGCGTTTTAAACAAGAACTTAATGTTAGGCTATATAGCTCGTCTAAGTGTTTCCCAAAAACAGCACGTTTATCTGTCCACTGTCCATAGTCCATGTATTCGATGTAAGACACATGCCTTACATGTACATGTAGCCATGATAGCTGCACGGTTGCCTACTTGTCATCCGTAAAATGGCTCATGTGCATTGAAAACAAGTATTTAATGTTACACTATTACTCCCATGTTAAGGTTCGGAAGGTTTTCCTATTCGTCGTCCGTGTATTCGATGTAGGACCCCTGTCTTATCCGGCAACGCCACACTGTTCACTATTAGTCGTCCTTAAAACGTGTTTGGTGTGTTTAAAACAAAAATCTAATGTAACGCTCTCAACCACTGTTCACTAGATCTACTTGTCCTTTTTAAAAATGTTTTAGGTGCGTTGAAAAACAAGCAATAAAAGTCACGCTATAGCTCGTCGAAGGTTCTCCCAAAACAGCACATTTCCCTGTTCGTCGTCTGTGTATTCGATGTAAGATTCCTGCTTTATCCACTCAATCATCTCTAAAGGCATCAGTTTATTGGGCGGTACGTCCTCCAACATCACCACCACAACCGAACTCTTTCCATCACGGGAATACATACTCTCCATTCTAGACATCTGAAACTCGTATATGCACCATTTGCTCTTCAAAAACGCCTTCGTCAGTATAACCACGGTCTTCTTGCTGCTTTGTATCGCATCGATGATGTTATCTGCGATGGCCCTGCCCGCCAGAAAGTCGCGCTGGTGAATGCAAAGCTGAATTCCTTGATCTTCTATATTCGGTATTATCCCATCGAGAATGAATCTAATATTCTCCTCGGCGTACGATATGAACGCATCGTATCGGAAATTTTCGATCGGTTCGTAATCCGGTCCTGCCCGATAACCGTAGAACCGGCGCTTGTTCATGTAGAGAAAGTATCGCAGCTTCCATCTGTTCTTGTAAACAAGTCCGCAAATAATCAGAGAAAGAAACAAGGTGACGCCGACGGTACAGACAATGATTACCACAGTGTACGAACGACACGATTTGCTGAAGTTGTTCACCTGCTCAACAAAGGCCGTGGTGGCTAATGGGGAGCCGGAATCGTCCGTGAAGTTGTAATGATCGAATTCGATAAACGATGACCGATGCTTGACCATCCACGTCAAGAAGTGCTCATATTTACACGAACACTTGATCGGGTTGTTTCGCATGTCTATAGAGAACATCTTTTTCTCTCGTGATTGAATCTCATCGAAATGCGACGTGAAAGATGGCGGCAAGTCGGACAGGGCATTTGATTGAATATCAATAAAGTGGAGGCTTGGAAGCGTCTGAATATCAAGCGTCCAGTCATTGATGCTATTGAAGCTTAAGTTAAGCGTTCTTAGTTGCGTTTGGTACGTAAACACCTTCGGTGGAAGATGGTTTACTTGATTAGAAGACAAGTCGAGCAGCTCCAGTTTTTTCAAATGTTTGAATATTTCACCCTCGTGGTCTGTCGCCAAAGGAAGTCCAATGAAATTCTTCGAAATGTAGAGGTTTTCCAGCGCAGTCATATACAAGAAAAATTCTTTCCCTATATAAGAGCAATAGTTTCTTGAAAGGTTCAACGATTTCAGGTGTCCAAATGGACCAATCGGTCCTTCCCATGAATAGAGGATGTTACCAGACAGGTCGATATATTCGATAATGTTGTTAAAAGGGACCACCGAGTAGCTAAGCACTTTGAAATTCATGGCACAGTCGTTAAACAGAATGGTTTTCAGCGTCCTTGGAAACGCGGCTCTGTAAAGATCGCTTTTCGTGATGTCCTCCGTTTTGAAATAATGACATCCGGTGATCCTTCGACTTAAGTTGAAAAGGTACCCCGGACTCTCATAGATACTCAGTCCATTCATCGGTGACACAAAGTTCGCTATTGGTGCTGAATCGTCCAGAACCTCTAAGGGCGCATGCGCGAAATTTTGTAAAGACGCGTGGATCGCCGTCAAATTGGTTAAACAAGCCAATTGGAGAAGGTAAATGCCGAATGTGAATTTGTTATCTCGTACATGCAACACCTGTAAGGTGGGCGGCATCACCAGCATGATGTTGGTCTCGAAAAGCTGGAGCCTGTTGCTATCCAACACCAGTTCTCGAAGCGTTGTGTTGCGGAGGTAGCAACAATCGCGTATCTTAACAATTGTACCTAGCCCGAACGTGTTGTAAACTTTGGCTAGATTCAGGAAATCGATCGTTGTGTATTGAAGTCCGTACGAAATGTTTCTCATCGAGTTGAACCCGAGTTGCCTGTTTTCAGAAAGATCTAACGTCGTCAAGTTTTGCAACCCTTTGAAAGTTCCCGCGTGGATGTTAGTTATACTGCAGTTGGAAAGATCCAATCGTTTAAGATGAGGCATCGCGTCGAATGTGGTATTAACTAGCTCTCCGAGTAGACAAACACCGCCATGTACACGTAAACCCGACAAGGATAATGACGTTAGGTTTTGCAGGCTGACGTAGTCCTTGGGAAACGCAACGTTTGGTAACCCGTCCATGAATAACGTCTCGAGTCGGGAAATATTGGAGAACGTCGGATACGTCAGGTTGGTCCCGCTTCCGGTTTTCAAGTTTCCCTGAATTCTTAACTCTCGCAAAGACGTGACCTTGTTGATGCTATCAACCTGAGTCTGACCTTTGCTGCTGTGCATATCCAACTCGTTCCCGCTTAGATCAAGGTACACGAGGCGTTTCAAGCCAAGGAAGGCGTTCGCGTCGGTTTGGCTCAGGCGCACTTTTCGCAAATCCAACTTCAGAAGGCGTTCGCACCCATCGAGGTCTTCCTTTCCGATTGTAGATACGTTATTCGAGTTGAATATCACTTCCGTAATGTCCGGCCTAGTACTTGTATAGTTACACATCGCCACCAGCGTAGTGTTACTGTCCGAGCAGTTCATCGACACAAGTTCCGGCCATTGTTTCTGGAGACAAGTGCAACTTCCCGAAGGTCCGCAATCGAATACATCCGCCAGTCGGTTTGCGCTCATACTTATAGCAAAGCTATATAAGATAACCAACACTAGGGTGTTGTATGCGTTCATGATGTCGACCAAGTAATATCGTAGGCCGAGCCAGACAGTGTTCCGTTTAACCGTCGTGTATACACTGATTTGGTTGGGTTACGCCAAAAGACCCTTTACCTTATGCATAAACGCAAAACGTATATTTGTCTATTGAACTGAACAAAAAGAACGATCCGAGGAAAAGGAATGATATCCGATTTTTAACCCATTTTCAGAACAACAGATGCATTAGAACTATTTAACGTTTCCAAATTGATTAGATCATACTTTTTTTTCCCTTTCCTTTATTCTTTTCCCTTTTTGTCTACTTTCTTCCCCGAAAAAAGTTTAAAGGCTGTTTTGAAACAAGTGTCACAGCGACAAAAGAGGAAGTAGAATGTAGTCTGCCTTTGTAACCTTTATAGTGCTGGTACAGACTTAATGCTCATGCAAACAGGTTTGACCCAGGCCAGCCGCCAAGTTAATTGGCGGTTGGTCTGTGATATAACCGGTTTGCTTCTGTGAGTATCTTTCAGCATCAAAATTAAGCAGATATTTAAGGTTATGGAAAGTAGACAACACAATAATCTACTTTTTGGAGAATTACCCAGCATTCTAAGGGTTAAAAATAGCTTCTGACCCCTTAAAGGTAATCCAATGAGTAGAGTATACGGTGACATGGGTACACCCCTCATATCGTTCATGAATTAAAAAAAAATGGCTGAATTGAAGGCCACAGTATGGTAAATAATTAATTGGTTAAAAAGGGTACAAATAGTGCAACGATCTAACGCTTTCCCCATAGAGGATTTTGCATGGACTAAATGTCCTGTCGTTATGTAAATAATGGTAATGCATTGTGGTAAAGGAAAAAGATCGTTACGAGCAATGTCTTCACTTGCCAATACGGTCTGTTGGATATCCTGCTTTGGGAACGTAACAATTGGTTGTTGACAGAATAACAGACTTGACAGACAAAACACGTTCGTTCCCAACAAAATGTCCGGATGACCGAATCATCCGGACTAATGACGCAGAGCATGTTCTGATACACATTAAGACATAAACGGTCTGTATGCACGTGTATACTTATAACCCTTTAGCAAACGCCAAATTGTTGACCGTCCCAAATTGAAAGAGTTTGCAGACGACATTTCAAAACGTGAAGAAATTCAAAGATAATCTTCTGATATGGCAGACAACATTGTGGGAAAAGGAGAAATTGCTCGTCACGAGCAATTTCTCCTTTACCCACAATGTTTTCAAAGGTCGTCTGCAACAAACTGGTCAAATAATTCTGTTCCCTTACAATTTCGTTCGGATTGCGAGACATCCGGATAATTGGGTCCGGATAAACGAGGCTTCACTGTTTATTCTAGTGATTAGGGACTATGTTGTCACTGTACTGTAATTGTTGACCGAATAAACGTTTTACAAACGTTATCGAAATGATAAATCTTTTTCTAAAACCTACCCTTAACCCCATTTAACTCACACTGCTTTGCTCTCAAGCCGAAGTGATACCAGCTAACACATTTTATCAGTAATATGTTACAGCCGAAGTGCTATTAGCACAATTAAGAAGTCATGTGTTTAATCCAAAGTGATATTTGCACAATTTAAATGTATCAGTAATGTGTACAGCCAACGTGATTATTAACTTATCATAGAATACTCTAGCTGGTGTGTTTAGTATAAGCAGCCAACTCTTACAAAAATGATACCCAGATTTAATGTCCACAAGCTCGTTGGAAAGTATTGTGTAAAGAAAAACAGAAAAAAATAGAAGATCAGTGTTCCCCTTCGAACAAGGGTTGCTTTTCTTCAAGACAAATACGTTAGAATATTATAACGTCTTTATTTTTTTCGTAATCGATATTCTTTCAATGAACAAAAACAACTTTAACGGGCCTTTCTATGAAGAATTACCTCATAATTTCGCTAAATACATGTTTACTTTATAATGAAGGGTATAATATAAGTTGTCATCATACTTTGAATGACGAATCTTGAATGTAAGAAAAGATCTCTTTGATTCTCTTCGGTTGTATTCCAAAAATTAGTCCCATTTCGAAATTTTGAGTTTCGACTTCTGGTGCATAGTTTTTCTAGTAAGAAATGAACTGATAGAACACTGATGTGTTTCCTGTATAGGTTATAGTCCTGCAATGCTCCCAAAGTTTGTTTTGATTGCTTATTGCAGGACTATTTGTTTGGGATGTATGAACACAAATGCCGGTACCTCGGCTAGATTTGACATCTAGTGCACTGATTTTCGGACGGTACTAATACACTTTGCTTCGTAGAAAAAAAAATGAGACGATTGAGGCGTCCAGTACAGTTTCTGATGGTTCAATGGCCAAACTTGATGTTATTGGATATAGCTAAGCGTTAAACCACTATGCTTCACTCAGCAGAGTCTTGAAAATGCCTGATTTAACATTGGAGTCAATGGGAATTCAAGATCTCAAAAGTAACAGGTGTATGACCATATTACCGCTTTGAATCAAATTAGAATTTGACAGAAGCAGCTTTGCAGAAATGAGAAATTGCTCATGATAAGCTACGTTTCTTTCCACAAGGATTTATTTTTAAATGATAAAATAAAGGTTTTCCATACACTACGATAATCATCTGCTACATGTATGAATGTGCTTAAACCTACAAATGCCTAGCGATTTGGTTGATCAGAATGCAACATTTTAAAATACAACGACAACAATAAGGAGGGCACGGTTGTTTCCCCTGAATCATTATTTTTCGGATTATAGAGTAGACAGCCTTTTATCTGACCAAAAGTATCCACTGATTTGTATCAAGTGATCGTCAAAATTTCGATTTCAAATCAATTTTGAGATAAATTCGCTCTTGACATTTCGTTACTCGTGCATTTTACCGTTGGGCGATATCTCTAGTGCATGGAAACAGGTTTTAAACACGATTAAACAAAGGAATCTTTGGCCATGTTAAGTGCAATGATGCGCAGCTTACTACCTAATATAAAGCGGGGAAATTGTGAGGCGCGTATACAAATGTTCAATTACTTCCGGGACGAAGTCCATCTTCAACGTGGTTGTTCACAGAAGAGAAAAATTGAAAATAAACATTACATGACAGACTATATATCGGTGCTAGATGTACAATTAAAAGTAGCTATTGAATCCAAGCATAGTTTATACAGGAAACGTCAATCTATCCAAGTACGAGTAAGTACAGTTTGTATGCGTAAGATCTCACAATTACTTCTGTGACGATGCCCATCTTAAACGTGCTTGTTCACAGAAGAGAAAATTTGAAAATAAACATTAAATGACAGACTATCTATCGGTGCTAGATGTACATTTGAACGTAGCTATTGAATCCAAGCATAGTTTATACAGGGAGCGTCAATCTATCTAAGTATGTACAGTTAGTATGTGTTAGATCTCACAATTACTTCTTATACGATGCTCATCTTAAACGTACTTGAAAACGATCATAAAATGACAGACATCAGTGCTAGATATACAACTGAAGGTAGTTATTGAAAACAATCATAATTCATACAGGCAGCTTCGATCTAAGACTGTACAGTTTGTATGCGTTAGATCTCACAAGTGATGTCACGCCTTTGGATTTAAATACATGCTAACTGGCTATATATACATTTTAAAGAAATACAAATCTGATTTTGCCCTCAATGACTGTTCTACAGTACGTATCATGTAACACTAAAGCTGTTGACAAGTTTTAAAGAAATTATTATTAAACTTTTAAATTTCCTCACATCTGTGAAGCGGCACCTTTACCTTTAACTAGGCCCCGCCTTTTGAACGTATCGGAAAACACTTTATCACTATTTTCAAGTGACAATCGACACTGCCTGCGTTCATAAGCGGGTTTTTTTACCCTACCATAACATTTATTTACTTAAATTGTTGAGTAACTTAAAAGACAAACAGACAAACGGTATTGACTAATTCATCAGTGTACGACCACCGAAGGGGAACACAACATACGAATAAACCCATAAACTCTTTGTTGATTATGAGAAAGACCTTTTTTTAGTGTAAATCCCTATTCAAAACTCATTTTCAGACCATACCATTTGCGTTGTCTCAAGTGCGGTACAAGATGATAAATGTTTTATCTTTTATGTTTGCACATGAACGCTAGAGATAACGTATCTAACGCCCAGACAAAGCGCCGAAATCCCCCTGTTACATGTAGCAAACACTTCTTGTTCCGCTTTCGACTGTACATGTAGCTCACAGCACGCAAACATGGTGTGCAAAACATTTATACGCTTAGTGTTTGTGTGTTGCCTTACATGGGACTTTATATTTATATACACATACGGTTTTACAGACATTAGTCCATGTGGCCCATTGGATTTGTGTACGTGTACTTCAGACGATTCCTGTAACCTTGTGAAATTGGATTGTTCAAGGACGAATCTAACGCTGGTAGACGTTTGTCAATACGCATCAGCCAGGCAAAACATAACGGAAGTGGTATTCGACTCCAACAACGTACCGAATCTAAACCGGAATGACACGCAAGGATGCGAACGGATTGAGGAATTGGCCTTGCGGAATTTGGCTTTACGTAACGTTCAGGATGACGCTTTCTTTGACATGAAACATCTTAGACGTCTCGATCTTAGTAACAATGTTCTTAACGTTTACGCAGGTCATACAATGAGTTACGCCAATGCCATAACGTCATTGAGGGAATTGAAGCTTCATGGAAACTTGAAAACCGGAATTGGGACCAACCTGTCGTATCCGACGTTCTCCAATCTTTCCCGACTCGAGACGTTATTCATGGACGGGTTACCAAACGTTGCATTTCCAAAGGACTACGTCAGCCTTCATAACCTAACGTCATTATCCTTGTCGGGTTTACGTGTACATGGCGGTGTTTGTCTACTCGGAGAGCTCGTTAATACCACATTCGACGCGATGCCTCATCTTAAACGATTGGATCTTTCCAACTGCAGTATAACTAACATTCACGCGGGAACTTTCAAAGGGTTGCACAACTTGACGACGTTAGATCTTTCTGAAAACGAGCAACTCGGGTTCAACTCGATGAGAAACATTTCGTACGGACTTCAATACACCACGATCGATTTCCTGAATGTTTCCAAATTACATCCCACCTTTTGTTTGGCAAAGATGATTAGACTTCACGACCTGTGTTACCTAAGAAACACGAGCCTACGCGAGCTTGCATTGGACAGCAATAGAATTGAACTGTTTGAAACCAACCTCGCCCTGTTGCTTCCGGTCACGTTGAAGGTCATACATGTTCGCGACAACAAGTTCACTTTTGGCCCGTACCTTCTACAACTGGCTTGCCTATCTAACCTGGAAATCATCGACGCTGGCTTTCAGAATTTCGCGCATGCGCCATCGCTGTATATCAATGAGCCGGTGTCAAGATATAGTTTATTGGCGCCATCTTGCGGACATTGTATCTATGAGGCCCCTGAGTATTTGTACAATTTGAGTACGGCTATAAGTGGTTGTAAGTATTTTAAGACGGATGTGATTGAAGAAAGCGATCTGTACAGGGTTGGGTTCCCGAGGGCTTTGGAAAGGATTTTCTTTCACGATAGCGGCATGAACTTTAGACTACTACCGTTTCCGATTTTGCCTCTCAATAACCACATTGAACACATGGACTTTTCCGGTAACATTTTAAGCGAATGGATCGGCCCCATTGGCCCATTTCCAGCACTGAAATCACTTAACCTTTCACGGAATTATTGTTCATTCGTAAGTCCGGACTTCTTTTTGTACATGTCCCATTTGCTGAATCTTCAGGTGGAGAAAAACCTAATTGGTATTCCATTGGCTAGCGATGCATCCGGTGCCATATTTAAACCGCTGCGCAACTTGGAAGTGCTTGATGTGTCTTCCAACCAGATACGAGATCTTCCATCGAAAGTGTTTGTCTACTTGACAAGCTTGAGAATGTTGAATATAAGTTTCAATAATATCAACAAATTGACGATCGACCTTCACACTCTTCGGAAGTTAGAGTATGTTGATATCCAGTCTAATGCTTTGTCCGACTTACCTAAAGGTGTCATGGCGCATTTCGATGAGATTCAATCGGGTCGGGACAAAACTTTCTGGATAGACATGCGAAACAACCCGATCAAGTGTTCGTGTAAATATGAGCGTTTCTTGACGTGGATGGTCAGGCATCGGTCATCGTTTATCGAATTCGATCATTACAACTTCACGGACGATTCGGACAGCCCTCTGACCGCCTCGGCCTTTGTTAAGGAGGTGAACAACTTTAGCAAATCGTGTCGTTCGTACACTGTGGTAATCATTGTCTGTACCGTCGGCGTCACCTTGTTTCTTTCTCTGATCATTTGCGGACTTGTTTACAAGAACAGATGGAAGCTGCGATACTTTCTCTACATGAACAAGCGCCGGTTCTACGGTTATAGGGCAGGACCGGATTACGAACCGATCGAAAATTTCCGATACGATGCGTTCATATCGTACGCCGAGGAGAATATTAGATTCATTCTCGATGGGATAATACCGAATTTAGAAGAGCAAGGAATTCAGCTTTGCATTCACCAGCGCGACTTTCTGGCGGGCAGGGCCATCGCAGATAACATCATCGATGCGATACAAAGCAGCAAGAAGACCGTGGTTATACTGACGAAGGCGTTTTTGAAGAGCAAATGGTGCATATACGAGTTTCAGATGTCTAGAATGGAGAGTATATATTCCCGTGATGGAAAGAGTTCGGTTGTGGTGGTGATGTTGGAGGACGTACCGCCCAATAAACTGATGCCTTTAGAGATGATTGAGTGGATAAATCAGGAATCTTACATCGAATATACGGACGACGAACAGGGAAATGTGCTGTTTTGGGAGAACCTTCGACGAGCTATAGAGTGACATTATATACTTGTCTTAAATGCACCTAGATGTGCTGGTTTTAGAGAAACATACTCGCGCTTATGTAAATTACACTCGTTTGAAAGTACCTACAACAAATTCAGTGAACATTGTGATAAAAATCGTACTTTTGCTACCATAGTTTCTAGCCTAGACTCGAAACTTTCAATGAATTCACAGGCGTTAAGCGTCATAAAACGTACTTTGTTCTGATAATCTTTCATAAGGGTTTCATAACGGAAATTACATGCGCAAATGACTTGAGAAATATGTAAGAAGGAATAAATCATTGTTCCTGTTTCGAAAACGGTGTCACACTTCATCTTAGTAGTCAACACTTCTCTCAGACCAGTAAAGAAGTATATCGAGTATCGATATTGTTATAGTACAGTCTAACTTGTGTTAAGCAACCACCCTTTTAAACAGCCAATCTGCCTTAAACAACCATTACAGAAAGTCCCATTGTTAGATTTATAGTGTACATCAATTTGTGTTAAGCAGCCAACCTGTCTTAAACAGCCAATTTACTCTGTCCCATAGGCTGGCCTCTTAACACAAGTTTGACTGTATTATCGATATTTCACTCTTTATGACGATATATTGAACATGTGTCTTATGGAGTTGCTTAGCTCGTTTTGATTCTACCATGCGAAACGATTAAGTTATAAAACTAACAACCACATTCCACGTTAATTTAGAGACTTTTATCCGATAATCTGAAATCAACAATGTTTGTGTTATTGGCGATTACCGGAAAAAAGCCCTGCGGAAAAAATTACCTTCTATCCATCAACTGGCAAGTCAACGAACTGGCATAAATAACTCCTTATGATTGATTTAAAACATAGGTCACGAGAATAGGTTGTTATCAGAAAATGGTCGTATTAATACTTGCATGTTTATATACTAACGTTGATGTTAAAAAAGAATAATAGCTACTTTGTTTAAAACACTTATGTTCTGCTTAGTGATAGTCAATGTAACATTTCAACTTAATTTTAACCTAAGAGAATATAACTATAACTTTTCCACATGAATATGTATCAAATTATATAATTCATAGAGTTTCTGAGATAAACTTAGAAGTGATTAAATAAATTAAAGAATTTAATTGTTTATTTGTCTATTGCTATTTATTCAATTCCTTCCCCTTGTATGAGTTGGACCAGATCAGCGAGCACCCTCCACCTGCTGCACACTATCAGTCAATATGCAAATATATTCCTGAAACATGAATTTCCATTCTACTTGTTGTCTCATCAGGATTCAGATTTCAAGCTTAAGAGACAAACACTGACTTCAGCAGCCTTCGCTGGTTCAATAAATTAAATGTGAGGTCTGGGGCCATTCCACAATAAACGTCAGTTAGGTCCGACGATTTTCAATTGGCTTAAGAAAAATATGGGAGAAAAGAATTGTGTTGAGGGGTGATATTTAACATGGGGGGTGGGCTTTTGAACAGGAGGGTTTGAATTGGAGGGCTTTTGAGGAGGAGGACTTTTCATAGGGGGATTTTCATAGACACTTTCTCAAACTGTATCATTTGGGATTGTAAGGGTTACATGTAGTGTAAAAGGTTATTTGTCCACTTAATGTATTGTCACACCCTGATGAGTGTTAATTATACAAATCACAGTCAACTTCCCTGCTAGACAACAGAAACCATATTACATCAAATCTACCCTATATCCAACCTGTTTGCATAAGCATGAAGTCGGTTTCGGCATTATATAAGGGTTAACCAGTGTTTACAGGTAGTTTATTAAATCGGTTTCATGCGTGCTTGTTTACTAATTCTGGTTGAATTTGGGGTTGTGTGGATGAACATATTTATAGGAAATGCCTTAAACTTCTGAGCGAGTGTTGTTGTTTTATCATAAAGTGTTTCGAACCATACACATCTACTAAGTATGGAAAATACGAAGTAAGTCTCAATAGTTTTTCAAACTGAATCCTTTTTTTTCCGAATAATTCGTTGTTTAACCCTTTACCTTACTCTAATCTTTCGACTGTCCAAATTCGAAAGGGTTTGCAGACAACATTTTAAACTGTGATCAAATTGGATAACAATCTTCTGATATGACAGAAAAATTACAGGAAAGGAGAAATTGCTTATCAAGAGCAATTTCTGCTTTTCCCTCCACGTTTTCCGGAGTTGTCTGCAACAAACTGGTCAAAAGTCGTTATTGTCAGGTAATGGGCTAAGAGTGGTATTGAGAAATAATGGTTAGTAAATAAACCCTGGGATGAAACTTGTTGGGTGATACCCGTCTTTAATAACATGTAGGTAAGTGATGTATTTTCGTCGCTATTTTTAGAATATCAAGTCGATTTTAATGATGATCAAATCAGATAAGTCGTCGTACTCGAAAAAAAGCAACCATGGCCCAATGCACATGATCGAACTTCATGTATACAGAGTGATTATTCAAAAACATCGTGTAATATAACACAGTTTATAACTAATGTAATATCCATTTCGTTTTAAGTCACAATTCACTATTTATCACAGCTTCTATCGGTATAAAAGTGACAAACAGATTGGGACTTTAGTAGCTTTGAAATAACATGACTTCTTTCGATACCAAATCGGGCGACTTTCCTTGGCCTGACATTTCCCGTTGTTCCTTTTTATCTCTTTGCTTCAAGTTCTTATTGTAAATATTCAAAACTCCCAAAACCTTCACTACCAAGCGTTGTATGTATGTTAACTTGCCCACATGGCTTTACAAACTGTATACTGCGTCCAATTTGTAAACGGTGAAGAAAATCAAAGAATATTGAATTAATTTGAATCTATCAAAAGTAGATATCGTTTCTCCTTATGTAAATGAAGAAGATAAGACAATTTAGTATGACAGCTACGCAAGACCGAATTGAGCAATCATTATTTTTGTCTATTGGTTAGTGAAATAATGATTTTATCTAGAAGAATAAAGGTTATATGTTAACCCGGTCCCTCCTCGGACATTTTGTAATGTTCCCAGCTAGAAACAGCAACATGCAGTGTCTCGCGATTTATTGATGTACATTTTCTTTCTCTGAATAAGCTTTTGTTACAATAAGAGTTGTTTATCAATTTATTTTTCTCACTCGGGTTTAACCCTTATAGTGCTGTGACCGACTTCACGCTCATGCATACGGGTTAGATCTAGGCCAGCCGCCAAGCCGCGTCTGGCCTTCGATCTGTTTGCTACTCTCAGTATCTTTCCTCACCAAACGTTTTGGAATACAGACGACACAAACAATACGTTTTAGAAAGTTACCCAGCATTCGTAGTATTGAATACTTTATCAGCGTATGCGTTATAGTAAAGTATCCTACTAGTTTAACATGTAATGTCGTTCAGCTAATTACATAGGTATCTACATTGATGTATTTTGATATAACAATGGAATGCATTGCACGAGTTGCCAATTCATACGCATTTCCGATTAAACACTGATTATCTTTGATAAGACGCTTTGTAGTCCCAAATAATGATATACAGTTAGTTAAGTAAACATATGTACATGTATCTTGTTTTTGTTATTGCAGACTTTGTACAAACAAAGACACAGACGTAATTAGAGTTATACATATACAATATAAAGTCGTAATATCTCGTTAATCCGAACACTTCCGTTCCCAACAAAATTTCCGGATTAACGAATAATCGGGACTAATGAAACAGGGCCTGTATATTTAGACATAAACTGTTTATATGTACGTGTATACCTTTACCAAACGCCAAATTTTCGACCGTCCCAAAGTGAAATTCAAAATTAGTCTTCTGATATGACAGAAAACATTGTGAGTCAAGGAGAAATTGCTCGTCATAATGTTTTTGATAGGCGTCTAAAAAACTAGTCAAACGTCGTTAGTGTATGGTAATTGGTTAAGCAAATTACTGCACAATAATTCACTGTACATGAATGGGCATCACTTGCTCTGGTGGCATTGACTCCGGCTTGGAATATGAGGTAATGCGTTCAATAACCAAGCACGATCATTACTCTTTCAAATCCTAATTAATTAAGTTTTGATTAAGGGTGCCTGGTATATTCGTCTCTAACCACAAATGTTCATAAGTAAAAGAAGGGAGTGACTTGAGAAAATTGTTTCGAAAAACCGGTAAGGAAGTAACAGGGGCATTGGTACGTCCGCTGAACCCCACATTACTTATGAGATACTATCGAAAACAGCTTTAAACTGCAACAAAATTATATCCAACCGAATTATCGAATACATAAGATATCAAATGCCATTTTTATGAATATTGGTAACCAAGGCGGAGACTTGACGGGGAAACGGTTGATTCGGTGGCATCCTTTTGTACTTAATGGCAAAGAGTAGATAAACGGCATGTTTTTTAACGGACAATCTAATTTATCCTGTCACTCGTGTCATTTTGGGACTGATAACTAGATGCCATATAACATTTGTGATATCCGGCACTAACCATATAACACATGCGCGTGACGAATCATGACGTCATAAGAACGCCATGACGTCATGTTTACATCATTCTCTACTTATTCTTTCCTTTTTCTCGTGTTTTATTCACATATTTGTGTTTGAATGAATACATGAAGGTAACGGGATAGATATAATAGATGGTTGGTGTCTTTGAATGGGAAACGTTATCGGGCTCGGCTTCGGATTATTATCCGTTTCGCCTTCGGCTCACCGGATAATATTCCTAAGCCTTGCATGATAACATTTCCTATTCACGACACCAACCATCTTTTCTCTATGTACATAGTCCAATGAGAGGTAATCTGCAGGGCTGGACTACCGAATGCCAATACCTTTTCCTGGCTTTGGTCAATTTCAAATAGACAAATTAAACTGAACTGTCTCTCTCCGTCCATAACTACCTGGGCATGGCAAATAAAGTAAGAAGAACATAGACCATCCCTTTCAGCCACTTATCAATTAAGTGCTTGTTAAGTACGTCATGCTTAAATGTAGATGTTAAAGAAAGGAGACTTTGTAAGGTTATGACTATTTTCTATTGATGACGTTTTATTAACCACGGACGAGTTCAGGGACGTCATGGCTATGAAGCAATGTCGAACAATCAATTATTTTCTTTTAACAAGATATTTTAGAGTGATTTCCCTTTAGGGTTAAAACCTGGGTAATGGAGCGTGGTCAAAATAATCAAGTCAAAGCAAAAACTGAACAAACGCCATTTTTAAATCAAGTTTCATTTTATAAAGATTTTTCCTGGATTGGAATGCGTATTTGCCAAATTCATTCATGTAATTTTAATTTTAATGTGAACATTGAAAATTACAGGGAGTTAATAGATATGAAATGAATAACAAAATCGTTGATATTCATTTTGTAAATTATAAAAATCATTGATATTCAGTTTCTAAGTATGAATTAAAAATCAGGCAAATCTTGAAAATTGGCTCGGTGAGTGCATTTGAAATGATAAATATTTCATGAATTACATTTCAACTTATTCTATATCCAAAACAATTGCCAGTTTTCCATTACATCTCTTCGCCATGCTGTTCGCATTTGGTTCCTTCCTTAATGCGATGTTGGACAAGTTTCAGGAGAAGGTTTCAACAACAGCGACAATGCAGGCGATCTTCATCGAAGTTGGTTTAAGTGCAAGTAGGTAAGCATTTCGGATTCCCTTCTCGTGGTGTTACAGGTACACACTTTACCTCCTTCAGATAGTTCGATTGATCCAGACATAGTTATTTCATTCTACACAGTTACAGCTTGGAGCGCACAGTGAAGGCGGATGTTTAATGAGTTTTATCACATCTATGTCAACCTGGAACATTGTTATCGTTAGGGTTTGTTAAAATGATGTCTCGTTAATCAGAACATTTCCGTTCCCAACAAAATGTCCGGTTTACCGAATCATCCGGACTAATCAATCAGAGCATGTTCTTATATACATTACGACATAAACGGTCTGTATGCATGTGTATACTTATAACCCTTTAGCAAACGCCAAATTGTCGACCGTCCCTAATTGAAAGAGTTTGCAGACTACATACCAAAACGTGATGAAATTCAAAGATAATCTTCTGATATGGCCGAAAACATTGTGGGAAAAGGAGAAAGTGCTCGTCACGAGCAATTTCTCCTTTATCCACAATGTTTTCAAAATTCGTCTGCAACAAACTGGTCACATAATTCCGTTCCCTTACAATTTCGTTCGGATTGCGAGACATCCGGATAATCGGGGTCCGGATAAACGAGGCTTCACTGTATGTTCTTGTGATTAGGGACTACGTTGTCACCGTACTGTAATTGTTAACCGAATAAACGTTTACAAACGTTACCGAAATGATAAATCTTTTTCTAAAACCTACCTTAAACCCCATTTAACTCACACTGCTTTGCTCTCAAGCCGAAGTGATACCAGCTAACACATTTTATCAGTAATATGTTACAGCCGAAGTGCTATTAGCACAATTAAGAAGTCATGTGTTTAATCCAAAGTGATATTTACACAATTTAAATGTATCAGTAATGTGAACAGCCAACGTGATTATAAACTAATCATAAAATATTCTAGTTGGTGTGTCTAGTATAAGCAGCCAACTCTTACAAAAATGATACCCAGATTTAATGTCCAAAAGCTCGTTGGAAAGTATTGTGTAAAAAAAACAGAAAAAAATAGAAGATCAGTGTTCCCCTTCAAACAACGGTTGCTTTTCTTCAAGACAAATACGTTAGAATATTATAACGTCTTTATTTTGTTCGTAATCGATATTCTTTCAATGAACAAAAACAACTTTAACGGGCCTTTCTATGAAGAATTACCTCATAATTTCGCTAAATGCATGTTTACTTTATAATGAAGGGTATAATATAAGTTGTCATCATACATTGAATGACGAATCTTGAATGTAAGAAAAGATCTCTTTGACTCTCTTCGGTTGTATTCCAAAAATTAGTCCCATTTCGAAATTTTGAGTTTCGACTTCTGGTGCATAGTTTTTCTAGTAAGAAATGAGCTGATAGAACACTGATGTGTTTCCTGTATAGGTTATAGTCCTGCAATGCTCCCAAAGTTTGTTTTGATTGCTTATTGCAGGACTATTTGTTTGGGATATATGAACACAAATGCCGGTACCTCGGCTAGATTTTACAGCTAGTGCACTGATTTTCGGACGGTACTAATACACTTTGCTCCATAGAAAAAAAATGAGACGATTGAGGCGTCCAGTACAGTTTCTGCTGGTTCAATGGCCAAACTTGATGTTTCTGGATATAGCTAAGCGTAAAACCACTATGTTTCACTCAGCAGAGTCTTGAAAATGCCTGATTTAACATTGGAGTCAATGGGAATTCAAGATCTCAAAAGTAACAGGTGTATGACCATATTACCGCTTTGAATCAAATTAGAATTTGACAGAAGCAGCTTTGCAGAAATGAGAAATTGCTCATGCTAAGCTACGTTTCTTTCCACAAGGATTTATTTTTAAATGATAAAATAAAGGTTTTCCATACACTACGATAATCATCTGCTACATGTATGAATGTGCTTAAACCTACAAATGCCTAGCGATTTGGTTGATCAGAATGCAACGGTTTAAAATAAAACGACAACAATAAGGAGGGCACGGTTGTTTCCCCTGAATCATTATTTTTCGGATTTTAGAGTAGACAGCCTTTTATCTGACCAAAAGTATCCACTGATTTGTATCAAGTGATCGTCAAAATTTCGATTTCAAATCAATTTTGAGATAAATTCGCTCTTGACATTTCGTTACTCTTGCATTTTACCGTTGGCCGATATCTCTAGTGCATGGAAACAGGTTTTAAACACGATTAAACAAAGGAATTCTTGGCCATGTTAAGTGCAATGATGCGCAGCTTACTACCTAATATAAAGCGGGGAAATGGTAAGGCGCGTATACAAATGTTCAATTACTTCCGGGACGAAGTCCATTTTCAACGTGGTTGTTCACAGAAGAGAAAAAATGAAAATAAACATTACATGACAGACTATATATCGGTGCTAGATGTACAATTAAAAGAAGCTATTGAATCCAAGCATAGTTTATACAGGAAACGTCAATCTATCCAAGTACTAGTAAGTACAGTTTGTATGCGTAAGATCTCACAATTACTTCTGTGACGATGCCCATCTTAAACGTGCTTGTTCACAGAAGAGAAAATTTGAAAATAAACATTAAATGACAGACTATCTATCGGTGCTAGATGTACATTTGAACGTAGCTATTGAATCCAAGCATAGTTTATACAGGGATTGTCAATCTATCTAAGTATGTACAGTTAGTATGTGTTAGATCTCACAATTACTTCTTATACGATGCCCATCTTAAACGTACTTGAAAACGATCATAAAATGACAGACATCAGTGCTAGATGTACAATTGAAGGTAGTTATTGAAAACAATCATAATTCACACAGGCAGCTTCGATCTATCTAAGACTGTACAGTTTGTATGCGTTAGATCTCACAAGTGATGTCACGCCTTTGGATTTAAATACATGCTAACTGGCTATATATACATTTTAAAGAAATACAAATCTGATTTTGCCCTCAATGACTGTTCTACAGTACGTATCATGTAACACTAAAGCTGTTGACAAGTTTTAAAGAAATCATTATTAAACTTTTAAATTTCCTCACATCTGTGAACAGGCACCTTTACCTTTAACTAGGCCCCGTCTTTTGAACGTATCGGAAAACACTTTATCACTATTTTCAAGTGACAATCGACACTGCCTGCGTTCATAAGCGGGGGTTTTTACCCTACCATAACATTTGTTTACTAAAATTGTTGAGTAAGTTAAAAGAGAAACAGACAAACGGTATTGACTAATTCATCAGTGTACGACCACCGAAGGGGTACACAACATACGAATAAACCCATAAACTCTTTGTTGATTATGAGAAAGACCTTTTTTTAGTGTAAATCCCTATTCAAAACTCATTTTCAGACCATACCATTTGCGTTGTCTCAAGCGCGGTACAAGATGATAAATGTTTTATCTTTTATGTTTGCACATGAACGCTAGAGATAACGTATCTAACGCCCAGGCAAAGCGCCGAAATCCCCCTGTTACATGTAGCAAACACTTCTTGTTCCGCTTTCGACTGTACATGTAGCTCACAGCACGCAAACATGGTGTGCAAAACATTTATACGCTTAGTGTTTGTGTGTTGCCTTACATGGGACTTTATATTTATATACACATACGGTTTTACAGACATTAGTCCATGTGGCCCATTGGATTTGTGTACGTGTACTTCAGACGATTCCTGTAACCTTGTGAAATTGGATTGTTCAAGGACGAATCTAACGCTGGGAGACGTTTGTCAATACGCATCAGCCAGGCAAAACATAACGGAAGTGGTATTCGACTCCAACAACGTACCGAATCTAAACCGGAATGACACGCAAGGATGCGAACGGATTGAGGAATTGGCCTTGCGGAATTTGGCTTTACGTAACGTTCAGGATGACGCTTTCTTTGACATGAAACATCTTAGACGTCTCGATCTTAGTAACAATGTTCTTAACGTTTACGCAGGTCATACAATGAGTTACGCCAATGCCATAACGTCATTGAGGGAATTGAAGCTTCATGGAAACTTGAAAACCGGAAGTGGGACCAACCTGTCGTATCCGACGTTCTCCAATCTTTCCCGACTCGAGACGTTATTCATGGACGGGTTACCAAACGTTGCATTTCCAAAGGACTACGTCAGCCTTCATAACCTAACGTCATTATCCTTGTCGGGTTTACGTGTACATGGCGGTGTTTGTCTACTCGGAGAGCTCGTTAATACCACATTCGACGCGATGCCTCATCTTAAACGATTGGATCTTTCCAACTGCAGTATAACTAACATTCACGCGGGAACTTTCAAAGGGTTGCACAACTTGACGACGTTAGATCTTTCTGAAAACGAGCAACTCGGGTTCAACTCGATGAGAAACATTTCGTACGGACTTCAATACACCACGATCGATTTCCTGAATGTTTCCAAATTACATCCCACCTTTTGTTTGGCAAAGATGATTAGACTTCACGACCTGTGTTACCTAAGAAACACGAGCCTACGCGAGCTTGCATTGGACAGCAATAGAATTGAACTGTTTGAAACCAACCTCGCCCTGTTGCTTCCGGTCACGTTGAAGGTCATACATGTTCGCGACAACAAGTTCACTTTTGGCCCGTACCTTCTACAACTGGCTTGCCTATCTAACCTGGAAATCATCGACGCTGGCTTTCAGAATTTCGCGCATGCGCCATCGCTGTATATCAATGAGCCGGTGTCAAGATATAGTTTATTGGCGCCCTCTTGCGGACATTGTATCTATGAGGCCCCTGAGTATTTGTACAGTTTGAGTACGGCTATAAGTGGTTGTAAGTATTTTAAGACGGATGTGATTGAAGAAAGCGATTTGTACAGGGTTGGGTTCCCGAGGGCTTTGGAAAGGATTTTCTTTCACGATAGCGGCATGAACTTTAGACTACTACCGTTTCCGATTTTGCCTCTCAATAACCACATTGAACACATGGACTTTTCCGGTAACATTTTAAGCGAATGGATCGGCCCCATTGGCCCATTTCCAGCACTGAAATCACTTAACCTTTCACGGAATTATTGTTCATACGTAAGTCCGGACTTCTTTTTGTACATGTCCCATTTGCTGAATCTTCAGGTGGAGAAAAACCTAATTGGTATTCCATTGGCTAGCGATGCATCCGGTGCCATATTTAAACCGCTGCGCAACTTGGAAGTGCTTGATGTGTCTTCCAACCAGATACGAGATCTTCCATCGAAAGTGTTTGTCTACTTGACAAGCTTGAGAATGTTGAATATAAGTTTCAACAATATCAACAAATTGACGATCGACCTTCACACTCTTCGGAAGTTAGAGTATGTTGATATCCAGTCTAATGCTTTGTCCGACTTACCTAAAGGTGTCATGGCGCATTTCGATGAGATTCAATCGGGTCGGGACAAAACTTTCTCGATAGACATGCGAAACAACCTGATCAAGTGTTCGTGTAAATATGAGCGTTTCTTGACGTGGATGGTCAGGCATCGGTCATCGTTTATCGAATTCGATCATTACAACTTCACGGACGATTCGGACAGCCCTCTGACCGCCTCGGCCTTTGTTAAGGAGGTGAACAACTTTAGCAAATCGTGTCGTTCGTACACTGTGGTAATCATTGTCTGTACCGTCGGCGTCACCTTGTTTCTTTCTCTGATCATTTGCGGACTTGTTTACAAGAACAGATGGAAGCTGCGATACTTTCTCTACATGAACAAGAGCCGGTTCTACGGTTATAGGGCAGGACCGGATTACGAACCGATCGAAAATTTCCGATACGATGCGTTCATATCGTACGCCGAGGAGAATATTAGATTCATTCTCGATGGGATAATACCGAATTTAGAAGAGCAAGGAATTCAGCTTTGCATTCACCAGCGCGACTTTCTGGCTGGCAGGGCCATCGCAGATAACATCATCGATGCGATACAAAGCAGCAAGAAGACCGTGGTTATACTGACTAAGGCGTTTTTGAAGAGCAAATGGTGCATATACGAGTTTCAGATGTCTAGAATGGAGAGCATATATTCCCGTGATGGAAAGAGTTCGGTTGTGGTGGTGATGTTGGAGGACGTACCGCCCAATAAACTGATGCCTTTAGAGATGATTGAGTGGATAAATCAGGAATCTTACATCGAATATACGGACGACGAACAGGGAAATGTGCTGTTTTGGGAGAACCTTCGACGAGCTATAGAGTGACATTATATACTTGTCTTAAACGCACCTAGATGTGCTGGTTTTAGAGAAACATACTCGCGCTTATGTAAATTACACTCGTTTGAAAGTACTTACAACAAACTTCAGTGAACATTGTTATAAAAACCGTACTTTTGCTACATTAGTTTCTAGCCTAGACTCGAAACTTTCAATGAATTCACGGGCATTAAGCGTCATAAAACGTACTTTGTTTAGATACTCTTTCATAAGGCTTTCATAACGGAAACTACATGCGCAAATGACTTGAGAAATATGTAAGAAGGAATAAATCATTGTTCCTGTTTCGAAAACGGTGTCATACTTCATCTTAGTAGTCAACACTTCTCTCAGACCAGTAAAGAAGTATATCGAGTATCGATATTGTTATAGTACAGTCTAACTTGTGTTAAGCAACCACCCTTTTAAACAGCCAATCTGCCTTAAACAACCACTACAGAAAGTCCCATTGTTAGATTTATAGTGTACATCAATTTGTGTTAAGCAGCCAACCTGTCTTAAACAGCCAATTTACTCTGTCCCATAGGCTGGCCTCTTAACACAAGTTTGACTGTATTATCGATATTTCACTCTTTATGACGATATATTGAATCTGAAATCAACAATGTTTGTGTTATTGGCGATTACCGGAAAAAAGCCCTGCGGAAAAAATTACCTTCTATCTATCAACTGGTAAGTCAACGAACTGGCATAAATAACTCCTTATGATTGATTTAAAACATAGGTCACGAGAATAGGTTGTTATCAGAAAATGGTCGTATTAATACTTGCACGTTTATATACTAACGTTGATGTTAAAAAAGAATAATAGCTACTTTGTTTAAAACATTTATGTTCTGCTTAGTGATAGTCAATGTAACATTTCAACTTAATTTTAACCTAAGAGAATATAACTATAACTTTTCCACATGAATATGTATCAAATTATATAATTCATAGAGTTTCTGAGATAAACTTAGAAGTGATTAAATAAATTAAAGAATTTAATTGTTTATTTGTCTATTGCTATTTATTCAATTCCTTCCCCTTGTATGAGTTGGACCAGATCAGCGAGCACCCTCCACCTGCTGCACACTATCAGTCAATATGCAAATATATTCCTGAAACATGAATTTCCATTCTACTTGTTGTCTCATCAGGATTCAGATTTCAAGCTTAAGAGACAAACACTGACTTCAGCAGCCTTCGCTGGTTCAATAAATTAAATGTGAGGTCTGGGGCCATTCCACAATAAACGTCAGTTAGGTCCGACGATTTTCAATTGGCTTAAGAAAAATATGGGAGAAAAGAATTGTGTTGAGGGGTGATATTTAACATGGGGGGGTGGGCTTTTGAACAGGAGGGTTTGAATTGGAGGGCTTTTGAGGAGGAGGACTTTTCATAGGGGGATTTTCATAGACACTTTCTCAAACTGTATCATTTGGGATTGTAAGGGTTACACGTAGTGTAAAAGGTTATTTGTCCACTTAATGTATTGTCACACCCTGATGAGTGTTAATTATACAAATCACAGTCAACTTCCCTGCTAGACAACAGAAACCATATTACATCCAATCTACCCTATATCCAACCTGTTTGCATAAGCATGAAGTCGGTTTCGGCATTATATAAGGGTTAACCAGTGTTTACAGGTAGTTTATTAAATCGGTTTCATGCGTGCTTGTTTACTAATTCTGGTTGAATTTGGGGTTGTGTGGATGAACATATTTATAGGAAATGCCTTAAACTTCTGAGCGAGTGTTGTTGTTTTATCATAAAGTGTTTCGAACCATACACATCTACTAAGTATGGAAAATACGAAGTAAGTCTCAATAGTTTTTCAAACTGAATCCTTTTTTTTTCGAATAATTCGTTGTTTAACCCTTTACCTTACTCTAATCTTTCGACTGTCCAAATTCGAAAGGGTTTGCAGACAACATTTTAAACTGTGATCAAATTGGATAACAATCTTCTGATATGACAGAAAAATTACAGGAAAGGAGAAATTGCTTATCAAGAGCAATTTCTGCTTTTCCCTCCACGTTTTCCGGAGTTGTCTGCAACAAACTGGTCAAAAGTCGTTATTGTCAGGTAATGGGCTAAGAGTGGTATTGAGAAATAATGGTTAGTAAATAAACCCTGGGATGAAACTTGTTGGGTGATACCCGTCTTTAATAACATGTAGGTAAGTGATGTATTTTCGTCGCTATTTTTAGAATATCAAGTCGATTTTAATGATGATCAAATCAGATAAGTCGTCGTACCCGAAAAAAAGCAACCATGGCCCAATGCACATGATCGAACTTCATGTATACAGAGTGATTATTCAAAAACATCGTGTAATATAACACAGTTTATAACTAATGTAATATCCATTTCGTTTTAAGTCACAATTCACTATTTATCACAGCTTCTATCGGTATAAAAGTGACAAACAGATTGGGACTTTAATAGCTTTGAAATAACATGACTTCTTTCGATACCAAATCGGGCGACTTTCCTTGGCCTGACATTTCCCGTTGTTCCTTTTTATCTCTTTGCTTCAAGTTCTTATTGTAAATATTCAAAACTCCCAAAACCTTCACTACCAAGCGTTGTATGTATGTTAACTTGCCCACATGGCTTTACAAACTGTATACTGCGTCCAATTTGTAAACGGTGAAGAAAATCAAAGAATATTGAATTAATTTGAATCTATCAAAAGTAGATATCGTTTCTCCTTATGTAAATGAAGAAGATAAGACAATTTAGTATGACAGCTACGCAAGACCGAATTGAGCAATCATTATTTTTGTCTATTGGTTAGTGAAATAATGATTTTATCTAGAAGAATAAAGGTTATATGTTAACCCGGTCCCTCCTCGGACATTTTGTAATGTTCCCAGCTAGAAACAGCAACATGCAGTGTCTCGCGATTTATTGATGTACATTTTCTTTCTCTGAATAAGCTTTTGTTACAATAAGAGTTGTTTATCAATTTATTTTTCTCACTCGGGTTTAACCCTTATAGTGCTCTGACCGACTTCACGCTCATGCATACGGGTTAGATCTAGGCCAGCCGCCAAGCCGCGTCTGGCCTTCGATCTGTTTGCTACTCTCAGTATCTTTCCTCACCAAACGTTTTGGAATACAGACGACACAAACAATACGTTTTAGAAAGTTACCCAGCATTCGTAGTATTGAATACTTTATCAGCGTATGCGTTATAGTAAAGTATCCTACTAGTTTAACATGTAATGTCGTTCAGCTAATTACATAGGTATCTACATTGATGTATTTTGATATAACAATGGAATGCATTGCACGAGTTGCCAATTCATACGCTTTTCCGATTAAACACTGATTATCTTTGATAAGACGCTTTGTAGTCCCAAATAATGATATACAGTTAGTTAAGTAAAAATATGTACATGTATCTTGTTTTTGTTATTGCAGACTTTGTACAAACAAAGACACAGACGTAATTAGAGTTATACATATACAATATAAAGTCGTAATATCTCGTTAATCCGAACACTTCCGTTCCCAACAAAATTTCTGGATTAACGAATAATCGGGACTAATGAAACAGGGCCTGTATATTTAGACATAAACTGTTTATATGTACGTGTATACCTTTACCAAACGCCAAATTTTCGACCGTCCCAAAGTGAAATTCAAAATTAGTCTTCTGATATGACAGAAAACATTGTGAGTCAAGGAGAAATTGCTCGTCATAATGTTTTTGATAGGCGTCTAAAAAACTAGTCAAATGTCGTTAGTGTATGGTAATTGGTTAAGCAAATTACTGCACAATAATTCACTGTACATGAATGGGCATCACTTGCTCTGGTGGCATTGACTCCGGCTTGGAATATGAGGTAATGCGTTCAATAACCAAGCACGATCATTACTCTTTCAAATCCTAATTAATTAAGTTTTGATTAAGGGTGCCTGGTATATTCGTCTCTAACCACAAATGTTCATAAGTAAAAGAAGGGAGTGACTTGAGAAAATTGTTTCGAAAAACCGGTAAGGAAGTAACAGGGGCATTGGTACGTCCGCTGAACCCCACATTACTCATGAGATACTATCGAAAACAGCTTTAAACTGCAACAAAATTATATCCAACCGAATTATCGAATACATAAGATATCAAATGCCATTTTTATGAATAGTTTGCTAACCAAGGCGGAGACTTGACGGGGAAACGGTTGATTCGGTGGCATCCTTTTGTACTTAATGGCAAAGAGTAGATAAACGGCATGTTTTTTAACGGACAATCTAATTTATCCTGTCACTAGTGTCATTTTGGGACTGATAACTAGATGCCATATAACATTTGTGATATCCGGCACTAAGCATATAACACATGCGCGTGACGAATCATGACGTCATAAGAACGCCATGACGTCATGTTTACATCATTCTCTACTTATTCTTTCCTTTTTCTCGTGTTTTATTCACATATTTGTGTTTGAATGAATACATGAAGTTAACGGGATAAATAGAATAGATGGTTGGTGTCTTTGAATGGGAAAAGTTATCGGGATGGGCTTCGGATTATTATCCGTTTCGCCTTCGGCTCACCGGATAATATCCCTAAGCCTAGCATGATGACATTTCCTATTCACGACACCAACCATCTTTTCTCTATGTACATAGTCCAATGAGAGGTAATCCGCAGGGATGGACTACCGAATGCAAATACCTTTTCCTGGCTTTGGTCAATTTCAAATAGACAAATTAAACTGAACTGTCTCTCTCCGTCCATAACTACCTGGGCATGGCAAATAAAGTAAGAAGAACATAAACCATCCCTTTCAGCCACTTATCAATTAAGTGCTTGTTAAGTACGTCATGCTTAGATGTAGATGTTAAAGAAAGGAGACTTTGTAAGGTTATGTCTAGTTTCTATTGATGACGTTTTATTAACATGGACGAGTTCAGGGACGTCATGGCTAAGAAGCAATGTCGAACAATCAATTATTTTCTTTTAACAAGATATTTTAGAGTGATTTCCCTTTAGGGTAAGACCTGGGTAATGGAGCATGGTCAGAATAATAGAGTCAAAGCAAAAACTGAACAAACGCCATTTTAAAATCAAGTTTCATTTTATAAAGATTTTTCCTGGATTGGAATGCGTATTTGCCAAATTCATTCATGTAATTTTAATTTTAATGTGAACATTGAAAATTACAGGGAGTTAATTGATATGAAATGAATAACAAAATCGTTGATATTCATTTTGTAAATTATAAAAATCATTGATATTCAGTTTCTAAGTATGAATTAAAAAATCAGGCAAATCTTGAAAATTGGCTCGGTGAGTGCATTTGAAATGATAAATATTTCATGAATTACATTTCAACTTATTCTGTATCCAAAACAATTGCCAGTTTTCCATTACATCTCTTCGCCATGATGTTCGCATTTGGTTCCTTCCTTAATGCAATGTTGGACAAGTTTCAGGAGAAGGTTTCAACAACAGCGACAATGCAGGCGATCTTCATCGAAGTTGGTTTAAGTGCAAGTAGGTAAGCATTTCGGATCCCGTTCTCGCGGTGTTACAGGTACACACTTTACCTCCTTCAGATAGTTCGATTGATCCGGCATAGTTTTTTCATTCTACACAGTTACAGCTTGGAGCGCCCGAGTTACCGGCAAAAGACTTTTTTACTTGAAGCAGATAATTTTAGGAAAGATTTGTAAACATGTGAAAAACCTTTCAGTTCTGTTTTTGTGATATGTGAATAGATTTAAAAAAAGCATTGTGGCTAAAGGAGAAATTGCTTGTGACAAGCAATTTCTCCTTTTTCCATAATGCTTTTTGAAAGTCGTGTGCTGCAAGACGCAATAGTTTGACGTTATGTGGAAATGTGTTGACAGTGTTTCTTTCACAATTGATAAGACAGATGATATGAATAACAAAGACGGACACGGAGAGTGCTGTGAAAGATCATTTATCACATCTATGTCAACCTGGAACATTGTTATCGTTAGGGTTTGTTAAAATGATGTCTCGTTAATCCTAACATGTCCGTTCCCAACAAAATGTCCGGTTTACCGAATCACCCAGACTAATGAATCAGAGCATGTTCTTATACACATTACGACATAAACGGTCTGGATGCACGTGTATACTTATGTCATGTGTTTAATCCAAAGTGATACTTGCACAATTTTAATGTATCAGTAATGTGAACAGCCAACGTGATTATTAACTTATCATAGAATACCCTAGCTGGTGTGTTTAGTATAAGCAGCCAACTCTTACAAAAATGATACCTAGATTTAATGTCCAAAAGCTCGTTGGAAAGTATTGTGAAAGTAAAAAAGAAAAACAGAAAAAAAATAGAAGGTCAGTGTTCCCCTTCGAACAAGGGTTGCTTTTCTTCAAGACAAATACGTTAGAATATCATAACGTCTTTATTTTTTTCGTAATCGATATTCTTTCAATGAACAAAAACAACTTTAACGGGCCTTTCTATGAAGAATTACCTCATAATTTCGCTTAATGCATGTTTACTTTATAATGAAGGGTATAATATAAGTTGTCATCATACATTGAATGACGAATCTTGAATGTAAGAAAAGGTATCTTTCATTCTCTTTGGTTGTATTCCCAAAAGTAGTCCCATTTCGAAATTTTGAGTCTCGACTTCTGGTGCATAGTTTTTCTAGTAAGAGATGAGCTGATAGAACACTGATGTGTTTCCTGTATAGGTTATAGTCCTGCAATGCTCCCAAAGTTTGTATTAATTGCTTTTTGCAGGACTATTTGTTTGGGATGTATGAACACAAATGCCGGTACCTCGGCTAGATTTGACAGCAAGTGCACTGATTTTCGAACGGTACTAATACACTTTGCTCCGTAGAAAAAAAATGAGACGATTGAGGCGTCCATTTCATTACAGTTTCTGATGGTTCAATGGCCAAACTTGATGTTTCTGGATATAGCTATGCGTAAAAACACTATGCTTCACTCAGCAGAGTCTTGAAAATGCCTGATTTAACATTGGAGTCAATGGGAATTCAAGATCTCAAAAGTAACAGGTGTATGACCATATTACCGCTTTGAATCAAATTAGAATTTGACAGAAGCAGCTTTGCAGAAATGAGAAATTGCTTATGATAAGCTACGTTTCTTTCCACAAAGATTTATCTTTAAACGATAAAATAAAGGTTTTCTATACACTACAATAATCATCTTCTACATGTATGAATGGGCTTAAACCTACAAATGCCTAACGATTTGGTTGATCAGAATGCAACATTTTAAAACACAACGACAACAATAAGGAGGGCACGGTTGTTTCCCCTGAATCATTGTTTTTCGGATTTTAGAGTAGACAGCCTTTTATCAGACCAAAAGTATCAACTAATTTGTATCAAGTGATCGTCAAAATTTCGATTTCAAATCAATTGTGAGATAAATTCGCTCTTTACATTTCGTTACTCGTGCATTTTACCGTTGGCCGATATCTCTAGTGCATGGAAATAGGTTTTAAACACGTCTAAACAAAGGACTTTTTGGCCATGTTAAGTGCAATGATGCGCAGTTTTCTACATAATATAAAGCGGGGAAATGGTAAGGCGCGTATACATATGTTCAATTACTTCCGGGACGAAGTCCATCTTAAATGTGCTTGTTCACAGAAGAGAAAATTTGAAAATAAACATTAAATGACAGACTCTCTATCGGTGCTAGATGTACCATTAAAAGTAGCTATTGAATCCAAGCATAGTTTATACAGGAAACGTCAATCTATCCAAGTACTAGTATGTACAGTTTGTCTGCGTAAGATCTCACAATTACTTCTGGGACGATGCCCATCTTAAACGTACTTGTTAACAGAAGAGAAAATTTGAAAATAAACATTAAATGGCAGACTATCTATCGGTGCTAGATGTACATTTGAACGTAGCTATTGAAAACAATCATAATTCATACAGGGAGCGTCAATCGATCTAAGTATGTACAGTTAGTATGTGTTAGATCTCACAATTACTTCTTATACGATGCCCATCTTAAACGTACTTGAAAATGACCATAAAATGACAGACATCAGTGCTACATATACAATTGAAGGTAGTTATTGAAAGCAATCATAATTCATACAGGCAGCTTCGATCTAAGACTGTACAGTTTGTATGAGTTAGATCTCACAAGTGATGTCACGCCTTTGGATTTAAATACATGCTAACTGGCTATATATGTTACAGGGAAATTGTGAAATCAGGGATTTCGTGAAATCCCTGAAAATTTCAGCGATTTCATGAAATCCCTTATTCACTGAAATAATTTTAAACTTATTTTCAACTTATTTTTGTTTCTAACTATTTTGCTTATGAAGAAATTGTTAATGGAATTAAAGATAAGAATAACAATAAGTAAATATAAACATTTTGATATTTTTGGACAATTTTTTCACAAGCAAATGACTATTATCAGTGGCTTTATAAATCAAAGTTATCCAATACAAAGATGAATTAAGTTATACATAGTTTGCTTATAAAACATGATCAGTGCAAAAATGATTTAAAAGAATACTAATTGTATTTTTTATAGAAATGTTCAGTACGAAAATGACTTTAATTTTAAAAAACTAATTGTATGCTTAAAGATATATTCAGTTCAAAATTAATTAAGGGAAAATATTTTGTATTCTAATAAAACGTGTTCAGTGCAAAACTAGTGTAAGTGCCTAATGAAACACACAGGCTCTTAGATGTGATTTTCTTTTAACATTTGTCGAGTCAATGCAATAAGATTGTAAGTGCTAAAAATAACTTAAGCTATTGACAAACATTTAACGCTTAACTAACGATTTACATTTTAACGCATGTACTTGTTCAGTGCAAAACAGTTGTAAATGTTGAATGAAATATAAAGGCTATTGAATTAGATTTCCACTACACATTTAGTCAGGTCAGTGCAAAAAGCTTGTAAGTGCTAAAAAAACGAAGTTTAAGCTAGGATAGTAAAACGCAGTGTGAAAGCAGTTAAGTAGATATTGTAATTGGCATATTACACAATACACTGCCCATCTACCCCTTTCATGTATTAACTATCTATGACACCTGCAAGCCTGAATTAACACACCTGGGGATAACTTGACAGGTAAGTGTCCCGTGCTTATAATCAACCCCTTGTCATATTTCCCAGACAGTATGGATAACAACCCTTTTATATAGCAAAGTTATTATTTAGTGTTGTCTGTTGTTAATACACGAAATGGGAGGAGGGGGTTATCAATGAATTAAGCAACTTTAAGTTACTTATATATTACAACAATAATTTCATATTAGGTAAACTAAATAATTATTGTAACAAATTAAATCGAGGGCTTGTTGCAAAACTATTGTTAGTCCTTCATAAAGTGAAGGACTTACAATATTTTTGCCAAAATTCATCGAAATATAATATTAATAAATTATTAATAAGAGTTTGAATGGGTCATATTCAGGATTTCATTAATGTATAAAATAAAACTTGTCAAATAATCTTTTTAAGTATTTACATCAAAAGCGATGATAATCTACTTGTGTACAACTTATACTTATACATGTCTTAATGCACTTTAAGATATTTTTAAAGTGTGAAAACGAATTAATAATGTAAAGGGTACTATAAACTGGTTGGTTACTATCACATTTCAAACTTTGAATTTCATTTACGGTCCACACCATAATAGGCCTGCAACCAGCTTGTCGGGGGCAGAATACGCCTGGAGGGACCTTAAACCTTATCACTTATCAATCAAACAAATTTTTCAAAATGATAATGTTTATAGTTTGAAAGAGAAAGTTCAAAGAGAGGTGAAAATAAAATCTCTTTAGCTGCGTTTTCCTGTTTCTTCTGTAAGAAATAAAACTTAAATCATTTACTTCAATTTTTACAAATCTCAAATTATTATTTTCAATAATTTTTATTTTAATTAACTCATATATTTAAGATAATTTACTGTTTAAAGGTGATCACATGTATTACTTAAGAAAAAGAAAAAAAAGATATCTTTCAAAATTAAAATGAATAAGTAAATCAAAATATGAAAGTTAGTGAAGAATAGTTTTTTATTTATGCTTGATTAATAGTATACATAAGTCTAAAAGTCAAAATGAACCGTTATCTATCAAACTTTTATAGTATCATTATATTTCACTACTTTCCTGAATCTAATCAAATGGTCGTCAGTGAAACTGTATAATATGACCTCTCAATTTTCAGGGATTTCGTGAAATCCCTGACATTTTTAGGGATTTCACGAAATCCCTAAGTGAATTAGGGATTTCATGAAATCGCTGAAAATTTCAGGGATTTCACGAAATCCCTGATTTCACAGTTTCCCTGTAGCATATATACATTTTAAAGAAATACAAATCTGATTTTGCCCCCAATGACTGTTTCACAGTACGTATCATATAACACTTAAGCTGTTGACAAGTTTTAAAGAAATTATTATTTAACTTTTAAATTTCCTCGCATCTGTGAATCGCAACCTTTAACTTTAACTAGGCCCCGCCTTTTGAACTTATCGTATAACAATTTATCACTATTTTCAAGTGACAATCGACATTGCCTGCGTTCATAAGCGGGTTTTTTACCCTACCATAAACTTTGTTTACTAAAATTGTTGAGTAACTTAAAAGACAAACAGACAAACGGTATTGACTAATTCATCAGTGTACGACTACCGAAGGGGAACACGACATACGAATAAACCCATCAACTCTTTGTTGATTATGAGAAAGACCTTTTTTAGTGTAAATTCCAATTCAAAACTCATTTTCAGACCATACCATTTGCGTTGTCTCAAGCGCGGTACAAGATGATAAATGTTTTATCATTTATGTTTGCACATGAACGCTATCGATAACGTATCTAAAGCCCAGGCAAAGCGCCGAAATCCCCCTGTTACATGTTGCAAACACTTCTTGTTCCGCTTTCGACTGTACATATAGCACACAGCACGCAAACATGGTGTGCAAAACATTTATACGCTTAGTGTTTGTGTGTTGCCTTACATGGGACTTTATATTTATATACACATACGGTTTTACAGACATTAGTCCATGTGGCCCATTGGATTTGTGTACGTGTACTTCAGACAAATCCTCTAACCTTGTGAAATTGGATTGTTCAAGGACGAATCTAACGCTGGTAGACGTTTGTCGATACGCATCAGCCAGGCAAAACATAACGGAAGTGGTATTTGACTCCAACAACGTACCGAATCTAAACCGGAATGACACGCAAGGATGCGAACGGATTGAGGGATTGGCCTTGCGGAATTTGGCTTTACGTAACGTTCAGGATGACGCTTTCGTTGACATGAAACATCTTAGACGTCTCGATCTTAGTAACAATGTTCTTAACGTTTACGCAGGTCATACAATGAGTTACGCCAATGCCGTAACGTCATTGAGGGAATTGAAGCTTCATGGAAACTTGAAAACCGGAAGTGGGACCAACCTGACGTATCCGACGTTCTCCAATCTTTCCCAACTCGAGACGTTATTCATGGACGGGTTACCAAACGTTGCATTTCCAAAGGACTACGTCAGCCTTCATAACCTAACGTCATTATCCTTGTCGGGTTTACGTGTACATGGCGGTGTTTGTCTACTCGGAGAGCTCGTTAATACCACATTCGACGCGATGCCTCATCTTAAACGATTGGATCTTTCCAACTGCAGTATAACTAACATACACGCGGGAACTTTCAAAGGGTTGCACAACTTGACGACGTTAGATCTTTCTGAAAACGAGCAACTCGGGTTCAACTCGATGAGAAACATTTCGTACGGACTTCAATACACCACGATCGATTTCCTGAATGTTTCCAAATTACATCCCACCTTTTGTTTGGCAAAGATGATTAGACTTCACGACCTGTGTTACCTAAGAAACACGAGCCTACGCGAGCTTGCATTGGACAGCAATAGAATTGAACTGTTTGAAACCAACATCGCCCTGTTGCTTCCGGTCACGTTGAAGGTCATACATGTTCGCGACAACAACTTATTTTTTGGCCCGTACCTTCTACAACTGGCTTGCCTATCTAACCTGGAAATCATCGACGCTGGCTTTCAGAGTATCGCGCATGCGCCATCGCTGTATATCAATGAGCCGGTGTCAAGATATAGTTTATTGGCGCCATCATGCGGACATTGTATCTATGAGGCCCCTGAGTATTTGCACAATTTGAGTACGGCTATAAAAGGTTGTAAGTATTTTAAGACGGATGTGATTGAAGAAAGCGATTTGAACTGGGTGTGGTTCCCGAGGGCTTTGGAAAGGATTTTCTTTCACGACAGCGGCATGAACTTCAGACTACCATCGTTTCCGATTTTGCCTTTCCATAACCACATTGAACACATGGACTTTTCCGGTAACATTTTAAGCGAATGGATCGGCCCCATTGGCCTATTTCCAGCACTGAAGTCACTTAACCTTTCACGGAATTATTGTTCATACGTAAGTCCGGACTTCTTTATGTACATGTCCCATTTGCTGAATCTTCATGTGGAGAAAAACCTAATTGGTATTCCATTGGCCAGCGATTCATCCGGTGCCATATTTAAACCGCTGCGCAACTTGGAAGTGCTTGATGTGTCTTCCAACCAAATACGAGATCTTCCATCGAAAGTGTTTGTCTACTTGACAAGCTTGAGAATGTTGAATATAAGTTTCAACAATATCAACAAATGGACGATCGACCTTCACACTCTTCGGAAGTTAGAGTATGTTGATATCCAGTCTAATGCTTTGTCCGACTTACCTAAAGGTGTCATGGCGCATTTCGATGAGATTCAATCGGGTCGGGACAAAACTTTCTCGATAGACATGCGAAACAACCCGATCAAGTGTTCGTGTAAATATGAGCGTTTCTTGACGTGGATGGTCAGGCATCGGTCATCGTTTATCGAATTCGATCATTACAACTTCACGGACGATTCGGGCACCCCTCTGACCGCCTCGGCCTTTGTTAAGGAGGTGAACAATTTCAGCAAATCGTGTCGTTCGTACACTGTGGTAATCATTATCTGTACCGTCGGCGTCACCTTGTTTATTTCTCTGATCATTTGCGGACTTGTTTACAAGAACAGATGGAAGCTGCGATACTTTCTCTACATGAACAAGCGCCGGTTCTACGGTTATAGGGCAGGACCGGATTACGAACCGATCGAAAATTTCCGATACGATGCGTTCATATCGTACGCCGAGGAGAATATTAGATTCATTCTGGATGGGATAATACCGAATGTAGAAGAGCAAGGAATTCAGCTTTGCATTCACCAGCGCGACTTTCTGGCGGGCAGGGCCATCGCAGATAACATCATTGATGCGATACAAAGCAGCAAGAAGACCGTGGTTATACTGACGAAGGCGTTTTTGAAGAGCAAATGGTGCATATACGAGTTTCAGATGTCTAGAATGGAGAGTTTATATTCCCGTGATGGAAAGAGTTCGGTTGTGGTGGTGATGTTGGAGGACGTACCGCCCAATAAACTGATGCCTTTAGAGATGATTGAGTGGATAAAGCAGGAATCTTACATCGAATATACGGACGACGAACAGGGAAATGTGCTGTTTTGGGAGAACCTTCGACGAGCTATAGATTGACATTATATACTTATCTTATACGCACCTAGATGTGCTGTTTTTAGAGAAACATACTCGCGCTTATGTAAATTACACTCGTTTGAAAGTACTTACAACAAATTCAGTGAACATTGTGATAAAAATCGTACTTTTGCTACCATAGTTTCTAGCCTAGACTTGAAACTTTCAATGAATTCACAGGCGTTAAGCGTCATAAAACGTACTTTGTTCTGATAATCTTTCATAAGGGTTTCATAACGGAAACTACATGCGCAAATCACTTGAGAAATATGTAAGAAGGAATAAATCATTGTTCCTGTTTCACACTTCATCTTAGTAGTCAACACTTCTCTCAGACCAGTAAAGAAGTATATCGAGTATCGATATTGTTATAGTACAGTCTAACTTGTGTTAAGCAACCACCCTTTTAAACAGCCAATCTGCCTTAAACAACCACTACAGAAAGTCCCATTGTTAGATTTATAGTGTACATCAATTTGTGTTAAGCAGCCAACCTGTCTTAAACAGCCAATTTACTCTGTCCCATAGGCTGGCCTCTTAACACAAGTTTGACTGTATTATCGATATTTCACTCTTTGTGACGATATATTGAACATGTGTTTTATGGAGTTGCTTAGCTCGTTTTGATTCTACCATGCGAAACGATTAAGTTATACAACTAACAACCACATTCCACGTTAATTTAGAGACTTTTATCCGATAATCTGAAATCAACAATGTTTGTGTTATTGGCGATTACCGGAAAAAAGCCCTGCGGAAAAAATTACCTTCTATCCATCAACTGGCAAGTCAACGAACTGGCATAAATAAATTCTTATGACTGATATGAAAAATATGTCACGAGAATAGGTTGTTATCAGATTGGGAAAAAAAACGAGTACGAAAATGGTCGTATTAATACTTGCACGTTTATATACTAATGTTGATGTTAAAAAAGAAAATAGCTACTTTGTTTAAAACACTTATGTTCTGCTTAGTGATAGTCAATGTAACATTTTCAACTTAATTTTTACCTAAGAGAAAATAACTATAACTTTTCCACATGAATATGTATCAAATTATATAATTCATGGAGTTTCTTAGATAAACTTAGAAGTGATTAAATAAATTAAAGAATTTAATTGTTTATTTGTCTATTGTTATTTATTCAATTCCTTCCCCTTGTATGAGTTGGACAAGATCAGCGAGCACCCTCCACCTGCTGCACACTATCAGTCAATATGCAAATATATTCCTGAAACATGAATTTCCATTCTACTTGTTGTCTCATCAGGATTCAGATTTCAAGCTTAAGAGACAAACACTCACTTCAGCAGCTTTCGCTGGTTCAATGAATTAAATGTGAGGTCTGGGGCCATTCTACAATAAACGTCAGTTAGGTCCGACGATTTTCAATTGGCTTAAGAAAAATATGGGAGAAAAGAATTGTTTTGAGGGGTGATATTTAACATGGGGGGTGGGCTTTTGAACAGGAGGGTTTGAATTGGAGGGCTTTTGAGGAGGAGGACTTTTCATAGGGGGATTTTCATAGACACTTTCTCAAACTGTATCATTTCGGATTGTAAGGGTTACATGTAGTGTAAAAGGTTATTTGTCCACTTAATGTATTGTCACACCCTGATGAGTGTTTATTATACAAATCACAGTCAACTTCCCTGCTAGACAACAGAAACCATATTACATCCAATCTACCCTGGATCCAACCTGTTTGCATAAGCATGAAGTCGGTTTCGGCATTATATAAGGGTTAACCAGTGTTTACTAGCGTTTGTAACACAGGTAATTTATCAAATCGGTTACATGCGTGCTTGTTTACTAATTCTGGTTGAATTTGGGGTTGTGTGGATGAACATATTTATAGGGAATGCCTTAAACTTCTGAGCGAGTGTTGTTGTTTTATCATAAAGTGTTTCGAACCATACACATCTACTAAGTATGGAAACCCCGAAGTAAGTCTTCATTTGTCTTTCTAATTGAATCATTCGTTGTTCAACCCTTTACCAAACGCCAATCTTTCGACTGTCCCAAATTTGAATAGTTTGCACACGACATTTCAAATTATTATGAAATAGAAAAATGATCTTCTGATAGGACAGAAAACATTATGGGAAAAGGAGAAATCGATCGTTAAAATCAATGTGTGCGTTTCCCATTACGTCTTCCAGAGTCGTCTGCAACAAACTAGTCCAATATCTTTATAGTTTGGTAATGGGTTAAGAGTAGTGTTGAGAAATAATGGTTAGTAAATAAACCCGGGGATGAAACTTGTTGTGTGATACCCAACTTTAATAACATGTAGGTAGGTGATGTATTTTCGTCGCTATTTTTAGAATATCAAGTCGATTTTAATGATGATCAAACCAGATAAGTCGTCGTACTCGAAAAAAGCAACCATGGCTCAATGCACAAAACCGAGCTACATGTATCAATACAAAGTGTTTATTCAAACACATCGTGTTGAATAAACGTTTATAACTGATGTGATATCAAGTTCCCTTTAAGTCGCAATTTACTTTTTATCACATCTTCTATCGGTATTAAACTGACTCTCTAACACATTGGGACTTCTTTTATAGGGACTTCTTTGAAATAAAATGATTTCTATCGATACCAAATCGGGCTAGTTTCACGGGTCTGACATTTCCCCTTTCCTTTGTTCCTTTTTTCTCTTTGCTCACCAAGTATTTTCAAGTTCTCATTGTAAATGTTTAAGACTCACAAAACCTACCCTATCCAACGATATGTATCCTCGGGGTTGATGACATATGACACATATGATGACATATGTTATGTTAACTTGCCCACATGGCTTTACAAAATACACATGTGGTCCGATTTGTAAACTCTGGAGGAAATGAAAGAATATTGAATTAATTTGAATCTATCAAAGTTAGATGTCGTTTCTCCTTATTTTAATGAAGAAAATAAGAAAATTTGGTTTGACAGCGACGCAATACCAAATTGATCTCTTTATGCTTGTTGGTTAGTGAAATAATGGTTTTTATGTAGAATAACCAGAGTAATACGTTAACCCGGTCCGTCACGAGAACGTTTTGTTACTGCCCCTACTTTCAAGCAAAGGAATGTAGTGGCTAACGATTTATTGATGTATTTTCTCTCTCTAAAAGTCATTGTGAATTTTCGCACTCGTTTTAAACCATTATAGTGCTGGAACCGACTTAATGCTTATGTAAACAGGTTAGATCACAGGCCAGCCACTAAGAGAATTAGCGGCTGGCCTGTGATCCAACCTGTTTGCTATTCTCAGTATCTTTCCTAAACAAAATTAAGCAGATTCAAATGTTTTGGAAAGCAACCGACACAAAAATCTATTTTTAGAAAATTACCCAGCAATCTTAGGGTTAAAGACTTCATCAGCGGATGCGTCAAAGTAAGGTATTCCTCTGGTTAAACATGTAATGCGTTCAGCTGATGACATAGGTACATGTATCTTCATTGATATATTTTGACAAAACAATGGAATGCATTGCACCTTTGTTGCCAATTCACGTGCTGTTCCGATCAAAGATAAAACGTGTTGTAGTCCTAAATCAAGATATACAGTTGGGTTTTAAGTATATATATATACATGTAACTTGTTTTAAGTGTACAGACAATGTACAAAGGCGTAGAAGCAAAATGAGACGGGAAAAAGCTAACCTTGGAGGTAGGGCGGTCGGAGCTCGGCGAAACATTTACATGTCCAACATAAAAATAATAAATGTATAGTTCAACCAACCTAATTTGAGACTAATAAACTTTCGCGGGGCTATTGGGTTGTTCCAGTACTCAATGAATAACCAACTAACTTTGATATAACGGGGTTACACGAACAAAATGTCATTGCATACGGATTCTCCAAAGTAATCTCAAGTTAAACTTGGTTGAAATATAACATCAAGAAGCATCTTATTTGATATGCACTACAGTTGATGTTGATGTCGCACGGTTTGCGTAGGTCCCGGGTTCGAGTCCCTTATTGGGCCCTTATATAACCAATGTTGGGAAAAACATGCAGCCAGACCGGAACTCGAACCCGGGACCTACGCAAACCGTGCGAATGCTCTACCGCCTGAGCTATCCGGCCCGCTTACACATTTAACTCTACCTTCTAAATCGAGACCCCTACTACATTTTACTCACAAATTATGCCATATACGATAATAACTATGTAGTTCGGACATTCTCTTGTTCAACATATGTGTATAAGATATGTATTATTGGCCTGAGACCGGAACTATTGAAATTAATGGGGTTTTTTATTCCTTGTTCATACCGCTGTGTAAAATCCAACAGCTAATCGTTCAAGTAGTTTGAATAATTGTGCCGCACTGCTCTAGTGGTAGCGTATTCGACTTTTAATACGAGGTCACTAGTTCGATAACCCAGCTCGGTCGTTACCTTTCCAAACACAAACAAGTTAAGTATTAATTAAGTGTTACATACAGGGGTTTTTTTTTTGGCGATATAAAAAGCACCTTCACAATTGGAAATATTTTGAAAATCATGCATTTTTCCCCCAAAAAATGAAAGTCACACTGGTCCTTTAGTTTCCCAATTTAACAAAGATAACAATAAAACTTCCCAAATTTAACAGGCCAAATGCCCCTTCCCAATTCAGGGAAAGCAAATCGTGATATGACTGATTCGTCTATAACCCCCGCTGTACATACGGGAAAGAAGTCAGTGGCTTGAGGATCATTGATAGGTCAGCTGACCCCTGTATTTAGTCATGAGACATCCCAGAAAACGTCATTATACTACAACAAACTTATATCTTATATAAAGTAATATTGTAATGACAATATACTTTGTAAGTATACGTCTGAATAAAGTATTCGTTTTCCTATTCTTTCTTATGCCGTTTATCCGTTACAGGTTGAAATGGGTGCTCCTTGCGTTCGGTGTGTACGTCAACGGCTTTCTCTTCGCCATGCTGTTCGCATTCGGTTCCTTCCTGAATGCAATGCTGGACAAGTTTCAGGAGAAGGTTTCAACAACAGCGACAGTGCAGGCGATCTTCATCGGAGTTGGTTTAAGTGCGGGTAGGTAAGCATTTCGGATCCCCTTCTCGCGGTGTTACAGGTACACCCTTTACCCCATGCATATAGTTGGAATGATCCAGACGTAGTTATTTCATTCTACACATTTGCAGCTTGGATCGTCCGAGTCCTGCAAAAGACTTTTTTACTTAAAGCAGACAACTTTAGGAAAGCTTTGTAAACATGTGAAACGCCTTTCAGTTCTGTTTTTGTGATATGTGAATAGATTTTAAAAAAAAAGCATTGTGGGTAAAGGAGAAATTGCTTGTGACAAGCAATTTCTCCTTTTTCCATAATGCTTTCTGAAAGTCGTGTGCTGCAAGACGCAATATTTTGGCGTTATGTGGTAATGTGTTAACAGTGTTTCTTCCATAATTAATAAGACAGATAATATGAATAACAAAGGCGGTCACGAAGAGTCCTGTGAAAGATCATTTATCACATCTATGTCCACCTTGAACATTGTTATCGTAAGGGTTTGTTCCATTAAGCTACAATGATGTCTCGTTAATCCGAACATGTCCGGTCCCAACAAAATGTCCGGTTTACCGAATCATCCGGACTAATGAAGCAGAGCATGGTCTTATACACATTAAGACATAAACGGTCTGTATGCACGTGTATACTTATAACCCTTTAGCAAACGCCAAATTGTCGACCGTCTCAAATTGAAAGAGTTTGCAGACGACATATCAAAACGTGATGAACTTCAAAGATAATCTTCTGATATGGCAGAAGACATTGTGGGAAAAGGAGAAATTGCTCGTCACGAGCAATTTGTCCTTTACCCACAATGTTTTCAAAAGTCGTCTGCAACAAACTGGTCAAATAATTCCGTTCCCTTACAATTTCGTTCGGATTTCGAGACATCCGGATAATCGGGGTGCGGATAAACGAGGCTTCACTGTACATATTTCATATTCACTATAAGCCATTACCCTCTGTTGAACGATACGTTACGTTTGACAATGCACAAATAAAATCTGAAGCGGGTATTTGTTTATAACCATTTTACAACATAATAAATCATATGGGATCCACACAATGATGTAGTTATACAAAAACTCCCCCCTTTCAAAGTGGAACTGTCTTTCCCTCATCGAAATTGAGATAACTTGAACTAAAAGACCAATACAAGAGAAAGACATGGCAGTGCTGGTTTTCATGAATAAAAAGGAAATCAACTTTATACTCCTAACAACAAAACAAACAAACATAGTTTAGTACATAAGAAATTGTTGTCCTCGGTTGCATGACAATTTACTTTCACATGTGGTAATTGCCCTATTTCAGGAATTCTCAGCGGTGCACTCATATCGCGTTTCGGTAAATGGAGGGTGGCGTTGGTCGGGGCGATTCTGTGTCCTCTAGGATTCGTCCTGTCTTTTCTCGCCACGTCGATCATTCATCTCTATATCAGTATCGGTGTGATGTCGGGTAAGTTCTGGCACGCAATCTCTAGCAGGGCTTTTTTCTCGTTATGCATCAGGACCCCATTAGCCCATTATATTACCAAACAATAATGACATTTGACCAGTTTGTTGCAGATGACTCTGGAAATCATTGTGGGAAAAGGAGTCATTGCTTTTAAAGAGCAATCTCTCCTTTTCTCGCATTATTTTCTTCCCTATCATGAGGTTATATTTCAATTTCATCACATTTTGAAATGTCGCCTGCAAACTCTTTCAATTTGTGACAGTCGTTATTTTGGCGTTTGGTAAAAGGTTAAAGGCACCTTCCCAATAGGAATGTTTTTTTAAAAAAATCATGCAGTTTTCCTAAAAGTTCAAAGCCAAACCAGCTTTTTGTTTCCCAATTCAGCAATTGTATCGAAACAATTTCCCCTTAAAGACAGACCTATGTCTCTTCCCAATTTGAAGGGAAAGATACCTCTTTAGAAGTACTTAAGGCGCTCTTTCTGTCATATCTTTATGGGGTGGCGACACATTTTCTAGTATGTTACGTTTGATCCTTGGTTGGGGCGATTCTGTGTCTTATAGGATTCGTCCTGTCTTTACTCGCCACGTCGGTCATTCATCTCTATATCAGTATCGGTGTGATGTCGGGTAGGTTCTGGCACGCAATCTCGAGCAGTTCTAAATGACGCTCTTTATGCTTTTCGAATCCCTTATTACTTAAATATTTACTTTAATCTTTAGTCATATTTTATTGGAAAAAAAATGCATGATTTCCGTTCAACATTTAACTAGAATAATCATACACAAATACAACACATACAGAACAGTAAGAATTGTTACAATATCATAATGCAAAAGGATTGGGCAACAAGTTTATACAACATTAGCGGTTGGCCCGTTATTTTCCCTTATTATTCGGGTTTGGGACGAATGCTGGAATATCCGTCTGATAAGTTTTATGTCCGAATATTCAAATCGTGAATTACCTTTGGAGTATTCATTATTTTTTAGCCAATACAACTGTACTTTTGCTATTACTAAAACGTTATTTTTATATTTCAGGATTGGGCGTTTCGCTTACATTCATCAGCATAACAACAGTTGTCGGTAAAACATTCATCGGCCCCCAAAGATTTCTCGCCTTGGCAATACAAAATGCAGCCGTCAGCGTTGGTGTCGCAGTGATACCATACATAACTGATTTCCTATTGGATGCCTACGGACTGAACGGAACGTTTCTACTGATCGGCGGGTTTTACCTGAACCTAATACCGGGTACCAGGTTAATAGCATTCGTTGATCAAAGAACCGCAAGTAATAGCGGGGAACCAGCCAAACCTGATACCATGACCCAGCGTAATATTGCTAATACAAATTCGTCTACGACTATATCTAATCATCATTCTTCAGAATTAAAAGACTTAGAATCGAATAGCTTAGAGACATCATCAGCGGAACATAGCGGCTGTATGGAACGATTTAGAGAAGAAATAGTGCAATTGAGGACCAACTTCGCCAAGGTCCTAAAAGTTCGATTCATTCTCTTCGCAACGGGCGTTGGAATAATCATGGGTTCGTTAAACGGTGCATTTGCACTCGTTACGGATATCCTAACATGGAAAGGGTTCACACCAACACAAACTCTCATTGCCTTCCCAATTTCCTACGGCATTGGATTTCTTGCCCGGTTACTACCGGGACTTGTGGAGCAGTTAAAGGGAGTGAACTCGTTCTTGTTGCCAATCTTGTTTAGCATGTGTGGCTGCGCTGGTCAACTCATTATATGTTACGCCGTTGAAGAAGCCGTAATCCTGCTCGGATTTGCCCTGTTTGGGTTTGCGATATCCGGAGTCGTGTCGTCGGCTAATATCCTTGTTGTTGGGATGCTTGAACCAGAGCTAATTGCCACAGGCTTTGGCTTAGTTTACACTGGAATAGGTGTGGCGTCGGCGGTATTTGGACCAGTTTACGGTACGTTGCGTTAATGTCATCATTTACTTTTGTTTCGTCCCATTGACTTGACGGACCTGTGGAAACATTGTACAACCTATTATTTGAAGGGTTTTAATACATTATTACTGTTTTAATGAATTAATCGAAGTTGATCATATGTCGATGGTTCTTCCCGGCTTGATCAGCCCTAGGAGTATGGGGTCTTTCTCCATCATAAGGGGTCGGGTATCGAAACAGACCTTAAATAATGTTAGTGCGTTGTTAACCCTTGTCCAAAAGCTAATTGCCACCGGCTTTGGATTGGTTAATACTGAATAGGTGTGACGTCGGCCGTATTTGGACCAGTTTTCGGTACGTTACGTTGACATGTTTATGTCATTTTTGTTTCGTCCAACTATCAAGTAACCTTTTGTGCAACCTATTATTTGAAGGGCTTTAATAGATTATTACTGTTTCAATTAATTAATCGAAGTTGATCATAATGTCGATAGTTCTTCATGGTTTGATAAGCCCTTACGTGCAGTTTGGTGTTGGGTCTTCCTCCATATTTTAGGAATCGGGCATTGCAGCATAACTGAAATAATGTTGACGCGATGTAAAACCCCATATAGAGAATTCAATTAGAAATAAAGAACCGTCTTTTACAGATGTATATCACATTATGAGATACATTGTATTTATATTAACCTTACTTTTCAGGTGCGATCAGGGATTCGTCAGAGACGTATGTGTTAGTACTCTACCTGACCGCGGGGTTTCAACTCGCTGGCATGTTTCTATTCATCACGACTATGCTCATCAGAGCCAAGAAATCGCGGACTCGAACATACGACCTGAGTGGTACAGATAATGAAGAGCATTCGTTGGAAATCAAAGCCAGCTGATGTGGTGCTATGACTTTTATTTACTGTGAACATACAAGAGGAACAACTCCCTCAGTCTCCGAAGAAAGCGTTAAACAAAGTTTCAAGCCTTTTTTCTTCCTTTCATTTGCATTTTTCATCTTATATTTCAAATAGAAATTTTGCTACTGGTGTTAACTAAGAGTAACATCATGTAGCCATTTTATTAAATTATTTGTATTCGTTTTCTTTGTGGTATTGGGAACAAATAAGACAAAAAGAGAATAAGTCCGTTAAGATCTTTCATTAACCTTAATGGTTAGAAAAGATTCGGAATCTATTACAAAATTATCTGAATCGAGATTTAATATTCAAAACCATTTGAAACCAGCCGAGTCGTGTTCAAAATCATGTGAAACGATACGAAGCATATTCAAAACATTTTTTAAAGATCTTAGAAATATGACAAACAATTCAAAACGATCCAAGAAATGTTCTAGTTGAGCTGAAACAATCCAAGAAATATTCAAAATAATTTTGAAACAATTCGAGAAGTGTTCAAAACGATTTCGAACAATTCGAGGAATATTCAAAGCTGTGTTCTTTACATTCCGAGAACTATTCTAAATACAGTAATCCAAAACGATTCAGAAACGATCTCAATAAACGGCCCAGAATGATTTGCTATATGAAGATCGCATGTTGACATTTGTACGTTTTGAAGAATAACAATCGCAGTATTATTACCACGTAATCTATCAATGAAGGGCCTATAGGGAATGCCGGAACCGTTTTTTATGGACATCGATAAATAACACCGCTGCATGAGGCTGCCAGCGGGCCAAGAGCCAATTCATTACTGTATTATATTTCCTTATTTTTATTGATCGTTCTACATCATACCAACGTATGGGTATACAGTGAACCCTCGTTAATCCGGACCCCGATTATCCGGATGTCTCGCAATCCGAACGAAATTGTAAGGGAACGGAATTATTTGACCAGTTTGTTGCAGACGACTTTTGAAAACATTGTGGGTAAAGGAGAAATTGCTCGTGACGAGCAATTTCTCCTTTTCCCACAATGTTTTCTGCCATATCAGAAGATTATCTTTGAAGTTCATCACGTTTCATATGTCTTCTGCAAACTCTTTCAATTTGGGACGGTCGACAATTTGGCGTTTGCTAAAGGGTTATAAGTATTTACCGCTCATACAGACCGTTTATGTCTTAATGTGAATAAGAACATGCTCTGCTTCATTAGTCCGGATTATTCGGTAAACCGGACATTTTGTTGAGAACGGACATGTTCGGATAAACGAGGGTTCACTGTACTTCATTAGAAGCAGCTTTTAATTTTAACGAAATCTAAACATACAAAAAACAATTAAAAATCATTTTCTTTAAGATGTAGAAATTAAATCTTCCAGAAATTATTTTATTACCTTTGCAGATGGTATGGTTAAAATCTATATTTCTATCCTTGTTTGTATGATGTAAGATATGTAGAAAAACCTTCCGACCCTCACATACCATTGATGGGGGAATAAATGGGTTAGAGTTTTAATCTTTAACTGAAAAAAAAAACACAAATTCGTGAAAAGTAATCTTCTTTTGTCGCCTAAGTCACCTTCAGAAGTCTTTTGCAGCCCACGAGCTCATAATGAGTTTATGAAGCAAAGGGTTAAGTGCATTAATGATTTCTTGTCCTAAATAATGTCTTTATATGGTGGATTATTTTGATTTACGTTTCCACACCGTTATCATGTGAAATAACAAAACACATTCACTGTGACAAAAAAGCAATGTATTTATTTGGCACATCTTTTCCAACATTATGGTTTTTGCTTGTGTCCTATACATGGATGTAATGATCCAAGGGAAACAAAGACCAACGAACAATGGAATCTTCAGCAGCGGCATTAAATAACTACACTTACAACCCATGTCTCCTAAGTCAGGTTGCTTTTCGAAGGACCACGCTCCTTACTCAACCCTTTACCAAACAATAACGAAGTTTAATGACTTTGTTGCAGACGACTCTCGAAATCATTGTTGGAAAAGGAGACATTGCTCGTAACATTTTGAAATGTCGTCTGCAATCTCATTTAATTAGGAATAGTGGAAAATATGGCGTTTATGTTAAGGATTAAATCACTCTCTTAGCCCTTTCCCAAACAACACATTTTCGACTGTCTCAAATTGAAAGAGTTTGCAGACGACATTTCAAAATGTGATGAAATTGAACAATATTCTTCAGAAAGAGCAGAAAACCTTTGGGGATAAGGAAAAATTGCTCGTTACGAGCAATTTCTCCTTTTCCCACAATGTTTTTTTTTAAGTCGTCTGCAACACAGTCGTCAAATGTCGTTATTGTTTGGGAAAGGGTGAAACCACTGCAAGACACATTTTCCTGAATTACGCCAGCTTCTGAATCGGACGAACATATTATCATTTCATCAATTCGTAACATCTTTATGACATAACTTTATTACTTATTCTAATTATAAGTTATTGGAGGTGTCTCATAAACCAGCAATTCAATCGTTTATCCAGAGGATTTGTCCCATTAATGGACTTGTCTATGACTACGAAGATTGAAATATTTATCAACTGTATATAAAACCTTGAGGACGCATAGGTGAACGTTCCCGTGTTAAGCTCCTTTCCCAAAAATTGCGACATTCTGTGTGTTGAGCATGCGCTTAACACTCCAACTTTGTTGTGAATGATTCAATAATCTTTGGATTAGTTAGTTTAAACTTATTAATTATACATTGATTGTGACCGACTTTAAGCTTATTAAATTCACCCTCGGTGACAGCTTCGTAGATACTACTAAACAAGTACTCGCGCCGACATGTGAGATAGGCCCGGCATTTTAACGTCGCCGCTTACCGGGTACCAACCAAGAATCCTTGGTATCAAAGACATAAGCTCCTCCACTGCACCAGGGATTACACTCATTTTTATTTTTCTTGGCAAAACTTTCATGGAGGTATTTCAAGTTTGCTTATCAGTCGTAATTCCATGCCATTAGACAGACTATTATGAAAGGAAGTTATTGTTGCAGTTATTGTTTGGTTTTAAAGCTGATTGTTCACAGACGTGGGGAAACTTTGTCATTTTAACAGTGTTTCTTTAACACTCTTCTGCAGCGGTACTGTTATATGGTACTTACAGGAGACTAGCCATTCGGAATGAAACAAGTTCGTATCTCAGCATTTCGAGCCTGTTAACAATGACAAAATATATGTTTTGACCCAAAAGCTTTGAAAAGCTTTTGAAATCCATTGCATATCGTCTGTTCATACTTGGATAAAAAGGCACATTCTGATTCAAATTTGCGTTCAGAATTTATTTTTCATTACAGTAGCTCTACTTTAATACGAACTTTGTTTTGTTTCAATGACCTTTTAAGTTCTCTTGCAAAGTGCCTCTTGTGTGAACAAGCGTGTGTACCGAATTGCGCACTTTCAATATAAACAAGGCAGAGTGTTCGCCGTATTTGAGAGGAGAGCCATAAAATTTCATGCATTACAACCTTAAAGCAGTTTAACATTCCAATATCTCTAACCTTGGAAATCATGTTCCGGTAATAAACGTACATAAAACAAGTCCATATCAAACTGTTCACCTTTGATTATTTCGGCTTATTGCGACTTCTTCCTAGTCTCGTGCAAAGAAAAGACATTTACAACGTAATAAATGTGTATCTCAGACAACCGTGCTGTCCAATATTAGTTTTAAAGTCAAGCGAATTTCAGAAATCCTTGATATAACTTTTGTTTAATTCTACAAAAGTTATGTCTTACGATCCGTACATACTAAGACTGAACCTGGACTGTTATCTATCAGTACAAAGTTAAAATGTTTTACATAGTTGAAAGTTGGCATTGTATAACAATCAGAATTATGCGGCTAATTTCGACATGTCTGACCAATATTTTTTCTGTTCAATAATGACCACATACTTAAAGCTTGACTGTGTCCATGTGGAACCCTAGGTCTCTTGATTTCGATGTCTACTTCGAATATAAATGCTTCGTTAAGAATACGTTAATACTTTTTGGATTGCAATGTTATTCGTGAAAAAAAGCATTAGGTTCGCCACCTGATTATAAAGATATTGACTATATATAGTTGTTTACAAAACAAGTTGACTGTTAATTGCTTTACTAGACAAACTCGAATTTAGTTTGCAATACTTGTGATAGCGTTGCTTTGGCTTGTGATTGCATATGTTTATGTATTGTATAATAGGCCAGAGGCCTTTGTTCACATAATGAAAATCCTATTGTATTGTATTGTACTGTTGGTTCAAGCCACCAATTCGTTTTTTCCAATTGTATTAATGGCAAAAGAGAATGACGGACCCAACACCATGCTTATGTTAACAGGTTATATTACAGGCCAGCCGCCAAGTAAATTGGCGGCTGACCTGTGATCTAACCTGTTTGTTATTCTGTGTATCTTTTAGATGAAACAAAATTTATTTTTAGAGAATTACCCAGCATTCTAAAGGTTCAACGCATTCGATGTGTCGTCATTCACTTCTTACGCTCAATTATGTAAACGCGAACTGAATGAACCGCATTAATGAATACCGCATGAACGAGTTGGTGTTGCAGGAAGGCATAAACATCGGCTTTTCCGACTTTTGTAGCCTGCCAACCGACTATTAAGTTCAAAATTATCGATAAACATGATATTCGTCATTCCAATTAAGGTGTATTAAATCGATGCAAAGCCTTGGAGGCATGATATTTCTGTAGTAGATAGCCGGAGATAAGGAATGCGTTATCATGGAACGTTTCTTATGTTTTATTTAAATAATTAAAGCCGCTTGTATGCAGATGAGGACATTTAAAAGTCAAAATGAAATGCTGTTGAAACAATTCAGATTTGCATTGATGTATGAATTTACGAAGCATCGATGTACCTAAGTATCTGGCCGAGGCATCGGCATTTGTGTTCATACACCCCAAACAAATAGTCATGCAATAGGTAACCAAAACAAACTTTGAGAGCTTTGCGGGACTACCATATATATATATAGGAAACACATTCAATGTTCTACCAGCTCATCTCTTACTGGCAAAACTATGCACCAGAAGTCGAAACTCAAAATTAAAATTTTCTAAATGGGACTACTTTCGGTATAACGATTCGGAAGTACTTGGTAAAACGTAAGAGACCACATACATGTAACCATTTGTCAGTTTAGGATCAAAGTACAAGGATATTGGTGCTTTACACAGTATCAAGCGTCTGATGACAACGAGTCACTCCTCAATCACTATCTGTATCGCTTTTAACTTATTATCCAGTTTTAAGCTTCTATCGAAATGGTATCTTGTCCATGGCTGCAAAACAACAAAATACAATTCACGCGTGGGTGAAATTCCATTTCTTCCTATTACATTCAGTTTTTTCTTTCTTTTATTTTTTAATTCCGATTCGAATTGAAGATGGTTCGGTTTGCCTTGATTATCGAATGATTAAACAAGATGACATCATGTTCATTTAATCAAAGCATCGTTAGCTTCCGATAATGAGATTTCCAGCTTGTTAAACATTGCAATTAGAGCTTTCACTCAGACATTTACAAAATTTGCCGCATCAATTCCAATACGTCCCCATACTTGATTTTTGGTAGCGATTTCGGGTATTTTGTAGCCTAGCCTGTTGTCCTTTCCGAGGCTTCGCTGTTTAAAATTTTGTTTAGCAGTTCTCTTCGAAGCTGCTTCCGAGTTATTATTAACCATTAAATGCTGGGTAGATTTATGTGTCGTCTGCTTTCTAAAACGTTAGGTATATGCTTATTTTCGACGGGGAAATATACTCAGAGTAGCAAACAGGTATGATTACAGACCAGCCGCCAATTTACTTGACGGCTGGAAGGGATCTAGACTGTTTCTTAAGCATGAAGTTAGTTCCAGTGTAATAATAGTTAGGTTATCATGTTCGATATATCAGGAATGCTTTTCTGGGGATTTCGTATATTTTTATGTTCACAAATTGTTGGATATCTATCTGTATTTTCTCTCACCACTTCCCAATAGGAGCATGTTCTTTGTGAACTCGTCTTTGTAGGAATTTTCTTTTCCAAAAGAATATAAGATTGGTTCTGGTAGGCCTAATGCATAAGACGGGTTCGTATTACGAGAACGTTTCGGATGGTGGTCAGTTTCTTGACCGATGGAGACTTTGATGGGTGGCAACCTAATGTTTTTCTTAACGTTTTCTCATACGTTTGTTCTCTCAAGATAGTTTATCAATCCATGTCCGCTTAATGTCATATGAGTTTTAAATTCTGTTATCCAATCCTGGATCCAGTACCTTCCTTCATTCTTTTTCTCCTCTTTAATTGAAAATACATTTTTATGGGTTTATCAATTTTTAAGTAAAGTAACGGCTTTCCAGATTCAATCATTGCTAGGCTAGGAAGAATTATATGTTTTCCCATGGGACCAAATGTACCGATTGGATTCAAACTCGAGACCTCTAAGTTTTAAGACCACAAACTTGGGGAATGGGCCACGCAAAACCATTGTAGAATAGAAGATAGCAATACTGCCATCCATCATAAGCAAGAGGTCGCCACAGAGGAATAATGTTTCTATCACTGCTTTATTTTCATTATTCTTGACAGATATTCCTAGAAAACTAACCGTGTGAATTAGAATTGATTAAGGTAATCAACTTCTTACACATATCAAGCAATCCGTTCATCGGCAAATCAGTTTAATGTGCAGGCTCATTAGCAGCAGAGGTCAAATTAACGGGCCCTATATAGTATTTTATCCTGTCACCAGCGCTATGAACGGACTGATAACAGGGTAAGGTATAACATTTGTGATATCCGGCACTAACCATATATCACACATTCACGTGCAAAATAATGACGTCATATATACGTCATGGCATATGACGTCATAGTTGCATCATTCTCTACTTGTTTTCTGTCTTTTGTTTCCTTTATTTTGTATTTTGTTTTCAGTGTGTTTGTTAATAATAATCCATGGAGGTAACAGGATAAATAGAATAGATGATTGGTGTCTTTGAATAGGAAAAGTTATCGGGCTCGGCATCGGAATATTATCCGTTTCGCCTTCGGCTCACCGGATAATATTCCTACGCCTTGCCCGATAACATTTCCGATTCACGACACCAACCATCTATTCTCTATTTATATGCCGTCTTATCTGAATCCTTAGAATGCTTGGTAATTCTCTTAAAATAGATTCATGTGTTCTCTACTTTCGAATACTTTAGATATCTGATTGATTTTGATCGGCGGCTGGCCTGGATCCAAAATGTTTGCTCAAGAATGATATCGGTTCCAACACTATACGGGTTAAAACAATTCTGATAAGCTAGACCATTCATTGTATGTACCAATCCAAATAGGCTCGTGATAATAGTGTCCTGGGTTGCCAAGTCGGAAAGGTGTAAGTCATATTGGGGTCTTGGGTCCAATCCCCATCGGCGACACTGGGACTTTCCGTCGGATTGTTCTGACCAGGATACCGTAGAGCCTTGTCTGGGAAAGTCCAGAAAAGCCGTAGAATATCTGATATACAATGTACTGTTGACATGCACAAAACCCAATTTATATACAAAAGTATCTGTATAAATCCGTAGGTTTATTAACGGAAGTGGAAATCATGGTGACAAAGGAAACATTTGCGCATGATGAACATGACTCCTTCTTTACAGATGGCGACACAGAAATTCTTAAAGTGACAACAAGTATATAAAAAGAGTAATGGTATACAATCAATAAGTCTTGCATACGCACGAACGTATGTACAGGTACATTCTACATTGAACATGTACTACGAAAACAGCCACAAAAATGGAAACCTTACACAAACGCTTTGGGTTGTTTTTGTTTTGGAGCCAAGATTGAATATTTCAAAGGAGTTTCCTGCTTGGACAGATTTTCTAAGATTCAAACCCAGTTTTCCACGATTTTAGCACTGTCTCAGAATAATGTGAAACCCTGCAATTCGACCTTGCGTTATGGTCTAGCTACATGGAAATGTTGCTAATGGATTTGACCGACTAAAAGGCTTCTTTCCATCAACATCTTGCATGAAGAAAAACAAATACAATGTTGAGATATTTATTGACAAATACTGGACTGACTGTTTTATTTATACATTCCAGTATTTATTATGACGCGAAAACATACGTTTCCTGCCCCGTATCAAATAATTGAACAGAAGAACAGTTACAAAATAGAGATATTTGTTGCCAAATATGGGACTGACTCTATTTTATTATATGCCAGTGGTGATTTCAACACAAATACATTGCTCCTTAATGTATATTTTTGTTCGTTCATTTTAACCAGATACAATGGTAACAAAATGTGATCCAGCTATGTCAAATTTGGAGTTCAAATCGCAATTGCATTTCATTGAAGGCCTTCCCTCCCTGCATATCATACCGATACTAATACTTTAAAAAAATCGCAATATTAGTTTGCATACCATGGACATCGCGCAAAAAATAAGTCCATTTTTCATATTTTTACTCCATTATAACCAAATTTGCCGTATCTGCTAGAGAAGACTTACGAAACTGTTGGAGGCAACATGCATCATGTGCCCAATTGATCATTATGTCACAATTAATTCCATAAAAAATCTAACAGAAAATAGTTTTCATTTCACATCATACACCATTTATGGCATATACTGTTGGTTTCAATTTGGACCTGTCCTTAGTTTCCAGAGCAATCGTAACGACTCAGGTTTTTTCGGGAAGTTCTGAGAAATACATTTCACTGTATAAACCATATGATTTCATATGGGGTGAAAAGGTGAAAGAAAAGATCTTACGTTGTTTCAATTGGATTAGTACGTTTCTTGAATATGTGCTGAAGGGAAGTCGGTCCTTTAGGTTCCCATTTGGACCTGTCATAAGTTTCCAGAACAATCGTAACTACTCGGGTATTTCCGAGAAGTTCTGAGAAAAATATGTCACTGGATAAAACCGATGAGTTCATATTGGGAGAGAGAGGTGAAAGAAATACTCGTACATTGTGTCATTTGGATTAGTACGCTTCTTGAATATATGCTGAACGGAAGTCGGTCCTTTAGGTTCCAATTTGGACCTGTCATAAGTTTTCAGAGCAATCGTAACTACTCGGGTATTTCCGAGTAGTTCTGAGAAATATATGTCACTGGATAAACCCTATGGCTTCATATGGGTCGAAGAGGTGAAAGGAAAGCTCGTACATTGTGTCAATTGAATTAGTACGCTACTTGAATACATGCTGAACGGAAATCGGTCCTTTAGGGGAGGTTTGATGTTATATATGTGTTCTACACGTGGTCAAATCTTACATCAACGAACAATTCACCGAGTTAATGAATCCCAGTGGGAAATTCATCGCGAGGAAATGCCTTAATGCAATAAGCAACACCGTGAGAGAATTCGCCAAATGATGCGATTGTTTTCATGTACTTGTTAATACGCCAATGCTCTATTACTGGTCAAACCCCTGGAATATTTGGTGTGTTGGTTTGAATGGGTCTTTTTGTCGTTTTCAACATTATTCATGTCAACCGATTGCACATCTTTCACATCACTATTATTGTATGATAATGGACTAAGCTGCAGACAGCTTTGTAAGGTGGACAAATTGATCAGTAGCGATCTTGTAAAATTGGCCTAGTTACATTTATGTCGGGAAAGAAAATATATTGAATAAGGTCTCAAACTCGAAAATATTGTATCTCACTTCGGGCTTGCTAACGATGGATTATTATAGGGCCTCTATGACCTTGTGGTTAGAATGCAGAACTTTGAAGTTCAAATTCGGGTGACGGCATTTGAATCTTTATTAGAGGTGATCTCTCGACTGAGATACAGAATACAGAATGTTCTACCTGGCTTGACCAGCCCTTAAGGGCAGTGGAGTATTGGATTAATCATTAGAGTTAGGTATTGCAACATAACTGAAGTAATGTTGACACGATGTAACACCCATTTAATCAAATAAACATATGAACAGAAAAAAGAACCCGAACTAAGTAGAACAGTATATACATTTTATTGGACATGTATTCAACATACAGTTTTTTATATACACACATTTATATGGATTTCTGTTCATAAACACAATAACGACAATGACTTGTTAGCATTTTCATATCCAGGAAAGATTTGTAGACACTGACGTTAAAACACAAACACATATGTATTTAATGTTAGAAAACAACGCATCCATGCATTTCTTTTGTCTGTTTACTATGCATTGCATCAATAGCAATTTAGTTAAATTGAGACTCTCGGCTAATCAAAGATACATTGAAAACATACGCAACAGAGACCCCCTATGTGTCTCATCTCTTCATTATCAACCTGAATCGGGATTCCGATACAAATATATATTAAGCATGATTTGAAAATTAACGGTGAAAGACTTACTATAGTCCTGTATCAAACCCTTGATTTGCGGTCGTTGGAACGAAGTGGAAAATTCTTATCTAAGCTAGTACGCTTAAGCCATTAAATCAAAGACATTGTCGTCGCGGTTTTCTCAATGGAATGACAAATAGAGAGATAGTGATATAGGGAGATAGTGATATATGAAAGATGATATAGAGGAAGAGATAGAGAGGTAGAAATAGAGAGGTAGAGATAGAGAGGTAGCGACCAGTGAGAATTACAAAGCAGACGCCTCGTTTACATTATGTTTCATGTTATTTTAACCTCATGTCTTCTGTAAAAGGAATTGAGTGAAATAAAGATTTTGTATTCTATTGTATTGTGTTGTATTGGTGTATCACAAGAGACAGTAAGTATAATACATAATTTGGAGACGTTGGCATATTCTTGAAAAGACAAATCGAGCTGTATTCAACTAGACGAAGACATGGTAATGAGACAACTTGTTATCGCCACAGAAAGTAGCAATTGCATTATCATACAATGGTAACCCCTCCATTGTAAGACTCTTTCTCTTGATTTACATAACGTAGTTTAGCAATCGGAACTACTCGGGTATTTCCGTGAGCTGTGAAATACACCTCGGATATAAGTGTAGGGTTACAATTTTTCGGGTAAATCGGCATCCGCCAATTAACACATTTGCTGAGCGTGCACATCAAGTAGTTCAATGTGTATGGAAGTGTTGAAAATCCTGTTAAATCATTTCTTTATCAGTAACTCATACCAAATGCCGAAACTGTTGTTGTTACATGTATAGTTGTTTCCTCAATCAAATTTAACGACTTTTAAGATTTCACATTTAAGATCTATTTTTAAAACGAAAGTAAAGTGACGTCATTCGATCGGGAAAGAATATGGCGTCATCCCTATTATTTCAGAGGTGTTTTCATTGGATAAACCCGATGTGTTCAGATTGGTAGTTTAGCTGTTATTCGAAAGTTGGCTGATTGTTGTCATGAAAATGCCGTTCAGGCGAATCTTAACGAGACCTTTTGTGTCAACCCTGTCGTTATATCAGATTTGACAAACGTTTGTTCATTATTAGAAAATATGGTACATTTTTTTTACAAGTGAGAGTAATAAGTTTGGCCTACATTTTCTTTCTAATGACAATATTTGTATCGCAAACAAAACAGAAATAGGTATGGCTTCCGTTATTACCACTTTTGGCGAGGTGGATATGAAATGGAGAGCCAGTTTGAAACCTTAGACTGGTCATATATCCATTTAGCAACCAAGGAACACATCTATATATACCGGATTTTGACAATAATTGCAAATGACAAGAAAACTCAAACACCTAAAGTGTACATGGTAATACACACCAATTGCGAAGGAAACATAGACCTAGAGGACCCATTTCTATATCATTTTAGCGGATTGCCTATGAACACCAATCAACCATATGACCGATTTCTCGTGTTTTACATTTAGTAACCAATGAACACAGCCCAATAACTGAACCTTGACATTTTTTTTGAAAACAACCAGAAAACTCCAACATTCACATCGTAACACACACCGATTTAGAGGAAAATATATGTCTAGAGTTTCTATATCACTTTAGCGGATTGTCCGTGAGCATCAATCAAACCCATGACCTATTTCTGGTGTTACGCGATACGCAAGCGTCAAGATGAATTAACGCCTATTGGCGTAGAGTGTTCGTTAAACATGAATTCTTACTTAGGGACTTTATCAAGTTCAGGAAACCCCCAACAGATGGTATTGATAACAAATAGCCTAAAGATATATACGGGCAAACGTAAAAAAGGAATTACGAAGTCATCGGGAAAATACCACCATTGCGTTTATCGTTAAAGCCCAAGGAAGCGTTTTATTATACCACTTAAGAAAAGAAATGTGCCTATCTTCCCATTTATTTCAATAATGAGGTATGCAATAATGCAAAGTAACACATCATTGGGATCGTCTCTCAAACTCATCCAATGACGTGTCTCATTACAATGATGTCTTTGTTATCTTTGATAATATTCATGTACGTTTATCCGCTTTGACTTACGTAAATAAGTATTTTGTTTAACCGCTACCAGGGTAGCGTTTCCATGGACGACCTAAGGAAACGTATTTGCGTAAGTCAAATATCATATACATGAATTGTATCTGGAATATCATATGGCACGGTTCCAAGTATATCTTATGTAGCGATAGTGCTTGTCTCAATTAATTGAAACAAGAGGGAATATTGTTTTGAATTTACGCAAATTTGTTACACTAGGTATTATTTTAACGCTTCCAAGGATGTCGTTTTAAATAGTTGGACATTCATATTGCGGTCAGTGTTTACACTTGTGCACATGTCCCTTCAACAGCAATTACTGCACAATATTCCTACACAGAAACTCACTTCCTTCCCAAGAGTTAGAATGTAAGAAATTTGCAATGCAACGCCATATGTCTTCATCCAGTTCTTGGTACAATGGGTATATTTAGAATTTTACTCCATATTAAACAGTAGTTAAGTCATTTTGTAACGGACAGCATATATATCAATGCCCCCGTTTCATATATTTCCCTTTTATTACCTACTGCATCATATTTCTAACAAGAAACCCACCACCTCCTCTACAAAACAGAATGCAATATATCCTTTTTCATTCCAACGCCGAATGCTTTGAGATAGTGCTATAGATGCTGTTAGTCTGATAAAGGTATACGCAGTTTTAAACAGTTGCTTAATCTCTTCACTACGGTCAGTGTATTAATCAAAGCTCAATCTACATGCACTTCTTCACCAGTAAGTACTGTGCAACCATTATACAAAGCCACTCACATCTTCCGTCACTGATCAGATTGTAAGTCAATTTCATTCCAACTCCATATACCTCGATACAGTGAAAGATAAGTGGATTTGAAGAGAAATTTACCCCGTATTCAACAGTTGCTTAGTCTTTTCAAAATGGTCCGTGCAGCTATTAATACTCCATCTAAATTTCCTTCTTCACCATTTATTACTGCATCAACATTTGATAAAGTCAATCACGTCTTCCGTCACTGATCAGATTGTAAGGAACTCTCTTTCAACTCTTTATGCATTGAAACAATGTAAAGTACATTCGATTCATTATGAGCTTCACGTGGAATATAACACTAGCTATGTCTTGTCACAATGTTCCGTGTAGCTATCAAAGCTCATTATACATGCACTTCTTCACCATTAATTACTGCACCAACATCTTATCTAGCCATTCACATCTTACACCACAAACCAGACCGTAAGATATGTTCACTCCATCTCTATATGCCTTGACACAGTGTAATGTATAGTTGATTCAATGAAAAATATTTGTCGTATTTAACAGGAGCTTGGTCATTTTGCGTTGATTAATTGATCTTATCAATGCTCCTTGAACATATATGTCTTCAAAATTCATTATTTCCACTCCTTGTTTTTTTAAACAAGCCGCTAGCCTCTTTCGCCACAAATCACAATGCAAGGAATTCCATTTCACATAAAACACATCGTGTTTAGAACTTCCATGGTTCTTTCAGCTTCATACACACGCATCATTTTGCCTTCCTAAATGTAACTTGTACGTGAACGTTGGCAGCTGTCATGCTCCTCCTCTTCAGTACCATGACGTTTTCCGTGTGGACCTCGCTATAGGTGGGCGTATGAACATCAGACTTTCCGCTACCTGAAAATGGATAAGGGAACTCATTATTTTATTTCGATACTATCGAAAGTCGTTGTGCTCTATAACGTACCTATAGTTCTTAAAAATTTGACATGGAGCTTCTTGATTGCTTGTTTGATTTGTTTTACATCGGTTGTGAAGGAAGATTAATGTTTAGCCTATCAAAGTCATTCTCGATGATTGCTTCCTGTATACTACAGAAGCACTCGCGTCGATTTGTGGGCTAATCTCGTCAATATTCACCGCGCCTAACGGGGATTCGATCCTGGACTCTCAGTACGAGAGGCCGACGCTCTACCACTGTTGCCCACTGGACTCTCAGTACGAGAGGCCGACGCTCTACCACTGTTGCCCACTGGACTCTCAGTACGAGAGGCCGACGCTCTACCACTGTTGCCCACTGGACTCTCAGTACGAGAGGCCGACGCTCTACCACTGTTGCCCACTGGACTCTCAGTACGAGAGGCCGACGCTCTACCACTGTTGCCCACTGGACTCTCAGTACGAGAGGCCGACGCTCTACCACTGTTGCCCACTGGACTCTCAGTACGAGAGGCCGACGCTCTACCACTGTTGCCCACTGGACTCTCAGTACGAGAGGCCGACGCTCTACCACTGTTGCCCACTGGACTCTCAGTACGAGAGGCCGACGCTCTACCACTGTTGCCCACTGGACTCTCAGTACGTGAGGCCGACGCTCTACCACTGTTGCCCACTGAATCCCATATAATGCTTGGCATTTTACAAAAAAAAAAACAGATTTGTGTGTGTCGTCTGCTTTCTGAAACCTTAAATAGCTGATGAATCCTAATGAGGAAAGCGACTCAGAGAAGAAAACATGTTAGATTACAGACCAGCCGCCAATTTACTTGGTGGCTGGTCTGGATCCAAACTGTTTGCATAAGCATGAAGTTGGTTCCAGCACAAAAGGGTTAAGCTAAGCACCAGCCCATATACAGTGAAGCCTCGTTTATCCGGACTCCGATTATCCGGATGTCTCGCAATCCGAACGATTTTGTAAGGGAACGGAATTATTTGACCAGTTTGTTGCAGACGGCTTTTGAAAACATTGTGGGTAAAGGAGAAATTGCTTCGGTCGAGCAATTTCTCCTTTTCCCACAATGTTTTCTGCCACATCAGAAGATTATTTTTTAATTCCATCACGTTTTGAAATGTCGTCTGCAACTCTTTCAATTTGGGACGGTCGACAGTTTAGCGTTTGCTAAAGGGTTATAAGTATGCACGTGCATACATACTGTTTATGTCTTAATGTGTATAAGAACATGCTCTGCTTCATTAGTCCGGATGATTCGGTCATCCGGACATTTTGTTGGGAACGAACGTGTTCGGATTAACGAGACATCACTGTAATACATGATGATGTCATATTGACCCATTTGTTGTCTTATGTCTTGCATTGCCGAGTGGAAGAAAGGTAGTAAAATCACAATCGTGCGATTTGTCTTTGTAAAGCCGGACCCTCGAAGTTGTAAACCCTGGATTTCAAAGCCAATGTCATTACCACCAGTTGTGTAAGGGCGGAGAGTATAAACTCCAGAAAACAATTAAAGGGTCATAAACATAAGGTCAAATGCCTTTCTTAATAAGAAACGCACTTTGAATATCATCTTAGGCAATCCATGATTAATGGTTAGGCATGACTTTGACAAACAAATAAGATTTTTTATTGCAAGCAGGCATACTGTTTAATGCATTCAATTGGCCAGGTATAAGAATCATTTGTCTTCAATATCTGTGACCCTTTAATTGTTTTGTTCAGTGTAGGACGTGTGAGTTACGTTATTTTATGTCAAGGAACTTTAAAGACAGACATTCTTTTGAAGCTATTATAGGTCGTCAACCTTTTGATGCTATACAGATACAATGATAATATCATAATGCAACCTTTTCAGTATGCCACCTACTGTCATGTTAAATGGGGTTTGGCGCCTTACCAGTGAGATTCCACTCTAACAATTTTGCATCCATTTGAATATACATCGTACTGGCTTCTATTGCTAGCGTGATAGTTAATTATTGGCCTACGTCTTCCATGCTGCATGCAATACGGACTTGTCAATGTGAAACGATTTGTAACGATTTCGGACAGGCTGCAGTATAAAGGTCGCCATCCTTTGAGACATTAGTTCTAGAAATAACAGGGACACTTATTAGCGAAGGTCATAGTGTCTGTATTTAAACACAACGTCACGCTTATTTTCAACTGTATTGCCCTTTTCCCGGAATCAAGCAACTGCTTTGAAGCGGTATTTTATAAATGATTAAGTTTGCTGTGATTAATTTGTTATGAAACCCTTTTGACCATTTGACGTTTTCCCATGTTTTCTCGGTTCAGAAAAATATCATTATGAAACAAATTATATTGTTAAAAATGACTCTTTCTTTCTCCCTTTCTCTATTTCTTTCTCTCTCCTTTTCTCCCTCTCTATTTTTCTCTCTATCTAGCTCTTTCCCCACTGTCTCTATATCGCATTCCTACATTCTTAGTTTACTGTTTTTGTATCAACCTAATTGTACGTATATGTTTAGGTAAAGTTCTATTTGGTTCCATTTCCAATTGAGCCTTATTCAGACTTTGCAGTCGTATTGTTATCGCTGGTACATAGTCTTCAAATATGGTAAACATTTTCTATCATTTAATAATAGGTATAGGCCAGCAGATATAAGATTTATAATGTTTAATTTCAATTTCTAGAATAAAACAGGATCAGAAAGTGTACGACTATTTGAGCAAAGGAAAAATTGAGGAAATTTATCAGCCTATTTTAATGTCAACTGCACAATCATGATCATTCAATTGTTTTCAAACACTCATATTCTTGTAGACCAAGGAATATTTGTAGACTGTCCTTGAAGTAAAATCACTATAAGCCAAAATACATGAATGCACTAAATCATTATTTTGAAAGAACCGGCAATGGCAGAGTCATTTTTGTCGTAACAAAAGAAAGCTTTTTCCTGGAAGCATGTTGGGAACCGATAAAGGCAGGCATCTTACAGACGATTCTTCTTCCATAATACTTGTCAAAAGGTACATCGTTTTAGAATGGAATATTTTAGATTGGGCAAACCTTGACAAAGAATATATTAGCAATTCGATGTCTAGACAACAACACTAAAGTACTTGCATCAAGCAAATGTTTTCCTAAGAAGGTGCTCATTATTGGTGTCTATTCAAAATGAGGATGCAAATTGTTTTAATCCAAGTTGAGATCTATATCAAACCGTCTGGTAAATAATGGTTATTGTGAAAGACAAAAGTAGATAGACGTTTTCATCAACACGCGATCACAAATAAAACATTCTAAAGCGATTCTGCAATTATCTTAACAACTAAACTTGTTGTCATATCGAGACCTCTTCCGCGCTGATCAGTGTAATCCAGCAGTTTTGAATACTGAAATACTTTTGCAATATCGGTAATGTCAGCACGATGGAGGCCATCCGTGGTCAAATAAGATGTCCTTATTTCATGCACTCTTTCCGCATGGCATGATTTTATATGGGTAGTCGGATATTGCTTTCAGTAAAGTAAGGTTTATACATTGTAAACCTTCTTAGTCCGTACATCAATTGATATATCAGTATCGTATAGTTTTATAGTTATTGTTGTTCCAATAGTATGAACATAGGCACTAATACTCAAACTCACGTTAACATATATGGCCCACGTCACGCGAAAAGGGGCACTCGGATATAGCAAACAGTGTAGCCCCAGACCAGCCGCCACGTCAGTGACGTGGCGGCTGGTCTGGGGCTACACTGTTTGCCATCTTAGAGGACATCCAGTTATACCTTTGAATAAATACAAATGATAACTGTCGTGACTAGATGCTGGAATAATAGCGCTAAGAAAGAAAGAGCTGAGTCAGTGGTTTTTATTTATGTCCGAGTGCCCCTTTTCGCGTGACGCGGCCCATATTATAAAGAAGACAGGCAAATGAGTTTAATTTAATACAGTATATGCACACATAGGGTATGAAATGGAAAATGAAACTTGTAATGAATGAGCAATTTATCCTTATGTCAAAGGGATTTCTGAAGTCTTGTACAGAAAATGCACCAAAATGAGGCGAAAGGCTTTTTGACGAGAATTGAACAACACTAACCAAGAGGCCAAGCTGGAATTAGAAAAGGTCTGCGATATTTTGATAGCTTTTTCCCGTGGAAGGCTCAATTGTGAAGCGTGATTGATGCTGCAATTCTAGCATGTCATTAAAATGCCACAATATGCACAAAATCACCAACAACATTCCCGGGGCAAAAGTTTGCACATTATAAGAGATAAATTAATTTCGTTTCCTAGCTGAATGAGTGAGGGCAGAAATCACAATAAAAGTCGTCGAAAGGCGGTTGTAGGGAAGTCTGAATAGATAAATTCACTTCTATTGGAGGCATTAAATGCGGAAGTTTCCTGCGCGAAGAGATAACCGAAAGATGCATTATGACCCAAAATCCTCTTTTCGGTTTGAGAAGAATAAAATATAATTCTCTAATGTCACCCCTTTATTACGTTAGCGCAAGAGGTATACACTAAATAAATCTCAATCTGCTTGTTTTGAACAATAACAGGTGAGAAAAATTAGGAAAACAATCAGTGGGAAGACTTAAGGTAGAATACCTGTAATCCGTCATTTCACAATGTATTCTTCCGTCGGAGTACTTTGGTAGTTCTCGGTATTCATCGATCGGGGCCAGAACTTTTCGGCTCAATGCGAATAGTCCCGACTTCGACCGATTTAAACCGAGAATGACCGACCTATATCGGCAAGAGAATAAGTTTTAAATTGTGGATTATCGGTACTCTACTTTAATATGCTTTTAAACATTTTAATCACGATTGCATGGCTTTATATACGTGGCAATGGGTTTGCGTAAAAGAAGAGTACATGCATTTCAGTCGTCAAATAAGACACTTGCTTCCTGGATTATTTGCTACTTTCTTTAGATTTCTTAACTCTGTTTTGCTTTGTTTTTTTCCATGTCGACACATTAATTAAGACGGATAGCTCGACTTAAAAAGAGTTTCACATTTAACGATATAACTTAATCCATACATTTAACACATATTCATAGTGAATGACGTGTTCAATAAATGACTTGAAAAACATTGCAATAATGTACACGGAAGTAGAAATAGATAGTAATGACTAATACTTTTGAAAAGTTGTCCCTTTAATCCAAATTGTAACCGGTTTTTAGAGAAAGTGCGTGTCTGAATAAGGTTTCTAAGTACAGCGTACACTTTACACCTCAGACATTTTAAACGACCCACGAGGGCTGCCCGATTTTAAAACACTCTTGTCTGAAAATTTCGCGAAAACCATAACCTGATATCTTTCCAGACACGCTAATCGGTATTAAATCCACTTTTGTTAGAAGCAATCACGTCCTTTATTAGATTTATATGTAAATTACCTGCACGAAAGGCTTCTCTATTAACATCTATTCTCACTTTGTACTGTACTTTCCCAACACGAACCCTTAGCAAAGGACTGTCCAACTGTTTAAACAATGTAACATTTGACAGGTGGGGGAATCACGTGACCACCGTTAAGATCCTATGCCCGAACAAGATGGCCTCGCCAAAGTATTTTTTTGCTTTATTCACCTACTTTTGCCAATGATAGCCATATTGTGTGCCCTGTACGAGTTGACCACAAACTTTCCGGTTCTGTTGGTATATGATAACTCATGCTTTATAACGATGTTACGTCCTACACTCGACAGAGAAATCGCAGTCTGACTGCGATTTCTTTGCCGAAAATAAGGTGAAAAAAGCAGCAGAAATAGCAAAAATACCTGGGTGGAGCCATCTTGCTAGGGCATAAAATGGTAACCATTGGCCACGTGCTTCCCCGTCTGATTCAAGTTGATGTCGTATACACAATATGTGCATGTATGTCATTGTTTTCAACGATCGTATCATGCTTTGGTTATACTAAATGTTCTCAAAGGCTCATGAAAGTAGACCAATGATATATTAAACTATATTACTTGATAAACTGTTGGTCAGGTTCAAATAGTTATCACCAAAAGCCCATTAGCACAACTAAAACGTGAACGCAAACGAGAAATAACCCATATTAGCCAGTTTGATAATTCAGGTTGCCTGATTCTTCATTGTATGCCGGATACATAGTCTAAGCATATCGGGTTTATCCAATGAAAACACATCTGACATGTTAAGGGGACCGCTATATTGTTTCTTACAAGTCCGCTTTCGTATTCAAATCTTACTGAAATAGCTTAATAGCCAATTAATATGATCAATGCAACAAATATATATCACAACTTATAATTTCGCTATTGTGTGTGAGTTACCTACACCTAATAATGACTTAAAATGATGTGTAGCACTTCTATAAACCTTGAACTACTGTAACGAACCGAGCAAATGAACCTCTCAAAGACACAAACACATCCGATCAGTGAAAAACACTGAGCAGTTGTGTTGTCTATACATATACCAGCATGTTCTCTACAACAATGCATTAGGTTCCTAGTTTGCATAATCGTTCAACGAACGTTACATAACTCCCACTTCCGTGAAGACTTGTCCCGAGTCTTGGCCCCTGGGAAACACGTGGGGAAGGCAACTCCGATAAAAGGAGAAGTCTTAATCACTCCGCTGCCACCAATGTAACGATCCGAGCAAATGAACCTCTCAAAGACACAAACACATCCGATCAGTGAAAAACACTGTCGTACACTGAGCGGTTGTGCTGTCTATATATATACCAGCATGTTCTCTACAACAATGCATCAGGTTCCTAATTGGCATAATCGTTCAACGAACGTTACACTACTAAACGTGGACGCTCGCAGGAAACGTGTTTTTAGCAAGAACAGTTAAAACGAAATATGTTACTTTACACTTATGTATTACATGTATCGGGTCACGAACATACCCGAGTAATTACTATTCCGTTGAACATAGAACTTTCCAAGGACCTATCAATATTCCCTAACCGCCACTCTACAGTAACGTTGCTGTTGGCCCAACCCTTTTATTTGATCAAATTAAAATTATGAACAGTGAACAATTAAATCGAACGGACAACAACCATTTTTGTTACGTCGTTGTTTACAAATAGGTGGTAAATAGAAATTATAGGAGATAACTGTTTGTTTTGAACATTATCTCTTTTTTTCCCCATTATTTCTAGCAAACTTCCAAAACATTTTGATACATGTGCAGTATAAACTACGCTTTATGGAGAAAGAAAAAAAGAAAGAAAAAAAAAACATTGGTTACGACACCCGAGGTAAAAGGGGACCTTTATTTGAAAACTTAACAAGATATATTCTGTTTATTTGCGGCAAAAACAGCTATTTACTAAGGACAATTACTTAAAATGATTTAATATAGTCAAATGGTTTAATCACAAACTACTTTGAGGCGAAAAATAGATAAAATTCAAATTTGATTAAATCACCGTAGGGAATAAGAGTTTTCGACCAATTGCTAGGGAACGTTTCGTAAATGCAATATATTATATAGTAAAAATTATTTGGTTACACTAGACATCGATGGAATCATGCATGATATATGAACAAACTATGAACTTCAGTCGTATATCATTGGATGTTTGCATTAAACATTAAACTTCATGTCTGCATTTCAGTAATAATCATATTATGATTGATGAATGGCTGATTTGAGATTTTGTATGTGCGTTAGTTGATCGAGAAAGAGAGAAAAATTTGAATACTTATCTTCATGGAAACCTTTTTTATCACTTTACTAAGTTGAAACAGAAATTCATATGAATAAACTTTAAACGGACATTCAAAGTGATTTAAATGGAAGGTAAAACATGTATAGGTATATATACATGACTAGTAAGAACCGTTTCTTGTAAGTCGAATGTTATCGTCTTTTGTTTAAGTACGTCTATACGTTTGCAGGTATGGTTGTTGAAAAATGTTCTTTACACACACAATAATCGACCTCAAACTCAATCATAGAGGCAGCTTCTTGTCGATTACTTACAAATACCAACCAGGATGTTTAACTAATCGCACAATGACACGCATATACGTTCGTGTACATAGATACACATGCATTTTGCAACTTTTCTTAAGTGAAAGTATAAAGTAAGTTTAAAATCGGTTAAGGCTTTCTACCTTTCAGAGAAATTAATTGAAAGCACAAAACTGCTTTCTGCATTGGTTAAAATTACAATAGCAGTAGACTTTCAAGAGAGACTGTCTTCCAGCTTTCTAACTGAATATAAATGGTTCTACCCGACTTAACCAGTGCTAAAAGGCGGTTAAGTAAGTGGTCTCCATTGATTACGAACCGGGCATCACGATAAAACTTGATGCGATGTAAAACCCCAATTGATTAAACATAAAATCTTTCCAGAAATATTTCTGTTTTCCTTTGCTTAGCCTCAAATTCCTCGGATTAAATATAGACTATCATATGGTAATACAAAGCTCGTTTGATATCTAGAATTCATATGTTGATCTCACAGTCTTTATTACGAAAGAATGACTTGTATAGACTTAATCAGAGACATACTCATTCCTTTCACTCAATTACAACAATAACAATAACCACTGCGAACGTATTACAACTGAACGATTGTGGAAAATGTCGTAAATCTACAATAAAGTTAACAAATATCTTCTGTGGGCGTCCCCCGACGTAACAAATCGTTCTATAAGTGTTAATGGACACTTATACCCCAAATATCCGGTCGTTGTTCGTAAACTATCCGGAGGTGATAATGCTATTCCTGACTAGTTGAAACGGCCCGCCACTTAGAAACGTGCTTAAAATATTCATTTGGAATACACAATGACAATTTGGATGTAATTTTGTTGTCATTTCAAAACTCCCTTTTCAATTATATCACCGCGTTTCCAGATTCAAGACATGGTATATTTTGGAACCGTGATGGTATCCAATTTGCCTAGAAGGACTTGAAGGAAAGCCATTTATACATCCACAATTTGTTTTAAAATAAATATACATCGATTATGATGAAAGATTGAAGCTTATTATATTCTCTCTCGATGATTGCTTCCTGGATACTGCACCAGCACTCGCGCCGATTCGTGGGATATTTTCACCTCGTCTAACGGGAATCGAACCCGGGACCTTCGGTACAAGTGGCGGACTCACTTCCACTACACCAATGTCGCCACTGGGTTTTTGAAACCGTACTGCAATCAAATTTACCGAAAATGTCTTGAAGGAAAGCCATATCTACTGCCACCGTTTGTTTTAATGTAGCTGCTTTTACCATTAATTTCTAAGAAAACTGTACTGTATCTGACAATTGTTTTCACGGCGATAAACCCATGAAAAATTACAACGAACGTATTGCTATCAGCTTAATACCTAGGTAGTTAACGGGTACAGTACAAGACATGAAATCACATGCTCCTCCGAGTAAGTAGAAATCAGAGTCAGGCCATTTGGATTTTCGTGGGTGTTAGTCTTCCGATTGACCTACGGAATGCCAATGGTTGTACAAAGCTTTATCAGCCGTATGGGTCCCTAAGTCTTTTGTTTTTCATCCCTTGATCCACCAGTAAGAGCAAGGCATTGCAACATAACTGAACTATAAACTATGAACGATATAAAATGGAATGCCAATGCTTTTACCAAGATTAATCTACCTTATGGACCCCTAAGTGTTTGGGTTTCATCCCTTCATCAATCATTATGAGCAAAACATTGCAACATAATTGAACTATAAACTATGAACGATGTTAAATGGAATGTCGTACGGGTCCCTAAGTTCTTTGGCTTCATCCTTTCATCCATCATATTGATCAAAACATTGCAATATAAGTGAACTATGAGCTATAAAGGATGTAAATCCCATACAAAACCAAATTTCCACCAGTTTAACTAAACCCTTATAATGCTGGATAATTTTCTTAAAATAGACTTGTGTGTCGTCTGCCTTTCAAAACCTTGAATATCTGCTTGGTAGTGGAGCAAACTGGTTAGATCACAGGTCAGCAGGCAATTTACTTGGCGGCTGGCCTGGATCTTACCTGTTTGCCTAAGCATGAAGTCGGTTCCAGCACTATAAGGGTTGGTTATACTGCACGTTTTTCGAACGACGCAGATTGCTAGATATCCCGTTAATATAAGTCAGACGTCATACGGACCCGTCAAGAAAATAATAAATATTCAATATTCCATTCTTTTCTCCGTCCGCCTCTGAAACATAAGCTCGTAATTTGAATAATCGTATATACGAACCCCTGTGTTCGGGGTTTGACGAACGGATCACTTGTCAATGTCAATTAATGTCAATGGAAATCTGCGAACAAGCAAGAAGGATGCTTTCAGATATTTCAGAAACTTCGCAAATGCTTATGTCAACACACAGAGACAAATCCTCATGACGAATAATTTGGATGAAATATATAAAAAAAAAATGAGGAAAGGAGTCATTTCTCATCACGAATGCATTTTAAATTTTTTTCAATGTCATCTTCTTAGTTATGAAACGAAAGGCGCGTATTTGATAAATAACCATCTCTGAATGTTGATGCTTTGACTACACAAGCAAAATGAGTCTTTAAAATGCATTTTCAATTCGTAACAAGGTCCTCTTCTTAATCATGAAATGAAAGGCACGTATTTGATATATTGCGATCCCCGAATGTTGATGCTTCAACTGCCCAACCCACATTATTTTTTAAATCTTTATAGAAGGGTCATTCAGCATTCCCTGTTTGGAAAGGTTCGTTGAAGACAAAACAATTAAAGTAGAATGGAAAGAACCTTTCCTGGTAGAAAATACCAAAATATCATCTTTGGTTAAAGGAGAACATTTTAGAGGAATATAAATCATCCTTGAATAAAGAAGAAAGGACTAATACATTTTTGGGTATTAATGTCATTCTCTATTTGAAAAAAAAGACGTTAGAGCTAAACAATTGAAGTTTCAGGGTCCTTAGTAAAGGGCTAATGGATAATGCGAATTCCAACAAGTCATACGCCTGTCAGATACGATAAAAAGTCAACATGAAACACACTTCTTTCAAGGATAAATCCTTGCTTTTCATACACGTATCTGAAAAGCAAGTAAGTACTAGAGTATTCAAGTATTGAAATGCATTACCACCGATGCTGTTGGTCATTTGGCGTGCGTTTGTCTGCGAACTGTGTCAAACATAGATTTTGTATATATACACTGTTTGGAATAAATCCGAAATTCTACTCAGTCATAACTCCAATGGTGTGATTTTTTATCAAAAAGTTGTGCATTCACCAGTAGTATAACAGGGCTCCGAAGTGTGTTGCCAAAGGAAGCCCCATCGAAACTAGCGGCGTGGTTGGAACTCTAAACTTCAAAACAACGTACCCCAGTCATGAAACTGTGTATGTATCTATTATACACTAATGGCAAAGAAGGCGTTATGAGCAGATGCCCCCATACCTGGCCACTCAAACTTATTAACTTTATTGAGTCTCTCTGAGCGTCTCTCCACCCGTGGGTGCTGAATTGTACCAAAGCTGCTTGAGTTCAACCGCATATAAACCATCAAAGGCTTTCTGTTGAGAGTTAATGAATTGGCAATAATTCATGAGGTTTAATACGTCCGTTGGTTCAATGCAGTAATTAACACGTTTGGTGAACGGTCTGACAGAATCGGTTGTGCATCTTCCGGTTTAGCGTTTTAAGGGTCGGATTTTACTGTTTTTCTGCATTTTCAGACACGAAATCAAAACTCTAAAAAACAAGATCGAGCCCTTATTGAATCCAACCGCCTATAGGTAAAGTTTCATTTTCGAACGCGTGGAATTGACTGAGATTTCGTAATTTGTCCTCACCAATACAATCAGAATTGCAATTCGAAAGTCTGCAACTAGTGTACTAGCTAGAAATTGCGAAACTCTATCCAAACAAACCGATTGTGCAGCAATCACTTGGTAGTTTTGAGTATCATTATTTATCAGAACATCTATTTACCTTGACATAAAATTGCAAATTGCATGAACGGGGTATCGGGCTGATGTATTTATGACTTCCTCGAGAACAATACCTTATATAATGTCACACAATGGAAATAATGAGTGTATGGTACCAAAACAAACAATAAGATTTTCACAAGTAGAATACCAGAGGTGTACGAGTAAGAAACAAAATAAATAAGGGGGAATTATCGCTCTTGCATTGGCCTCTGTAAATGTCACCCTATTAAAATTACAAATTGACTTTCGGGAGCAGGATGAACGCCTATAGATCTGGAACCGAGTTCATGGTTATGCAAACAGATTGGATCCAGGCCAGCCGCCAATGGCTGTTCAAGTAAATTGGCGCCTGGCCTGTGATCTTACCTGTTTGCTATTCTGAATATCTAACCTCATCCCAATTAAGCAGATATTTATGGTTTTGGAAAGCAGACGACAGACAAATCTATATTTAAGATATTACCCATTGTTCTTACGGTTATGACGTTTGAGCAAAAAATACTCCTATTGTCTTGGTATATATCTAAAGATGTCGCCGAGTGCGAACTAGATTTTAGCAAACTTAATCTTAAAAGATTTCGACAAGCATTGATGTAAGGCTTACATAGGTCATTGGGGCCAACAACCTCATAAACCACTCGGAAAAGACAGTGTACCGGGTTCGAATAGATTTATTCTCGTCGAAAAATCCAGATTAATGCAAAATCGTATTCAGATGGTGTTTTTGAACCATAAAAAAACTCTAAACACCGATCCTTATCGTGTCAGGAAGAGGTGTTTTATTTCCAATTTAAACATGTACTTGTCTTGTATATGAATACCGATTGTTCTACATTCTTATTTCTGCTTTGTCTTTGTCTTTTGGAACGGCTCGGCTAGAGATGTCGGTCTCGACGTTAATAGTTTCTAATTGATTCCGTGCTCTGAATCCTTTAAGCTTAACGGGAAATCGGATAAGCAGCATTTCAAATCAGATTACTGGATGTAAGTAAGGAGGTGATGGCCATTGAACTAGATGTGAACCGTTTTTATATTCATATGGAGGCGACCTCAACCGATTTTCAGGTGGAAACATCGATACACTTTGTGACAATAAGGGGGAATGGGATTTGCTAAATGACAAACGAATTCTCATTTTGTCACAAGCATTTCTTTTTTATGTAAATGGGTTTATTCTTATAATAATTTGTTTTCACATTTTGCTTTAATTGTTACAGCATGTACTAAACTTTGTTTCACTGAGATTATAAAGTAACTTATTCCATAACACACGGTTGGTCAATAAAAACCTTTCAACTAATTTGTATACCATAAAGTCTTAAAACGATACATCATCACTAGAAGCTTGTGTCATTGACCACGTTTTAAAGGCCCATTAAAGGAGATTAATGCTATATCAAACTGTATTATTTGGTAAAATTTTGGACAGATTCAAATAATTATCACCAGAAAACACTATCAGCACAACTAAAATGTGAAAATAAACCAGAAATAACCCAAATTAGCAAGTTTTATAATTCAGATTTCCTGATTCCTCACCTCTGACCTTGACAGTTGATACACACATTTTTGAACCGACCAATCAGAATTCGTTATTCTGAATATGTAAACAAACAGGTTGTTGATAAACATGATTGAATTGGAGACAACTATATTTCAAGCACAACATAACTTATTTTAAATGATTCTGTTAAATAGGGTCTCAGTGCATTCGTAAATTCTCATGACTTTTATGGACATAATAAAAGAACTCCATAATTTTTTTCACTATCTTATTTGTTCTCCTCTCCTTTGATGTGCCTTTAAAGAATAAGCATCGCATCAGTAATTTTAGAAAAACATCGTTTTTTCATCATACGAGTGTAAAACCTGCGTTCATGAAAATTTCTCATTTCATATAATTTCTTCTTAATTTGTGTCTATGGGGTGAGGTAAACATATAATTGTTGAACAGTAAAGCAACGTACTTATAGCCACTAGCTTAAAAGATTAAAATAAAAACGTTTTAAAGCCATATTGGTCAAATCAATGCATCTCGATCGTATTACGGCATATTATATATTTAGTCTTTCTGTGTAACTTTCAACTTTGAGTGAACAACTTACATCATGTATACATGTGCAAATGTCAATTTGCTTTGACAAAAAAAGTTATGTTTAGTACAATGCCATGTTGTTCACATTAATGTTTATTCCCTCTGGTTTAGGGTTTTCCTGCGGCCGCACTTCCTATGTAACTTCGTGCTCATTAAAAGCGCTATTTGAACAAAGCTTAAGGAAACCCCTATAGGAATATCGCATGCTATAATTGTGATTGAGAACAAAGAGTACACTCAATTAGGATCTCATTAGTAAGAGAAATGCTTGACAAATGTATAAATGTCGAAATATTTCTTCAGGTACAAGAAACCGTCTCCTTGAGCAAGAATTGCGAAGACAAGATTGTGCCTGTGATGCAAGCCGCATTGCATTGTCACCACTTTTTTGTACTTTATGTGCATGCGTGTGAAACACATATAAAATGGCCTGAATTAAATTTACATGATGTCAAAATGCGAAATGGCAATTTCTTCTTTTAAAACAAAACTTCAAAAAAACATTAGATTAAAGTATCTTTGCGCTTCGCATCAGGGAATTTCTACATTCGTCATTGTCAAAGAATTCGGTTTCCGAATGGTTTGTATATGAGAAACGGTAATGTTAAAGTATATATCGTATTGCTTAAGGATCCTTTAAAGCATCCACATGCTTGTTTCCTCTGTACTTTTAATACTTAAATAACTTGGTCGTATTCGAAGCAACTTCCACACCGTATCAATATATTGGTGTGCTTATGTGCTGGTTTGAGCATGTGAGGAAGGTGTGCGCAAATGTGTGTTCTTACACTGTTTGTCAAATTAATTGGTTATCGTATTTTCTGTCTATATTTAGTTTTCAATTTTCTATTTTCTAAAATGTGTTGTGAGGTATAACTACTATTTGACTATTAAGAAATATATCGATTTATCCTCTTAAAAGTAGGCAATAAAGACACTGCTATTCCCATTAGTGTCATGTCCCTGTATTGACCGCAATAATGGGGGCGTAAACTTGTTAACGGGCAATGCAGAGGTTTATAAAATGTAACAGTTTAGTTTAAACTTATTTTCTACATCGATCGATAAACAGGCTCTTACAACTTAATCACTCTCGATTTCGCTTCCTTGATACTAACTAGTATTCGCAACGAATACTGATAAATGAAAGGTCGCAAGGCGGAACCTGCTACTCACAGGATTCAAACCAACGACCCTCGTGTCTGAAGGGCGAGGCTCTACCCCTGTACCACTGTACATTAAATGTATTAGGACATCTCTGAAAGCTTCGCGAGGGATTGTGCGCCCCAAAAGCTGTGATGTAATTGTACGGATTCTTCCTCATAAAAACACCATAATGGCTCCCTGGTAAGAACAATCGGAATCTCTTGGTGACGTCTGCAGGTCACATTAGCCTGCCGGAGTTTGCCGAAAAGTTCCGATTGATTGACAGAGTGTTTTCACCGTCTGTAAAGGGTAGCTTGGTCAAAGAATCCTGTCTGATCCGAGTGGATTACACTCTTAATACCTGATACGCGGTCAAGGGTCTGGTCTGACGGCAGTGTCTGGACATAAGATGTAGGATTTAATAAAGGATTTATGAAACCAAGATGCAAGGATTTGATATTCATCTCACTTTCATATATGTTCTGACGTTCATCTTCTCACAGAAAAAGGTTAAAATAATAAGAGTTGCCAACTTCTTGTTCAATGCTTGTCAGCTGAACAAAGAATTTCTTGGAAAATGATGGTGTATGAAGCGGTGTACTCAATGTATCATCTTTTTGTCAGACAAACATCATTTGTCATTATAAAATTTACCATACATGATGATAACTATATTACAAGGCTACTCTCTTCAAACATGTATTTAAGAGGTGTTCTATTGACCTGAGGAGACTATTAAAATGGGGGTTTTGTGTTTGTTTTTAAACAGTTTGTTATTTAAAAATACACTAACGTTGTATATCATTTTGAAGTGCATGTAACAATACCATTAGGTAGGAGGACAATGGCATGAAGAGCGTCACGCACTTATTTGGCTCACTTCCGGTTCACTGGGGTGTTAAGAAGTCCTGGTTAAAAAACTTTGTTTTCGAACCAACGCGCTCAGCACTCTAAAACGAAAATGATGCATGAGACAAGAGGCAACCAATTCTTGTGATCAATACATATAAGTAGTCTCGGTTAAAATATATAGAGAATAGATGGTTGGTGTCGTGAATCGGAAATGTTATCGGGCAAGGCTTAGAAACAAATGTTATACGGCACCTAGTTATCGGTCCTTAAATGACACTGGTGACAGGATAAATGTTTTTATCCTGTCACTTATGTCATTTTGGGACCGTAACTAGGTGACATATATCATTTGTGATATCCGGCACTAACCATATAACACATCCACGCGACAAATCATGACGTCATAAGAACGCCATGACGTCATGTTTACATCATTCTCTACTTATTTTTTTCCTTTATTCTCGTGTTTTATTTACATCTTGTTTGTTTTGCAGAATACATAACGGTAACAGGATAAATAGAATAGAAAGTCGGTGTCTTTGAATGGGAAATATTATCGGGCTCGGCTTTGGATTATTATCCGTTTTGCCTTCGGCTCACCGGCTAATATTCCTAAGCCTTGCCCGATAACATTTCCGATTCACGACACCAACCATCTATTCTCTATTTACACCGACCAGCTTGGTACTCTGAAAGGGAAATGTTGCCTCGCTGCAGCTTTGATCTTTAGACAAGAGATAGCCAAATACATTGAACGATACCCATAGGTAGTCCCGGTTAAAACATAATTATTTACGCACCTATGACTTAAGTAGGCCTACTTTAAAATGAAAGATGGCTGACTGCAACTTTAGTCTTGAGACAAGAGACAACCAAATATCGTGAAGAAACACACATAAGTAGTCCCGGTTAAGACATATTTGTCTTTAGCACCTATGAGTTAAGTACATTAGAAAAATGAAAAAGATGTCTGGCTGCAGCTTATGTCTTGAGAAAAGAGACAACTTGATCCTGTGAACGATACTCATAAGTAGTACCGGTTAAACATACTTGTTTTCGCACCTGTGAGTTAAGAACTTTAAAATGAAAATGATGCCTGACTGCAGCTTTGATCATGACTGCTTCTGCCATTATTGCAAATAGCTATAGTTGCAGAACACCAATACCACGTTTTACTAACGAAATGATGATAGGCCAAGCCAGCTCATCTGAAGTTAAGATTTTGACAACGCTGTTTACCAAGTCGGATTCTACAGTGTTTATTATGGTTTGGCTGTTGATTGGGTGACGAAGGTCAATACTATATCTGTCATATTAATACGAAATAAATGTCATGTATGAATTGTTCCTCATAACATCTTTATTAATGGCGCATTTCCTTTCTCAATGACGTCATTAGACATTATTATCTGACTGAACAAATTGAATCCGACAGTTTGCGTGTTGACTCTAGCGTTCAATTTGATTTCGAAATTACACGAGTTTCCTTCACCCCCTCCGCCATCAATACGATGCGATATTTTCATTTGCCTATAGCAAGATCTTTAACTGGAGATGGTATGAACATTACAAGAAGGGTTTGTAATTCATTTTATAGTTATTGCAAAGCAAGAGTCTCAACCCAGTTCCCCGCCTTCGAAAACGAAACGCGACGATATTTTCATTTGCCTTTAGCAATATCTTTAACTGGAGATGGTATAACATTACAAAAATAATTCGCAAAGGATTCATTTTATAGGTATTGCAAAGCAAGAGCCTCGATCCAGTCACCTGTATCAGATTTGTCTAACTGATTAAACTTACCGATGACGACTATAGGAGTTCTGAAGTTGCTTTATGGGTGTCAATTACGAATCAATAAAAACTACATTAATAATTGGAACCACAAACTATTTGAAAGCTACGTTTACAAATAGATGACCCGTTGAATCTAAAATTGAAACCTTTATAAATGAAAATGGGGGTGGGGTAGGGGTGCAATGATCGCCTTTGGGTTGATAGCGGGAGATGGGAAGATCAACTGTAGAATTAATTAACGTGCTGACGTATGACGATATACACACCAGCGCGACTAGAACACATCAAAAGAAGTCTATTGTAGCGCTGACTTCTATCATCTTGAAGGAGGTTACGAAACGGGAAGGGTCGATATATGGACCATATCTGCACTAAGTGATTATGAAGCCTCGTAAATAATGAAGCTCTTGTGATACGCTTTGGAAATTGCGTTGTCAATCAATTAACGACCTAAACGTGACTCCCCTGGATACAAAGGGCTTTAGGAACTGTATATGACTGGTCCAATAATAAGGAAAGAAACACCATAACTAAGGCTCCGTACACTGGTCAAGATACAGAACTAGCCTCAAATAAACCCTGCAATAGTTGTTGATATCGTTGAGAAAACGAATTCTACTAGTGAAGACCCAACGCATATCTTAATATAGATTAACGAAGAATATCTTGTTAAGCATATGTCTAGTTAGCCATAAATACAAAGGCTTTCAAGGAAATCATGTAGAGAACACATGAAGTGGTCATGTTATGCAATTGTCTTAAAGGAATAGCAAATTCAAAATATGTTGGCTGATCCAAAGATATATTCCAGGAAATTTCTGTACCCATAGTGCAAAATAAATTATTCAATGGACGTCATACATCGACTTCCAACAGAACAAAAAAGACGTTTGTGAATACTGCTTGATTTACACAACTTAAAATGTTCAACCCTTTCAAAACGATTTCCGATCATCAAGGACATTGGGAACTCATATTTGCTCTGAAGAAATTCTGATCAATTGTGTTGTTTTTTTTCGTTTAGGTGATTTAGTTATTCCTTTAAGCGGAGTTTAAAAATCCAAAGTTGGAACCCTGTCTGCTAAACTCGCTTGATTGTCAACGACATATCTGAATCCTTGGTAAGGTAGTACTTAAGGCGAGGTACACATTTCAGGCAAGAGTAGGTACACCAATAAACCCCAACCAGGTATATCGTTCGGGGAAAAATCCAATTTATTGATAGCATTTCCCCTTTTAGTACATTGGCTGTATAATTCTATAAGGAAATAATAAAAAGTATCCCGCAATCATGCATAATGAATTTAACAAGGAAATATGTCAATATATCGACATTTTATATAATGTTGTATTTATCAGCGATACTTTTCCAGTTTTCTTTCATCAAAGAAGCAGCATCTGACCTTTAATTAGGCATTGGTTTTTGCACAAGGTTATTATTTTGTTTTAAAATGCCAATCGATATGGTTCAGAGTGTATTTATGGTTTTCTTTGTGCACTCTGCTCTCTGTCATTGGCGTATTTATGTTTCATTCTAGTGACCCCTGCATTTTGCCCACGGTGTTATGATTTCTTCTTTTTGCACTCTGCTTTTAGCCCATTCCGTATTTCTATTTTTCGTTGGTACTATGATTTTTTCTCAGGACGTATTAATGTTTTTCCCATTGGACTCGGTCTCTTACTCATGTCATATCTATGTTTCTCTTTTCGCGCTTTGCTTTTAGTTCTTGGTGCATTATATTTCTTCTTTTTGCACTCTGCTTTATGCCCGATGTGTATTTACGAAAGGATGTAATGTTATTCTCTATTCTCAGCCCTTGACAGATTCACAAATGAATGGTTAGTTCACTTTACATTCTGCATTAAACCACTGGCAAATAAACTTATGTATGCTCTCTGTTTTGTAAAAGTTTTCCGCCCATGGTATATTCATGGATGATTGCCTTCCCCTTTATTTTCCGCTTTCACAACATGGCATTCACCCCTAAGATGCATTTTCTGTATTTTCCTGGATTCAGCACATAATTTCACCCCTAGACAAATACCCAAATGAATGCTTTCTCTTTTCCCTTCTGCTTTCACAACATGGCATACACCTCAATGGATGCATTTTCTTTTATTTTCTGCCTTCAGCACATTTGTTCACCCCTAGACAAATACCCAAATGAATGCTTTCTCTTTTTCCTTCTGCTTTCACAACATGGCATACACCTCAATGGATGCATTTTCTTTTATTTTCTGCCTTCAGCACATTTGTTCACCCCTTGATAAATACCCAAATTTACGATATGTGCGTGCTTCGAACTAAATCACCATAACACGCCATCTTCTCCTTTCGCCCCCTGTCTGAAGGAAGCCGGAGACGTTTTTATAGGTAACCATTACTTCGACCAACGTCTGTTCATCGGTTAATCGTGAGCGATAGTTTCCTGTTTGTTTCGTGCAATTTGCCTCTTAAACATCTTAGGTTTCGTTGAAGAAAGTAAATCAGTTCATGTCTATTTGGGCTACCGAACATATATTGATCTTTAATCGATTTTTTGCAAAAATAAATGTTATGAACTGGTTTTCACGAGGATGTCGTCTAACAAAGGGATGTTGTGGCTATTAACGAAAGTGCTTATAACAGTTTACAAACATCTACATTTTGCTTCGGCATTTTACTTTCTTTGGCTTCACATCTGCATGGTTTCTTATGAAAACCACATAGGGAAAAGGTGGGTTTTTTTAAGTCTAACAAGTCATTCAGTAATATGCAATGGGTTAAAATAACAGCCTTTAATTTTATCATTAGCAAATTTTGTCACCCCGCATTCATTATTTCTAAACAAGACATTTGAAGGTTCGGTGTATCAATAAATGGAAAACAAAGCTTGCAAGACCCAAGTCAACTGCTAGAAAGGGTTTCTAGTCAGCAATTTTTTTTAAATGATGTAAATAAAAATTCCTCTCGTTAGACCCGTATTAAACATATGGCCACAACTTAACGAACAGATCAAACGTTACGTTATGACCATTTGATAGATGCCTTCGCTACAAAGTCGATATGGCCAACGTTTGTTTATCAAGAGCGAATATGTCAATTTGAAAAATATATAGCGTTAAGAAATAACAGTCATCACCTACCTTTGTATTTAAGAAAAATATTTTGTTCAAAAAATGACAAAAAGGCTTGCAGGATAAGAATCATCTGCTAGAAAGGCTCTTTAGTCAGCAAACACTTTGACAGTGTTTTGCATTCTGCTGATGTTCTTTAATCAAGAACACGCATAATTAGCTACAAATAAAAGTTTCTCTCGTTAGACGTGATTTGGACTAGATTAATTGTACCCTCCTGCCATAGTCAATATGACCCACTTATGCTTATAAAGAACGAGTATTTCCGTTTGAAAAAATATATATCGTTAAGAAATAACAATCATATCCCTATATTTATATACATTGAACAACGTCTTCAAGACTCGCATACTTCTCTGAAGCGTTGCGCTAGCGATGACCACATCTGTTTGAGAACGTGTTAAGTGCGTTCTTCACTTGCGTTCTTCGCTTATATTCAATCAATCATTGCGCTATTTTCGTCCTCATTACGACGTATCCTTCGATTAATTGGTCCAGCCAATACACGCGAAAGGAGGGTGACCGTACATTTGTTTAGATATACCTTAATTGAAAGAAGCTGTGTGTAGCAGTAGCTAACACAACCTTTGTATAATAGGTTAATTAATTAATAGATTAGTTTTATAACCGAGAAACGTGCTCTTTGAGACCAAGTTGATTCTCTCATTTGGCGCATACAGGGGTTTATCATTGGTTAACCTTTATAGTACTGGAACCGACTGCATGCTTATGCAAACAGTTTATATCAAAGACAAGCCGTCAAGTAATTGGCGGCTGGCCTGTGATCTAACCTGTTAGCTACTCTGAGAACCTTTCCACAACATAATTACGCTGGTATTGAAGGTTTTGGAAAGCAGACGACACAAAAGTATATTTTTGAAAATTACCAAGCATGCTAAGAATTAAACGTTATTAAGCGTAACGTCTGGTCGAACTTTTTCCGAAATGGCAGATTCGTTAGCAGCGAGCTAGATAAACCAATGGTTACCGGCTTATATCCGCTGGGCGCTTGGTATAGTTATAGAAGTTAGGAAGTATTTGGTATAATCAGTGAAAAATGGCTTATAAGCCAAACTGGCTGGCCTTTTCAATAGGAGTGACAACATAGTAAACAAAACCTTTCATGAGTGAATAGATAAATTACATGTAGCTAGGAAAATGGCTTGTGTCCGATGTATTCATTTTCATAGTTTTCATATTGCAGATTTTTTCGAAACGGTTCCATGGTTTATTTGTATCATGAAGGCTTTCTTTAGAACTGATATACGTCACTTTGACAGGTACCTTAAGGTTTTGGCTTTTTATTAAAAAAAGAAAATACTTTGCATAAAATGTGTGGTTCAATCTGAACTCATCGGGTTAATCCCATGAAAACACCTTTCAAGTAATATGCAAGCCACCGTATTGTTTCTCATGAAACTTCTTGTATTTTACTTTCGTTTTCAAATATAGATCTTAAATGTATAGCTTAAGACTCATTTAATTTGATCAAGGAAACACTTTTACTATTATGTATAAGGTACCGATCAAAAATAATGATTTTAAAGGATGTTCAACAACTCCATATAAACTGAGCTACTTAACGTGGACGTCCATAGAAAATGTGTTTTTAGCCTGGAACGATTCATCCGAATTATTCTTACCCTGCACTTACGTACGAGATGTTTTTCTCAGATCACGGAAATACCCGAGTAGTTACGATTGCCAGTCTGCATGTGCATATACAACACACAATTTCTTTCAACCACTGCAGGTTTCTTTTATGGTTGCCATAGAAACTGAAAATGTACTGTTATGGTACATGAGATGGCGTGTTCAAAACTCAAATGACCCACAAAATTTTGAAAGCATCGGACGACCTCAATAGAAGACAAACTTTATAATGCAGTTATAAGCCACTGTTGACACAGACACATCAATGTTAAAATCTTTTTGTAAATTAGCTTACTACAGTCCTTTGAGGGTTCATTTTTGTCAAAGATATTAAACGTTTTCCCCCAGTTGATGTGTCACTTGTTTAATTTGTCTGGAACGGTTTTTGTCGTTATAAAGTGTTTTTATATGATGTCTTTCCTGAATATTTTCAGACTGATTTGACAAGTTACCTTTTCAGAAGATGTCTGAATAGAAACCATAGACCATATTGTATTTTGAGTCTTAATTCCAAATATTTAAATATATCTTCTTCTTGAAATTAGGAGAAATTGTCATGAGCTTTATGAAACATAATTTAGATAAATTCTTTAATAATAATGTTTGAACAAGTGAAGAACCAACTTATTGTTTCTATTCAATACTAATCGTAAATATATATCAGAAGTAATGTTTGTGTTGATTGAATGCTCTTGGCAACTCACTGCCTGGTATATGGAGAATCTCTCAAGTTTATATTAATAAGTTCTAACATAAAAAAGGCAATATGTCAACAATTCCTCTTGTTTTATTGTCTTGCCCTGAAGCGATTTCATCTAAAATACGCCAGACTTTAACAACATTTCCGTTTTCTAGAAAGTTGAAATAACGAATATGATGTGTATTAGGTTTTACAAAATGTATATTATACATCAATTTATACATCATATAGAAATAAGTTTGTGCCTGCTTCATCGAAACATTTGTTTAAAAAAAACACTTGTTATTGAACAGGGGCGTTCTTTTTAACGGATTCCGCTAAATATCACGATGTAATTACGTTTTACAATTTTTACTATCATATGTTGGTTTCTTTCAAATTGGAACTCTTTCAAAATCCATTATTCGGGGAATAAAAAGATTTGCGATGCTAAATATTAACAGTCGGTATCTAGATAGGTTCTTATAGGAGTCGAGATGTGAGCATAATCGAATTAATCTAAATAAAACATCACTATTGCAGACGGCTTCCCAGAACAGAAATGGTTTCTTACCAATATTAATATTTTTTCGATAGACACCACACGTATAGTAGCTTCTGTGAAATAGTATATTTAATTTCTTTTAACTTATTTCGCAGATTAATGTTACTCAACTGGCAGATTCCATGAATAAATTGCGTTTGCGCAATGAAGAACTCTTATTATATGATATGACAACATAGCTTGTTTACAGCATGTGTCTATTGATTTGTTTTACGCATGCATTGTATTTTAATTATTTCTAGTAATAAATCGAGTTTGGCTTGACCTGATTATCTTATTTCACAACATATGAGGCCTCCAGCCATTAACTTGGTATTGTCAAACAACTTAACAATATTTACTTGACATATATGGTGCGTACCTGTACGGCAATTCGGCAAAACGATATAAAAAGAAAATACTTCAATGTAACACATAACGCCACTTCACTTACCACAAAATAATATCCGCTTGAAGGCACGTCTAAACTTGACGGACATGGCGTTATAGAGGATTGGGTTGATAGCACTGTTGATGTAGACCATGGTGCGGCAGAACAGCAGGAACCAGAGGTCAACGTACCGGCTACTGGCCACCGAGTTGTACACAACCATCGACCTGTACGGCATCCAGGTCAACATAAACACCAGTACAATCACCGCCAGCATCCGCACAACCTGGAATATATAGAGAGGAAAGTGAATAAACCATGTATACAACCATCGACTTGTACGGCGTCCAGGTCAACATTAACACCAGTACAATCATCGCCAGCATCCGCACAACCTGGAATATATAGAGAGGAAAGTGAATAAACCATGTACACAACAATCGACCTGTACGGCGTCCAGGTCAACATAAACACCAGTACAATCAACGCCAACATTCGCACAACCTGGAATATATAAAGAGAGAAAAGTGAATAAACCCATGTACACAACCATGAGCCTGTACGGCATCCAGGTCAACATTAACACCAGTAAAATCACCGCCAACATCCGCACAACCTGGAATATATAGAGAGGAAAGTGAATGGAACTGTTGACATGCCAATCTGTTATGTGTATAACATATAGGGATAAGTACGAAAGCGTTGCAAGCCAACCTGTAATGCATGACATATTTATTGTACAATTTATCGTTAGTATAAACGCTAGGATAATCCCCGCGAGCATCCGCACAACCTTGAATATATAGAGAGAGTAGTGAATTGAACTGGTAACATGCCAATCTGTAATTCATTTCACAGCGTTTAAAGCAGTCGCACCTACTCTGTTGTTTCCGTGATCTGAGAAATACACTTCTCACGTAAGTGTAGGGTTACACTATTTCATGTACATCGTCCCCGTCTTATAGCACATTTCCTATAAACGTCAACGTATAGTTCAATGTACGAGGGTTGGTAGGGAAGTTCGTGGACTGGTACTAGAAAAAAGATACTCAGCAGTATACATGTATAAGAAGTATATAATCATACAATTTGATCTATTATCTCAATAATGTATCAATTTCATGAATGTGTGATTAACATTTAAACAAATATAACATAAAACAGTAATGTGGTAGTGCCTACCCGGAGCACTGCAGCGTACATGGAAGTGCTAAACATCATTTTAAATCATCATTCCTGATTGGTTACTCATACATAAAAGTATCACAGTTTGCCGTGAATAGATATATCGCAATGAATTAATGATAAGCGAACATCGCGTTTAATGGGAAAAGTTCGTTCGATGCACTTTGAATCGCCAAGGGACTGCGTCTTAAGCATTTTCTTAAAAGCGTATCAGTAGTTGTCAAACCAAACAGACCAAACAGGATTTCCTCCTTCATTTAAATGCAGGAGATAGGACAAATTGGTTAAGCAACGATGAACTGTCAGCCTTTTCCCGTCGTTGGTCTCCGGAGAAATTGGTTTACATATATTAAAGCGATATCCATTACGGTAGAAGTACCTTCGGCTGTCTAGTTTTGAAATGCATACGGCGATTGGAATATCTTTGAAAGACCAAGCTTAAAATCAAACGCCTTAGGAGACATCTTCTGTCACAAATTCAATCTTTCTTAGAATCTATCTGAAGGCAATATATGCTGTTAAACAACAACACCCCTCAACCCTTTTTCAAACGCCAAATGTTCGACTGTCCAAAATTCAAAGAGTTTGCAGACGACATTTCAAAATGTGATGAAACTGAAAAATATTGTTCTTAGGGAGTAATTTCTCCTTTTCCTACAATATTTTCCAGAGATGTCTGCAACAAAGTGGTTAAATGTCGTTATTGTTTGGTAATGGGTTAAAGCGATATCCATTACGGTAGAAGTACCTTGGTCTGTCTAGGTTTGAAATGTACAGGAAGATTGGAATATTCTTTGAAAGGCCAAGCGTAATTCATACGCCTTAGGCGACACCTTCTGTCATAAATTCAATCTTTCTTAGAAACTATCTAAAGGCAATATATACTGTTAAACAACACCCCTCAACCCTTACCAAACGCCAAATGTTCGACTGTCCCAAATTGAATGAGTTTGCAAACGACATTTCAAAATGTGATGAAACTGAAAAATATTGTTCTTATGGAGTAATTTCTCCTTTTCCTACAATGTTTTCCAGAGATGTCTGCATCAAAGTGGTTTAATGTCGTCATTGTTTGGTAATGGGTTAAAGCGATATCCATTACGGTAGAAGTACCTTCGGCTGTCTAGTTTCTAAATGCACAGGACGATTGGAATATTCTTTGAAAGACCAAGCTTAATTCATACGCCTTAGGAAGTTAGGAGACATCTTCTGTCACAAAATCAATCTTTCTTAGGAACTATCTAAAGGCAATATATACTGTTAAATAGCACCACCCTTACCCACATTTGAATTCGTTGTTGCGTAGAAGGAAGACATTACCTTAGGGATTGGGTAAAGGACTGCCTTGGTTCAATGCCCGTATTTACCCAATAGTTTACACTGTGGTCTAAGTAGCAGCGAGGCACTTTTGCATACGTGTATCCTCGTATCGAAATACAGTGAACCCTCGTTTATCCGAACATGTCCGTTCTCAACAAAATGTCCGGTTTACCGAATAATCCGGACTAATGAAGCAGAGCATGTTCTTATTCACATTAAGACATAAACGGTCTGTATGAGCGGTATATACTTATAACCCTTTAGCAAACGCCAAATTGTCGACCGTCCCAAATTGAAAGAGTAATCGGGGTCCGGATAAACGAGGGTTCACTGTATTACCAAAGGTTACCCATTCCTCCACGAACCAGACGGAATTAGATAAACATTGTTGCAAAGAGTTTAAAAAAATATCATATACGTCTATGGTAAAAAATAAAATAAAATATGAAATGCATCTGTGACCAATAACTAAATAAGATGTGATATGCATATGTGGCCAAGAATAGAATTAAATATGATATACACCGGTGGCCAAGAATTGAATGAAACAGGATTTACATCATGACCAAGAATCAAATAGAATGTTGTTCACATCTGTTGCCAAGAGGGGAAGGCTTCTTAAGTCCGATGGAGAGTCCCCAGATACCAGTAGCCGTGTAAGGTGACATATTTAACATGACAACTACTGTAGACTCTCAATGCGTTAATAGCTTCCTCCTAATTATGTGTTATCAGCAAACAACAGGGCAATAAACATATCCACAACGGTGTTTGATAAAGAGTTATTGACAGCGATAGGGAATTCCAATTGATCTTGCTTGTTAGCTTGCGTTTAGATATATGCTGATTGCCTCTCCGTTGATATGTGAGCGTTTTCAAAGAAACAATGCACAATGCACTTGAAAATAATCAAAACCTTTTCATACAATGTGGTGTTCATCCCATGGTTTAATGGTTGAAAAGGGTAGATATTTAAAGATAGAAAGAGAGCAGAGATTTTGCCAACTTTGTAAACAACTAAACTTTAACATTATTGAGGACGAATATCATTTCTTTTTAGAATGCAAAAGTTACCAACTGCTGCGCAATATGTATTTTGAAAAGTCATGGCTTAGACACGTAAATCAGCAAACCTTTTATTCTATTTTGGAATGTAATGATAAATCAAGTATATTCAAAGTATCAACATATCTTGTAAAAGCCTTTGAACTTAGACAAAATCTAATTGAAGAACTATTGTAATGTATTTGTTTGTGGATTGTCACTCTTGTGCATGTATATTATGTTACTGTATGTTGTACTATGGGCATATGGCCTCTGTACTTGAATAAACATGTCTATGTCTATGTCTATGTCTATGTACTCAGTCATTTGACTGCATTCCTTTGAAAACGCAAAGAAACACATACATAAAGAATGCTACTATTGGACAGAGATGTTCTCTGGGAATCAGGACCTTGTGCGATTAAGTATTTTACCAGCAAATAGAAAATCGAGGTCTACCATTCACAACTGACAGAATAAAATGTGAAGCCAATGGGATAGATGATAGAATGCTCTTAATTACCTTTCTTCTCTTTTCCTTGCGCTATTGCGAGATGGTGCGAAACAACACAAGATAAGCAATGCGTTAGGAGGTCTACATTAGTTAATGATTGTTTATATTAGCTCTCGTTTGAATAGATAATTTTACACTGAACAGAATTATCTAGTCATTATTTAGTTGCCTTAAATAACTAATTACTCGAAAGCTATAAATCTTATCCTATACGATTTACATGTTTAACTCTACTAGTACCTTGTTTGGGAATAATCTTTTTTATTGCTCTTTATGGTCACATAAGTTACAAGCAATGGTGAAAAGACTCTAAAGAACAAACGTTTTATGACAAAAATAGAAAATAAATATACGTAGGATAGCAAAAAAGAGGACAGTATATGACTTGGCCTCTTACTACGCAATATCACCCATGTCTGGTTATATGGCGTCCAAATGAGCATCTCTGTTTTTAACGCGCAATATCTAAAGATGTGGAGATAGAATTTCCTTCGCAGATGTTGCAATAGAGATGTTATCCATGCTTTGTATTGTTTCAATGGTGAACACACACGGACGAGAACCCTATGCTATATTCGTAACAGGTCGAACTCAATAAAAATGACATCGAAAGGAACCCTGCAGGATATCTGTGCGTATGGCTCGGCCGATGTAATCTCACTCATTGCTATCTTGTCTGAAAGGACAACTACTTAAAATGATGGACCTTGAATGGTGCCTCACCATGATATAATTAGCTCTGGTAGCAATACAAATAAAGATAAGATTCTATAAAATGGTCGGCGACAGAGTCTGGCAAGATTAGAATGACCCCTAGTATTGTCGGATTCGACCATTTCTCAGGATAACAAAGACACGCTGCTCTCTCTGAAAATGTGCCGAGTTGTGATGTTAGCAGTTCATGGGCCTTTAAGATACCGTTTGCATTGGCTGTTCAGCATCTCTCATTGAATATTTGTCACGCGTATTAGTAAATGTTAAAATACTTACTGTCGCTATAAAATATCTTACGAAGCATTGGTTGGTTGGATGGAATATGATTGTATGCTGCTTTCAACGTTATTTCATCAATACCACACAAGCCATATATATGTATCATTGAACCTTGTATTTAGGTACTCGTTCGATGCAATGATATAAGTATTTGAACTATACGTATACAATACTCTTTCAAGTCATAAACAATTTTTTCACCTTACACAATTGTTCATTAACATGAAATTAATAGAGAAAATATGTATTCACATTTGTCAAGCTTTGAAATCAAATTGATACAAAAGAAAAGACTTACCAAAGAAAGGATGTATTACATGCAAATACTACTATTGGTACTATAAATGTCACTTAAAAATACACCAAGACGCGTACGATTTCAGGTTACCTTATTGTTAATAAACATGGATTAAATTAATAAAATATGTATTCATATTCATGAAGTGGTTCTTTAAGATAAAAACGAAAAGGAGCGCTACGTTTCGAGCAATAACTACTTTTGACAGTCTCTGTGATTGTCACCTAAAAGTACACAAAAATGCATATCCTTTAACCCATTACCGGACAATAACGACATTTGACTAGTTTGTTGCAGACGACTCTGGAAAACATTGCGGGAAAAGAAGAAATTGCTCGTAACGAGCAATTTCTCCTTTTCCCGCAATGTTTTCAGCCCTATCAAGGGATTATTTTCAATTTCATTTCGTTTTGAAATGCCGTCTGTAAACTCTTTCAATTTGGGACAGTAAACCTTGTGGCGTTTGGTAAAGGGTTAGGGACATACGCGAAGGGACAATAGAGTGGTCGAGGAAGATCCAATCAACTTATCTCCAGATAAACTAATGACAGACAATAGATCACTGGGGACTTGCAGACAGATTTGATTTGACTAACGATAAGAGTGTCAGGGGGTCGGTTTTCCACTTACTTTCGGCACCCAAACATGGGTTATTACGTTAAATTTTGCCACGCTCACAAAGTATCGGAACATTCTTTGAGTTTGTATCAGAAAGTGAGGTATACTTACTTGCGATTGGTATTTCATTCATTGTGGTACAGGTCGCTTCTTTGGAAAGTCTCGATTGCCAGTGCCGACGCAGTAAAGATTCTTTTAATTTCTACACAAAAGCTTTGAAAGGCATCATAACTTAACTAGTCAGTTTCAAAGAGATCATGTTCTAACATAATAAAGGCTAGACAATGCCTAGGAAGGCATAATAATTTAATGAGTCAGTTTTCTAATAGAGCATGTACTTCCGGTAATAAAGGCTAAATAATGCTTTGGAAGGGTTCATCTTCCGGTATTTCTCTTGAGGGAGCAATTTCTCTTTTGTAGTTCTATTATAAGTGCTTTCTCCTTATGTTTGAAAGTGAGACTGTTAGAAAATGCACTATTAAAAAAGAGTAGAGTTCGAAAGATGTATGTTTACACCATAATGCCATCTATCTAGATATCAAAAACATGACGTCAGTTTTAATAAGGGATTGCACCATTTGTATTCTATCTAATGTAGTGTATTTCAAAACACTATTTTCTCTACACAACTTCATACAAGGATTTTGAAAGCTCATTGTTTTCAACTTTTTTTTCAATAGACATAACAATACATTTAATGACATCTTTATGTCATGTAAAACTATGTTTTGAGTAATGTAATTGTATGGTTTATTTAGCGATATAATGCGGTAGTTTACTTTTACCCTTTTCTTCATATAAGTCATTTAACATACCTAAAGAAGAATGTTTGGAAAAAAAATACCATAGAGACTATTGCAACATTATTGTACTTTGCCGCTACTCATGGCCATTTTTAACAGTTTTCTTATGTGATGGCGAATAGACGTGCAGTCTAGCCAATGTCTAACGTTACGTTTTTGCTGACGTTGATGCATGCTGCGCCGTCAGTCAAGTCCTGAAATTGTTTGAATAAATTGATGATTCACGGCACAAAGATCAGAACTAGATGTTAACGTTTGTACGTTCAAATCATCATTGAAAAGAGTTCCTTATACAATTGGTAATTGTTTCTATGTAAGGCAGATAGTTTATGTATAAATTTGTGTTTCGGTAAAAGTTGACCAGAAATGTTCATTTTCCCAGAACTTGTTGGTCTTTTTAGAGTATTCTTCCTCAGCAGTGTGATGTCAACGTTTGTACATTCAATAATTTTTGAAAAAAGTTTCTTAAAGAATTGTGTATCGTTTCTATGTAAGGCAAGTAGTTTATGTGTACTTTTGTTTCGGTAAAAGTCGCCAGGAAATGTTCTTTTTTCCCAGAACTTGCGGGATTTTTAGAGTATTCTTAGTCAGCCTAGTCTGATGTCAACGTTTGCTCTTTCAAATCATTTCGAAAAAAAAATCTTAAAGAATTTTTAATTGTTTCAAAGTAAGGCGAGTAGTTTATGTCTATAAATATGTGTTTCGATAAAAGTCGCCCACAAATGTTTAATTCCCAGAGAAACTGTTTGCCAGTTTAGAGTATTTTTAGTCTGCACGATGTATTATATCAAATTATAAAAGGAAGATTTGCAATTATATTAATATTCTGATAAATGATAACCATAGACCAACACAATAAAGAATGGAAACTCTATTTTCTTTTGCAGTGAGTGGACTTTTGTTTAAATTACAAAGTACTTTACGCTCGAGCTTAACCACAACTCTCGTCTATATTTGGACAGAAATGCCGGAAACCTCTCAATTTGTTCTGGTCTGTTTGTCGAGTAAAGATACAAATTGATTGTCAACCTGTCTAAGGCGAGGTCTAATAAGCGCGAAATTGGGTTTTTGAAATGGATCATTACGCTATTGCAGTGACGTATGTTTAGGAGGTCGGTTTGTTGTGTTGTTTCTAAAAGACGGAACACAACGATTTTCGACATGTAATTAAAGAACGAGTATCTACTGTTGTTTGAGGTAAATGGAGATCTTGAAAATTGATACGTTCTAGGGTTAAGTTTAATATGCCCAAAATTGGGCCTTTGAAGTGTAGTTATATTGCCTTTTGCAGTGACATATGTATATGTGTCCGACTTGTTGCGTTTTGTCTTATAGACAGAACACAACGATTCCCGAGATGTGCTTAAAAAGAACCAGCCTAAACTGTTAATTGAGGTAAATGGACATCTTAAGAAAAATGATACAGTACGTCCTAAGGTAAAGATTAAGCAGCGCGAAATTGGGTTTTTGAAGTGTATTAATAACACTGTGACGCTTCTGTCATGACAAATCTTTAGCAGTCCGGTTTGTTACGTTGGTGTTGTTGGGGGGGTTTTCTGATTGACAGAATGCACTAATTTTCGAATCAAAGTGAAGCCTCAACAATTCCTATCGATAGTCAAATGGGGATTTTCAAAATGATACATTCTAAAGTCACACTTAATGGTAGGTGAACAATGAATCAAACTGAAAGCTTGTAAACTTCTAAAATTTTAAGACTTTCTAATTGATTTCAATTTCTTATTTGATTTGATATGAAAATATTGTCACAAAATAGTATTTGAATATAATGATTAAATCACAGGATTGTTATTGAAATTGTTTTCATTTCCTTTATCGCTTAGAGGGATAGCGAATAGTTTTGTCATATGCCATCTTTATCATCAAACCAATGCTAAAATGACATGCGCCCCAAGCCAAAATTGGTTGTCTGCATTTAATGAAGATTGAAACTTCAATATTGGCAATGTCTGATATTGTCTATTTCAAGAAGACCCTTACGGCCATAGAGCCATCTTATGCGAAATATATCGGGTAAACAAGAAATCTCAAGAGTGGTATTTCTAGAAATCAAAATTATATTAAATTCTCAAAAAGAAGACAAACCATATTTTGTGAAATGTTATGCGTGTGCATATCCATCCACGGCATTGCATATTAAGATAGAAATATGTTATGTGCGTCTTACAAATCACCTCATAGAAGCCTTCTGGGATTGTCTTTCACAGCACAATATAATTGGCATGTTTAAAATGATTTTATGACATGGTTTTATTTTTGTTGCATTTTTGGTCACAATGAAATGTTTCAAACTGAAAACTTTCATCCAAAGTTTTGAGACTTCGCTGGAACTTTATTCCTTTGAGAAATGCCTTAAAATATGCACTCATTATTAGATGTTTCGTCACTTTGCGTTTAGGAGAGGCATTCACATAAGCTTTTAAAAGTGCTTGTTCACAGATGTGAGGAAATTTGGTTAAAAGTTCATTTCTTTTAAAAATGCACAACAGATGTACTATAATACGATACGCCCTGAGGAATAGTCATTGAAAGTAAGGTTAGATCGTTTCTAATTGTTTAAAATGTGTATACAGTGAACTAACATGTACGTCGATCAAAACTCATGGTATCGCCTTTGAGATATACCATATACAAATTGAGCATGCTTAGATAAATGGACGTTTCCTTAATCAATTATGCTTTAAATGGGTATTTTTAAATGAATTCTCAACAACAATACGCAAAATGTGGTTCTCAATGACATCTTATTTTTACTTTATATTTTCCCATCGGTGAACTAGTACCTTTAATTGCTAAAAACATTCGAAACAAGATTTATAAGGTCCCTTAGAAGGCAACATATGTCCTGAGAACGACAAAGTTGCATGCTATTACAAGTACCATTTAATACGTTCCATTAAATTTGCCAATTCAAAAGGAGCACGCTATTTTTGTCACGGAAAACACCTCATTAAAGTATGAAGGAATATTGGTCGATAACGCAATAAACTTGTTATTTTGGACATGAATTCTGAGAAACGTTTGCATCAGTAACCTTCAGCGACAGATGACAAATGAATCAAATTAGATATTTGTCTACTGTAAATTGCTTCGAATACATTCTCAAGATGACATATAATGCTATAAGGAACAAATTAAAATAGCCTCAAATGTTTTCATATCTTGTTTGATTGAAGACGATTCGCCCTGTTTTGGCATTGATATTATGACCATAGTTTGATCAAGGCATAGTAGCAATGATTCTACCTGGCTTTTTCAATCTGTGTGGGCAGCTAAGCATTCGCCCGTTCACCAATGATCATAAAACGTTAGTGCGATGTAACAATCAAACACGGAAACAAACGAACAAGTCTACGAAAATCGACTTAGCTTTTTATTTTCGCAGACTTGTTGTGAAATGAAGCAGTAAGGTTTGGTTAATTAGAGGCTATCTTTAGAACGGTATGTAATGTATTATGGTTAATTAAAGGTTATCTTTAAAACGGTATATAATGTATACACATACATTCATTATTCACAGTCGCATTTACAATGACGACACAAACAAACGACTTAGTATTTTTTCGCAAACGTGTAGTAGCAGTAGGGTTTGGTTAACAAGGGGCTTTGATACGGTATATCATATTTATTCATCGTTCTCAGACGTATGTATCAGGGTGTTTGATTTAATGCATTGTTTATTTGAGGTGGGCGGTCTTCAAGATCTAAATCGCGTCATAAGATGCCACGTACCTCATTTTGGTGAGGCTTTATGACGTGTTTTGAAGAGGGTGTTGCTACCAAGCCTTGTTTCTGGTTGTATTATACCCGGACGCTCCTTAGAAACAACACATCTTTTTGTAAAAAAAAAACAGAACAATACTTTCGTTATGAAAGGAACACTATTCGTATCAGGGGTGATGATATCTGAATATGACTTGATTGTCCGTAAATGTCTAATATTTTTCTTCACTTTTACGTATAGTGGTTATAATGGAAATATATAATTAGTAAAATTTCACTTGTCCAATCAGGCTTTTGGACAAGCTGGATACTGTAATGCTGACAATTGATTTGACCACCTTTGCATATGAAGATGTACATGTAGTTCTGTTCCTAACAAAAGTGTCGGACTGCCGTCAGTAAAAATATTTACCATTTCCGATTTATATTGTGTGAAATTTAATTTTTTGGATCGTTTTTCTTTTATTTTGCGTTATTTTTCAACGTATATCTTTCTTAACACGTATAAATATATTGCATGGTTTGATGCCCATTATAACCCTTAATTGGGAAAGATCAACTTGATCTCTCATGGACAATTTCGGTTGTTCCAAAGATGTGCCTCGTCATAACTTTAAGAACATTGAATCAATCACATAATATATCTACTACTCTTCTGATAAGTACAGTCTAACTTGTGTTAAGCAGCAACCCTTTTAAGCAGCCAACCTGCCTTAAACAGCCACTACAGAAAGTCCCATTGTTAGATTTATAGTGTAATTCAATTTGTGTTTCCCATAGACTGGCCTCTTAACACAAGTTTTACTATATACATAAAGCATGATGTTTCGACGATAGAGGTTTTGTCATCAATTTCCATATCGTAAGGTTAACCAGACTTATAAATCTTACAACGTCTGGATATGCTTGCATGTGTGAGTTATTGCTTCACCCCCATCCCCCCATCCCTTGGTATATGAATAAACAAGTATGTGGGTAGACAGGAACCGCATGCTTCTATTGGTGCTGTCTTCTTGCTGAGGATGAACATTGTTTATGGGGTCCGTTTGGCAAACACTTAAAACCAATCCTCAGAAATATGTTTTATATGGGACACGGATTGAATTTATGAGGAGAAGGCAATTATGCAATAAACTTTTCATAAAAAGCTTGGGTAGAAAATGATGCAGTTGCAAATGAGAAAGTGTTGCCAACATACCTGCAATTTGAAATATAAACATAGGTCAATAATATATCAGCTTTTGCGTTGGAAAGCTGTCATTAATTGCTTTTAACTATCAAATAATCTAAGACATATTACATAGGCTGCCATCTCAAAGCAAGAAAGGAAATAATACGAGAAGAATCGATCATTATCCGCGGAATGTTTCGCCTGTCCGCAGATTATTTTTTAACCCTTTCCCAAACAATAACGACATTTGACCACTTTGTTGCAGACGACTTCAGAAAACATAGAGGGAAAATGAGAAATTGCTCAAAACGAGCAATTTCTCCTTTTCCCTTAATGTTTTCTGCCCTATCTGAAGATTATTTTTAAATTTCATCACATTTTGAAATGTCGTCTGCAAACCCTTTCAAATTGGGACAGTCGAAAACTTCTTGTTTGGGAAAGGGTTAAACAACAAAGAAATATGTGGTATTACAAGTCACGATCGAACACAACTAGCAAACCATTATCTTACAGCCAAAGGTACAGTTGTACTCCAACTTGCTATCTATGCGTACCTTAAAAATGAAACATGAAGGGGTCCAAAGATGATAGACAACAACAAAACTACCATAGCAGCATGGTGTCGTAATAGTTTAATACATTTAATGGACATATTGTGTACTGTGTCTTCGATGACAATACCAAATTTAATCAAGTCCGTCTTTTGATAAAAACCGGGCTGATTTATTTCGACAACATCTTGGTTATTGAATCGATTTGCAAGGAAAGACGATGTGAACTTGTACTATGCATTCCTTTTATGACCTATCTATGGTCTACAAGAGATTTTTTGCGAGGACAAAGACATGTTCTAACTTGTGTCTATCATTACGGTAATTGTACAGTATTTAGAAGGAATAACTCAGAGAGTTATGGTTTGGGGTAGTCAACGTTATCAAGTTGATGATAACGATTATTGTCACTAAACCAAAGATCATTTCTAATTTCTTTACTGATTTGTTTAATAATGTGAAGTGAGCCTTAGGGCCTTTCAGCTCTTGTATGGGAAAGCCGGATCATAATTATATACAGAAAATACTTCTCGCGCACCTTGCTTATACCACGTGACAGGAGCGGTTAAACGTTTCCATTGACCCACGTGACGACGGTATCTAAAATGGCTCCTCTTATTCTTAGTTTAGCTCGTTGTTTAAATGGTTTTCAGTACTTCCATGCAATTGGTCTAAATCTTTTATGTACGATTAAAAACAGGATTGGAAAGCTTTCATTAATCTAGTGTTATGTTATATTACGAATTTATGTTGTCATTAAAATCGGTAGAAGACAATTTATTCTGTGATGTCTTTTTAAAGGTTATTCATCTGTCTTTTATTGCATCTCTTAATATGACGGCATTAAGGTTTAAGCTTGTGTTCCCTGAAGTATCAGGACGAATTTCAAATTGGCGGATTATGGGTATTCTGCCTTAAGACAAAGATATATCGTTGTGCTTGTATTTTATTTAATGTTGTTTGGCACGCCATTGATACATGCTCCTCTTCTAATTGGCTTGATAAAGTGGTACTAATTAGAATCCAAACGCACATTACCAATCCATGACGCTAAACTAAGCCGTTAAGGGATATAAACATGGAAAAGCTCTTTCTCCAGGCATTATTAACCCTGAACTAAACAACTCCGTTTTTATGTTGTTTGGTACGAGTTCACTATACTCTCAAAACCCGTGTCAGGACATGAGTCAGACTAGTTTAGTAGAATATTTTAATTTAATTCTGCTACTTGAAAAAAGTTTTAAACATACGGTTGTTTAAAAGCGTGCCATTTTTTATGAAACCTTAGATATCTGCTTAATTTTGATGAGGAAAGAGACTCAGAGTAGCAAACAGGTTAGATCACGGGCCAGCCGCCAATTTACTTGGCGGCTCGCCTGGATCCAACCTGTTTGCATAAGAATGAAGTCGGTTCCAGCACTATAAGGGTTAATGGACTTCTCAATGCTGTACGCTGAATCATCTCGAGTTGCTTCCGATTTGGACCCATGACAGAATTCTTTATGGAAATTGATTTATGATTGTCTGAGCGCCAATAGTCTTTCTTCTTGCTTAATTGATATCCGAGAATTATACCGACAAATCTTCCTTACTGATTGAGGACGACATATCCGTTTTATGAGACAACCGTTTTATTGATGGATAGGGGAAAATGATTGCTTGTGATGACCTAGATTTTTTCGCAGTATTCATTTGGAATCACCTTAACTAAGAAGCAACCTCAAACAAGTAGTTTTCTTTTAATTAAATGTTTCTAGAATGATTTCCCTTTATTACAGATAAAGTCTTTTTCTCTGCCGAGACTATTACATGATATTTTCAAATGGAATTTATAACGTTAGCTGTATTAAATGTTTATCTTATACTTCTATGGAAAAGCCTTAGTGAACTGTTGCTGTCTACGCATTTTTTATGATTAAAATGTATTACATGTAATTTTGTAATGGCTATAAATATGCTTTGTGATATCTTATGTTAAAAAGAATGAATTTAATTGAATTTACTTTGGTTACTTTCGTTATGATTTTGGTACCAGATATAAGAGTTGAGACTTCAGCCCGGTTAAGGAGACAGCAACCTTTCTTGGACTATTTTAACGACACGTCCATTAAAGCAAGAATGTCGCCCACAAACTGTACTCGTGTTTGGAATGAGTTATATATGATTAAACCGTATGTCTAAACACATCCGAAAACCATATGCTCATGAATCTATAGCACTTGCTTTGTCTATAATCGATGTTTCAAAGTCCAGTTTTCAAAAGTTGGTGTGCCAACAATTTAACAGCATTGTTTACATGTGAGATCTATTGACAACATTCGGAACGTACCCAGTTAAAAAAACGAAGATGTTTACCTGTTTTAAAATATCACGTGATACACACAAACTATTAAGCTAAAACAAAAATAACAAAAACTTAAACTGAGACCTTAAAATCTAATCCATTGGTCCCCGACATTTATCGAAATGGTCCCATATTTTTCTCAACTGATCTCGTTTTATCGCTAAGTGTAAACACACCTCATCAATCTTACACTTCTTAAAGCACTATCTGACCTTATTGCCGGTCCAATTACTCTTAACCCTTATAGTGCTGGATAATTTTCTAAAAATAGATTGTTGTGTCCTCTGCTCTCCAAAATCATAAATATCTGCTTGATTTTGATGAGGTGCGATACTAAGAGTAGCAAACAGGTTAGATCACAGGTCAGCCGCCAATCTACTTGGCGGCTGGCCTGTGATCCAATCTGTTTGCATACGCATGAAGTCGGTTCCAACATTGTAAGAGTTAAACATGATATTTCATGCATTTTGAAGATCACTTTCAATTACACCAGTTCTCCAAAGATTTCACCCTATATGAGCGCTATTGTCACTTTAATTCCTTTTTTCCCTGACCTCATTCACATGTTAATGTCCCCGTAGACAAACCACGGAATGCAAATGAGCGGGTGATAATTTGTTCACGCCACTTTCGAATGAAGTATTCAAGCAAGTTTCCATAATGAGAATGGGCTTCGATGAGGAGACGGTTTCTTTCATACGATAATGTGGTTTCTTCCTAAGGACATTTTCTACAGTTTTATAAGAAAATAATCCTTAATAGTTTTAAGTATAATATACTTTTTCTATGAAAAGTGTTGCATATAGTATTGCATCCGAATAAAATGTGTAATCGGCTACTATACAAGTACCTCTTCGATAACATATTTATTATCTCCCTTGGATGCTCAGATGACGTGCGCAGAAAAAAAACTACCAAAAATGTCTTTAAGTAAAGAAGCTTGTTCACAGATGAGAAGATTTTAAGTCAATATATGATGTCGTTGAAATAATACAGTTGATGTATTGTTGTTTGATATACAATTAAGAGTAGCTATTGAAATCATAATCAATTCAGGAAGTGTCAATTTATATAAGTGTGTACAGTTTATGCTTCAAATGACTTTTCTTCATTGCGGATCATTCAATAGCATATCTGTTGTGCAAATTTAAAGAAACTACATTTTTTACCTTCCATATTCCCTCATATCTGTGAACAAGCACCTTTTAAGAAAAAGGGGAACAATTACGTATGAAAGCGACGAGTCATACTAATGTCTAGCGAATATATTCCTTTTCAGGACAAACCCCAATGCCATGTTGAATAAGGCAGTGTTTGGTGTTAATGCTTGACGAAAAGACCCACTAGGGAATTCATCTTTATTTAAACGCGGAATAACTTTTCTATGCCGACCTAAATAACTGGCCATGTTTTTACCATTAGCCTCATTATGCCGCAAAAGTCTTATCTAAAAGGTTCTATGATATAAGAAAATGGTTGAAACAAGCTATACCTTGCCGAATCGTATGGCTATATGATTTATTTCCAAAGCAACATGGCAATGTAGGCATTAGACATTAAAGCCCACAGATTTATAATGATCTTATAATTTATAACAGCAACTCATTTTACATTGCGAAGGTCCCGTTTTTCTTTATGATGGCAAACACGTTGCTTATATACTGACAGGTTGCGTAAGATGCAATGATTTGATCAGAAATTAATATATACTGTATATGCATTGCTGCTAGTGAGGCATCGGGTTTGAAACAGTTTACAACACTATGGGGGAGGGGTACCCAATATCCCAAATATAAAATTCGGATTTCAAACAATATATAACAGCTGATTTAGTTGACCAATGATTCCAGGAATATTCGTGTATTATGGCTGTCAGGGCACTTATCTGTTCTTTTGGTGATACCCCATCAGTTATTTAGTAAGAAGATAAAAAGAAATAGTATTAAGGTGAGATCAGTGAACGAGGCAAAGTTACAAACATACATTGAAACTTTACAACTGGCCGAATGGTCTTATAGCTAACCTTGAATAATTCAGTATTACGATAAGAACTGATCCTTGATCCACGGACTGAATGTCACTTGTTTATCGATGTGTTTGTATCTTAGGTAGTGTGTTCCCCACAGGTATTTTCTCTATAGTAAGTTTGACTAAGAACTGACTCAGGTGCAACAGGCCACAATATACATGTTATACAGTAAAGAACAATGTCAGAAGAAAAATAAAAAACTAACTTGAGAATTGAAAATCAGACTGAGTGTTTTACTGTTTTTATTTTAACTCGATTGTTTTGCTTTCGGCAATTGGGAAATTATCATTGAACATTAATACCGCAATAGATCGGTTTTTCACTGTTAACAGTTCAATTCCGTTGAACAAAATAAAATCAAATAAAAACAGTTAGGAGACGACATAATAAAAGCATCGTCTTGCATAATACTATTTTGCAATAGCTTAAAACGACCTCCCCCGTACATAGCCTGTAGACGAAGGGACCATTGTTTCAAAGGTTATCCTGATTTATGATCGAGTCTACTTAAAACGTCAATAAGATTTGCAGGAATAATCAAGGGGTGGAAGAATCGTCCGTACTGATATAATAACTTTTTAATATGGGAACTGCGGGCTTTCATTTTAGATAGACATGAACTTCTCGAAAAGGAATCACAAAAACATGCAAGATACATATCGCCTGATTAGTTTTGCGACCTTAGTTGCAGTTTTGTAACATACGAGCACAAATTGTTGTCAAAGATTGACATGGAAAGCTCTTTCTTTTATGCTGTCCTCATTCCAATGTGTCTTCCTTTATCATTATAAAATATCGCATATATCTGTCCTTAGTAGATGAATGAGTTCGTTGCTTACACAAAACTTGGATCGTATTTGTTTAGTTGAATCTATTTCAATGGTTAACCCATTAGCTAAATGTAGGATGCACATGTACTTTGTCGCTATACATACACATAGTGTTTCCATTCAATTTTGTCGATTATATCGTATTTTAAGTAATCCACGTTTTCATCGTTAAGTCACCCAAATGCTGGATAGGGTCAGGTGTTGTAAATATTGTTGATATGTAAAGATATTTTTACATAAACATAACACGATATCATAATTACAGAATATACTAACTATCTTACACGTTGTCGCTTGCATATACAGTGTTTGTTCGAAAAAAAAACAAAATCATAAAAGAATGCCTCCCGGAAATGGAACGTGTAATGATAGTATCAACGCTATTTCCTCCAACAAGCCAGGACAAATGACTCGGATTTAAAAACGCCGACACTACTTAGCCCACAATCCTTTCATAAAGTATGTCTTTACTTTATGTGGTCTGGAGTATTATCCCGTCTAATGAGCGAGCTCAATCAATAGTGTGGTTAGAGCTGAGATAGTGGACAAAGCGTATCAACCGGAAATAATAGCTATTTCCGGTTTAGTTATTCAACAGTGTACTGCTGAAAGAGTCGATCCCGGAAAACAAGTTAAAACACACCAATAGGACATCTGTGGTCAAGTGGTCAAAGTGGTTAGAGTATAGAACATATGGCCCATCTTCGCATGGGTTCAGACCCCGTTTACGGCGTTTGCACCTTTTTCACCGTATTTCACCTTATTTGTTTTACATCGATTGTGAAGGAAGCTTAAAGCTTGTTGAAAGCCACTCTCGATGACTGCTTCCTGGATACTAAACCAATACTCGCGTCGATTTGTGGGTTAGTCCCGGACATTGGGGATTCGAACCCAGGACCCCCGGTACAAGAGCCCGACGCTCTACCCCTGCACCAATTGTTTTATTGTTTTACATTGATTGTGAAGGAAGATTTAAGCTAGTTCAAAGTCACTCTCGAAGACTGCTTAATTCATGAGAGGTAGTCTCCCGACTGACAGACGGAATGACGATTGGTCTAGCCGGCTTTGCCTACCTTTCTTGGCAGTAAATATTTGGTCTTCCTCCATCATAAAGATTTGGACATTGTGACATAACTGACAAAAGGGTTGGCACGAATAAAACTTTCGTTGATTCTTGTTACCCTTACAACATTGCACATTGCTTTCAATTTGGACCTGTCATCAAACTCAAAATAAGAGTAAATTTAAATGTTCACTTGCATTGTTGCATGTTTTTGCTTTCAATTTGGACCGGTCACAATATCCAAAATAAGGGGTTGTTTAAGTCTTTACTGGTTGTATCTTCTTGTTTTCATTTTTAACGTTCGTTGTATGAAAAATAAGGGGGTGTTTATTCTGCTGGTACCGACTTCATGCTTATGCAAATAGGTTAGATCCAGACCAGCCGCCTAGTAAATTGGCGACTGGCCTGTTATCTAGCCTGTTTGCTGCTCTGAGTGAATTCAATCATCAGTATTGAGCAGATATTTAAGGTTTTGGAAAGCAGGCGACACAAGAATCCATTTTTAGAAAATTACCCAGCATTCCATCGGTTACATTTTTATTTGATGGTTTCTTGCATGGAACGCCAACACAGTCTGTAGGAATTATTCCAAGACGACCCTATCCAAACTCCTCACATTGATCTCCCTTTATGGGTATGATCACTGCCATCACAAATGTCACGTGACCACCTACTTAGAAACGAAAATGGCATAACAAGATGGCGGCGAAACTAAAAACTTGTAATCCATTAGTGCTTTATTTATAAACAAAACCAATTTATTTTTTCAACTTAACTGGTCAGGAATCAATACAACAAGATATTGTCACTAAATTAACTAAGATATCCGGTAATCTCTTAACAAAACAGCATCATTTGAATTTCATCCAAATCTGGATGAAAAATCTTGTGATCGATGCAGCGTAGCAAGGGGAGATTACTGTGAGGAGTTTGAACCCTCAATCGTATCTACTCGGCAATCCCCGTAACAAGTCGGTAGATAAACCTCGTAAGCAGTACACGAATACACCAAAAATCCTGGGGTAATTAGCCTTATTTCCGGCGGATAACGCAAAATGCACACAGTCACTAAATATGTATCTAAATACACACAAATTGGTTATATATCACAATTGAATGGGTTTTTGTTTACCCTTTTCATTTAAGATAATCATATCAACACATCTTTGTTTCATATTTTGTCAATCGGCTCTGTTCGGCAATTCCCGGCTTGTGCCTGGGATTTCCGAGTTGATACGATTGCAGACGGACATGCCCTTCGTTGCTGACCTACTTTCAAAAATGGCTCCCCTATTACCTCCGAGGTTATTTTAAGAAATGGCCGAGGTGTTCCGAATGGTTGGACCCTATCTCCTTACATGACGTAATCATGTTTCTATATCTGTCTATAATAGGAACTTTATTAAGTGTTTATTGCAGCATCATTTTTTATACCGTCTGTCCGGTCGCCAATATTTCTGATATTAGCAATGCGCGGCTTTCTTAATGATTTAAGAAGGCTCTAGGCTGCAGTGGCTGCGTCAAACTGCGTGGAACCATCGTCTTTCCGGAAGCTTGTAATACCATCGCACACGAAAGGCCGAACTTACTGTTGCTGCTATTTAAAGGTGTCTGTTCACAGAGGAGACGATTTGAAAGTCTAAATGAAATGTCGTTAAAACAATACGGTTGTTGTTTGGTTAGTTGATTTGCAATTTAAGGCAGATATTGAAAGCATAATTAATTCAATGATAATTTGATATGGTTATTATTATCAGAGCACCATACGGCTAAACACACTCTCTGATTTATCTTAGTATGTATATCCTATCGCTTTCAAAGTTTCAGGACATGTTGTCCAATGTCCAAAAAGGTTAATATTGAGGTGTGTTTTCTTTCCTATCATTTTTAACATTAGACATATTATTAAAAGGACTTTTATCCTTTCTGTTTACGACAGTCATAATGCTGTATAACTGTTCTCTAGTCTTGCTTGTCAAAACACCATTTCTTTTGTGTGAAGTTGCACAGCTTCTTTTATTTCATTTGTATTACAATAATATAACAACAATTGTAAAAAGAAAAAAACACACAGATAAAGAGAGGTAAAACAAATAGACTGCAGGAAAAAAAGGAAAAATTAAATATTATTACAGTCATAATCATGTTGCTAGTGAGAAACAACCAATGTGTTCATAAGGAATCATTTTTTGAATTTCATTTCGTATTGTATGTACCTGCTGGTGTTCAGTGTTTTACTCTCTAAGGAAAAGATCTTTGTACATTATCTTACATTTATAGCATTAATTTATTTACACAAAATCAATTTTTTAATAAGATAATCCCTAATTAGTTAGGATTACGTATTATATCAAAGTACAAGCTTTGACAGCATATACAGGATTTACCGAAAGAAAATTATGTATGATTTAAAAAAAAACATTTACACGTTTTCCACTTCCGAAAGCGTCATGGTAATTTCAAGTACTTTCTGATTTCACTAAAACCCTTATCGTCCTTAATGCTAAGTGGGTGCATTTGCATTTATGAATACAATCCTCATAAGAGAATTCGACAGTTATTCTTTGTTCCTCATTTAGAATTTCCTTACATGTTTCGACGATACATACAAATAATTCGCATCCTTAGTATTTCATTGAACCGGTCGCCTTAACCCTTTCCCAAACAATAACGACATTCGACCACTCTGTTGCAGACGACTTTAGAAAACATTGTGGGAAAGGGAGAAATTGCTCGTAACGAGCAATTTTTCCTTTTCCCACAATGTTTTCTGCCCTATCAGAAGATTATTTTACAATTCAATTGAACGTTTCATTAATTCCAATATGTCAATATGTCGGAGTATGTATATCATACAACAATACATAAAATCTGAATTGTTTCAACGATTTTTTTATTTACAAATGTCTTATATCTGAACAAGCAACTTTTAAGTCAATACTCTACTTCTTTAGCCGGCTATAAAACCAAATGAAGCCAGTTAGAGACTTCCATGACCCAGAACATTTATTTTGATAAATGAATGGATACCGCCTCGAAGCTTTATTTCTTTATACTCATCCACATATTGTTGGCGCTAGCTTTGCGGTTTTCTTTTCAAGGAAACTGTCTTGAATCGTGATAGGTTTATAAAAACCGATTTTTTCTCAATCAATTAACCCAACAACAAAAGAACGTATATACAACAGCAGACGGTAGACGACAATCCTCATTTAAGCTCAGTCTAGTCTGACAAATGAATGAACAGAGTAGTTTGTACCGAATCTGAAAAACTATATTTTCATGACAAATCAACCAAGTCGTCATTCGGAACACCTCGGCCATTTCTTAAAATAACCTCGGAGGTAATGGGGAGCCATTTTGAAAGTAGGTCGGCAACGAAGGGCCTGTCCGTTTGCAATCATATCTACTCGGAAATCCCCGGCACAAGCCGGGGATTGCCGAAGAGAAACGATTGACAAAATATTAAACAAATATGTATTGATATGATAATGTTTAATGAAAAGAGTTAATAAAACAAAAAACATTAAATTGTGATATTTAACCAATTTAGTGCATGTGTGCATGTTGTAAGCATGTGGGTTATCCGCCGGAAATAAGGCGAATTATCCCAGGATTTCTGGTGTATTCATGAACTGCCTACGAGGTATATCTACCGACTTGTGACGGGGATTGCCGAGTTGATACGATTGCCAAGTCGTATGTGTTATTGAGATCGTTTATGTTCTACTACAGTCAGTTGTTAGGAATCATGTATTAAATACCATTAAAGATATCATTTCAACGTAAATAACATATTATATTGTATAACCAGGGTTCCGTTTAGATCAATGAACCATATTCTATCTTGTTCGATCATGTGTACTGTTTAACTCGCCTTTTCACCGACCGTTCCGTAATTGCGTCAATTGTCTTTTTTTTTCTTTTCTTACGATAAAGGAGAAAATATGTTGAAGGATGGGTGCAACATTGTTACGTGATAAACTCTTGTTTCGATGACTGAAACCTTATTTAAATTGTATTGCGTCATGAATCATGCAAAATATATGAATTTCAATCAAATATTATCAATAGAAATGACAATGATAAAATGAAAAATAGAACATGTAACACCAACCTGTATACGAGCGGCGTTGTGCCTGGACGAGCAGTTAGTCCGCGAGAATCCATTTCTAGCCGACTCCGAGTCCTTCGGCATGCGGCTTTTCACGAGAATCCGCGCGATTAATCCGTACAATAAACCGGCAATCAGCAGCGGTATGATGTAAAACAGAAAGAAATCCGTCAAATAGATCACGAAATACTGGTCCCGCGTCAACCGGAAATCACAAAACTCCACGACGGTGTTCCCTCGCCGCTGGGACTTCAACATGGTCAGCCCGAGCCAGGGCGCGCAGTAGAGGACCCCGAACAGCCAGAGTCCCGCTATGATTCTCTTGGCGCGCTTTAGGGTACACACTGCCTGCGACTTGAGTGGGTGACATATGGCGATATAGCGCTCTACGGTGAAGGCGGTGATGGACAGCGAAGACATGTCGACGCCAAGGTACTGCAAGAACACCAGCAAGGAGCACATAACTCTTCCAAACGGCCACTCGTTGATCTGGAAGAACGTTTCCGGTATTGCCGGAAGTGTCGCCGACACGAGAACGAGGCAATCGGCCACCGAGAGGCTGATCAGGTAGCAATTGGTGGTGGTGTGCATCGCCTTGGTTCTGATGACGACGACGATGACAAGGATGTTGCCAACCATGCCGACCAGAAAGATGAAGATGTTGATGCACACAGAAATGGTGCGAAACACGGGATTGTAGAGCAGGATCTTGTGTGAGCTCGAGTTGGTCCCCGGATCGCTCGAATTGAGATAAGCGGTGTATAGATCCAGATCGGAGAACAGCGCGTCCGTGTCTGTTTCCGTCCCGCTTGCGTTGTAATAATCCATTGTGTTTGTTTATTGAACGTTCGCGTCATAAGATACAATACTCCATGATATAATTTCTTTAAAGTAAACGTCATGCGATGTGTCTATACTCCATGATAGTTATAATTGCTTTAACGTAAACGTCATGCGATGGGACTATACTCCAAAATAGTTATAATTTCTTTAACGTAAACGTCATGCGATGGGACGATACTCCATACTAGTTGTAATTGCTTTACCAAAAACGTCATACGATGGGGCTACATTCCATAATATAGTTTATTTAACGTAAACGTCATGAGTTGTGGATATACTCCAGTATATATGATTTCTTTAACGCAAAAATCATGCGATGGGGCTTTACAAGATGATATGATTTCTTAAATGGGGCTTTACTACATAATATAGTTTATAACATAAACGTCTAGTGTATTTTGGTATCCTTTAAAGGTATTTCCTTTTGGATGGTTGGATTAGGTTTTGACAGTTTTCAATGAAATAGAAATAGAAATAGATTGAAAAGTAATGAACCGAACTTAGAGTAATACAAAATAATGCACATTAATTTCGCTGCAGTCAGTTAACCTATCCATGCTCCTGGTATTGTTTAACTTTAATTATCACTTATGTAAGCTGTCACGTGGCTGCTTAACGTCTTATGAATTAACGATCAACTCAGTCAAATTAAAAATCAAGCCATATAGGGCAAAGTTACCCTTCCATCGTTCACTTGTTGTTGGAATGGTATCAACGTCTTGAAAAGAGGTAATCCTGCGCCAAATAGATTTGTCTGATGTGGTTTAAAGGAAGGCAAACTATCATTTTCAACAACAAATGCAATTTCTATTTGAAAATCTGTTTATCAAATATCAAAGTTATAGAGTAATTCCAATTCTTAATTTTGCTTAAGCGTACATTGTATTAAAGCTTCTGCACTTAGAACAAACACTAATTCAAATAATCCACACTTGAGACAATGCGTCTCTAATCCTAAGACAACACATTGAGATTTGTATACAGAAAACAACAACAATCACACACTTTCTTAATTAATACACTGAATAAACGATTGGTTTGAGTATCAAACTTATCATTTAACCTAAAGTCAAATCATAACTTGGTTATGCTACGTGAATTCAATAGGGCGAACCACCCAAGCAATAACGACCATACGAAGGCTGTTCAATAGCTATACATCCGATATCACAAACAGTACGCTGTCCAACTCATTGAGAGACTGTGAGAATAGGAGAGACGATATTGAATATACCTTCGTGACGTCCAAGAGGGTGATATAAGCGATTCTTGCTAATAGAAGTGCGATGGACTTGCTATATTTATTGTTAACTTTATCATCTACATAAACTACACCACCATTATCATCTTTATCATCATTATCATTGTCAACATCATTTATTTCATTGTATTTCACCTAAAAAATGTAACTACAATAAAACATTATCAGCTTTATTATTAGTTGCATTATTTTTTTCATTTTTTTCATAACATCAATTTCAGTTATGTAGCGATGCCCGACTATTAATGATGGAGGAAGACCCCCTACATACTCAACTGGCCATAAGGGCTGGTCAAGGCAGGTAGAACCATCGGCATTCCGTAAGTCAGCTGGGAGACTACCTCTCATGAAAATCCATATCCCTCTCAGGATTTGAACCCACGCGCATTATCATAACCATCATAATGATCATGCCTATGACCATCTTAATGAGTTTTACTATCTTTTCTTGATATTGGTACTAGAATTAATACTTTAACGTCGTGAATCAATAGTATTACTAGTATGATTGCTGCCGTTCTAATCTTGTGTCATATTCTTATTTGTACCATGGTCATTATCAGCATGTTTGTTACTAATGATATATACTATACATCTAATTCTAATCAAAAACGTTATACTTGGTTTTGAACTTATCATCAGCATAGTTAAAATTCTTATCGATTCCAACAGCTGCAATCAAAAATCTATTTTACACTACATCGAATGATCTACATGTGTTTGAATCAGCGTTCCATATGCAACTTATTCTGAATGAAGGACATCAAATTGTTAATTGTTATCACGCAACGATTCCTTATTTTATCCTGTCACCAGTGCCATTTTGGGACCGATAACTAGGTGCCGTATAACATTTGTTATATCCGGCACTAACCATATAACACATCCACGTGACGAATCATGACGTCATAAGAACGACATGACGTCATGTTTACATCATTCTCTACTTATTTTGTCCTTTTTTCTCGTGTTTTATTTACATCTTGTTTGTTAGAAAGAATACATTAAGGTAACAGTAGAATAGAAAGTTGGTGTCTTTGAATTGGAAAAGTTATCGGGCTCGGCTTCGAATTATTATCCGTTTCGCTTTCGGCTCACCGGATAATACGCACAAGCCTTGCCCGATAACATTTCCGATTTACGACACCAACCATCTATTCTCTATTAAGTGTCTACTAGTATCCTTTCCAAAGGTTTATTTGATAATTGGATTTATTTCAGAAAAGCACGCCCCCCCCCCACCCAACCCGAAATAAGAGCTATGGTGGATGTCGTTTTAGATATATTGTTGTTTTTACCTTAAACTGGCTTTTTCACATATAAGAACATTTGAAAGTCAAAATAAAATGCCGTTGAAACAATACAGTGTTTTGTATTGCATGAAATACTATTGAGAGAAGGGTGAAATGCTAATGAGCCAGGATGCGTCACCATTTACAACTTACAGATCTAAATACCGTTATGTGCAACCCTTTTGGATTAACATACATATGAATTCACTGAGCACAAACCCTAGAAAATTAAATACGATCTTATTTCTCTTCCAATGGCTATGTCCAAGTACATAATTTTCATACCCCAGTAAGCTGTTAAAAAGCTCTAAGAAATTAAGTTTTAGCTATTTTGAAATGTTCACGTCTGTGAACAAGCAACTTAAAAGACAATACCTGGTACTCAATTTTAACCCTTTAAGAGCTGGACGCGACTTCATGCTTATGCAAATAGGTTGGAGTAAATTGGCGGCTGGCCTGTGATCTAACTTGGATGCTGCACCGAGTTTCTTTCCTCGTCGAAATTGAGCAGATATCTAAGGTTTTGGAAAGCAGACGACACAAAAATCTTTTTGTTAGAAAATTACCAGTATTTTAAGTGTTAACAAGTCTTGCTTGTATCATCGCATATTGAAAGCCAATGGTAAGCGCCTGTCGTCTGCAGATGAAATTTCTCTTACAAATGCTAAATAGACTCATATTCAGCTTTATTTTTCCTGCACCATTTTACCATTCTTCATCTTATGTGATGCAGAAAGCTGTTACAACTTCAGTGATAATAGGATTAATTGCTTTAAGACAGCATCGTTACTATGGTTTTTATCAAAAATACCTTATTTGTTTTACAATTTTCTATCGTCTGCTGTTACTTTGAATTTTGGACCTGTCACAAATTCCCGAAACAGAGACTGCAACGTTTCACATCTGATACTTAACCCAATGGACAGCTTCCGGTCGACAGTAAATCAGCGGAATTTCTACGTGAATTATGACAAATGGTCGAAAATATTTCCCGAAGTCCCTTGACACATTTACCGAGCATCGAGTAAAAACTGGGCCAATCGTTGTAAAACTGACAGAGGCTGAATGATGGAAACATTGATGCTATTCAAGAGAGCCGCCTTTCAATAGAAAGAGAATTGTTCCATTCTTTGGCGAGTTTCAATGTTATACTGGATCTAAATACACTCCTCCTTGAAAATGATTTCCTTACTCTTAAAGAAAATATAGAGGTATTTACTCATGTTCACAATTATATCAAAGGAAGCAAACGGTTTGATTGATGGTTTATCATTTCTGGTCCATTCATCTATAGCACCATCCACTCTGTCGCTTTCTCCCTATTCTATCTATAACTCTATATAACTCTTTCTCTACTTGTCCCCTTCTCTCTATCGGTGAATTTACAATTATATGTTACATATTTTTTGTATTGTATTGCTGTCATGTTGTAATGTTATTAAGGAGAGGGGCTCAATAAGCTTATAGCTTCCGTCCCAATCCTATTGTAAAAACATTTTACAATAAAATATGTTTAAACTAATAGAAAGAGAGACATGCAGACACTGAGCAACAAATAGGCCTATGGAAGATGAGACAGACAGAGAAACAGACAGATAGACAAAGGAGAAGAATCGAGTCAAATAAAAGGTGATCGATAGATAGACAAACACGAGACACAAAAAGAGAAGGCGATCCGGCAACAAACGTTAAGGTAGAATATCCTTAAACTGCGATTTGGAAACACATTCTTTGGTCGGATTAGTTCTCTCGCTCTCGGCATTATCAGTCGGGGACGGAACTATTCGGTCTTTAGTGAATAGTTCCGGACCATACCGATGTAAAACGAGAACGACTGAAGAAGTCCGATGAAAGAAACAGTTTAAAAATGGTGGATTATCGTTATTCTACCTTAAGAGACAAATAGAGTCCAATGTTGCTCACAACCTATTTCTTTTGTCATTGAACATTCTTATATATGGAGGACAGGCGTAGAGCGTCGGCTTCTGGAACGAGGGGCGTGGGTTCGAATCCTGTGAGCAGTGGGATCTGCCTTGCAACCTTTCATTTATCCACAACCTTTCATTTATCCACTTTCGGCGCGAGAACTGGTTATGTATCCAGGAAACAGAATCGAGAGTGATTAATCTTAGTTGTAACAACTAGTTTCACAATCGAAGTAACATAAATAAATTTAAACTAAACTAACAATCTTATATACAGTGTATTCATGAGCTCGCATGCTCAAACTTTAAAGTGTGTGACAACCACAGCTGTGAGCCAATATGTTGGCGTTTTCCAAGATGTCTCCATTTTCTAGAAACACATTGTTTACTGTTAAAACTTAATTATTTTACATCGTTTGTGACAGAAGCTTGAGGCTTATTAAATCCACTCTCGATGACTGCTTCCTGGGTGCTTTACCAGTATTCGCGTTCATGTATATAAATCGATGCCCTCGGGGAGGCATATCTTGCGCAATATAATGCCGAAATTTCCAATTGGAAATGACAACGTATTTAATCAATCATCTTTAAAAGCTGCCTGTCTGCGTAGATTGGCTATTATCAATTCGTGTGTGCGCCGGGGGCGCATCACCCCACAGCCGATATTGGGAAATTTTAATTGTGCAGTGAATTTATGCACACTGATGGAATCCTTGGAGTGTTTTCGCCAATTCTGACAGAATCGCACTTCATTGGAGTTGGAAATATTCATACTCATTAGAAGCGACGAAAATGGAGAAATCAACTTTATTTAAATAAAGAATATATTGATAAATACAAAAATAGATAAATAAAATAATAGATAAATAAATAAATAAATGAATAAATAAATGAATAAATAAATAAATAGATAAATGATAAACAAATAAATAAAATCACCACTGTTATAGCATAGTATTACATGTTGGAATGAACTACAGCCCTATTAAAGTCTTTTATTATAAATGAAATATGATTGTGCTCAAACCATGTCGGGAGCACTAGTTAATTAAAATGTTATATAAACAGTGTCAATAAATGCATTGCCACCACAGGGAAACTATGATATTGTTGAGAGCGGTGTTAAACTCGAAAGAAATAAACAGACAAAAGCAAATTGGCGGCTGGCCTGTGATCGAACCTGTTTGCAACTCTTCATATCTTTCCTCGACTTAATTAAACAGATATTTAAGATTTTGGAAAGCAGACGACAAGAAAATATATTATCGGGGATTCTAAGGTTTTATTCTTAACAAAACGCCAAATTTTCGACTGTCCCGAATTGAAAGAGTTTACAGACGACATTTCAAAATGCAATGGAATCGAAAACATAATCTTCTGATAGGACAGAAAGCATTGTGGGAAAAGGAGAAATTGCTATTAACGAGCTCGTTAAGAGCAATTTCTCCTTTCCCCACGATGTTTTCCAGAGTTGTCTGCAACAAACTGGTCATATGTCGTTATTGTTTGGTAATGGGTTAAATCAACTCGCGTACATGTATATGAAAGCAATTGTGTTTATTTCGTACCGCGGCCGGCAGGTAGAGAATACAATAAGCTCCAAGAACAGTTGAAACATGCTAAGCACGGGTTTCATACTCCTTAAGTTCTTGGCCGTGGGACCCGCAAATAAAATACCAATCGCTGGTCCCCGATTCAACTCACGTTGGATAGGACTCTCAATATATGCTCGGAAACCAGCAGGCCATGTGCTCTCGCACTTTCAAAAGAACCGGCGAAAGGTTGCTAGGTCTGTCAGTCCGGGTGTGTTTCATACCTTCATTACTGCGTTGAGCCATGAAAGACGAACTTGGGAAGGAGATTTGACGGCCTTACATGAACAGACATTGAAGATATGCAGTGAGTTTTGTGACATTTATATTTCTTGCAGAGACTATTTAGTGAAATTGCGATATCTTAGTGTAAACACTGACTTATGTGTTGAACTACGTGCTCAAACGGGGGTCTGGAAATATTGCGAGTGTGTGTCCCTCGAAACAGAAGCCGCAAACATTACTTGCAAGCGCTGATTCCAAGTTCGAGACATTATAGATAGGATATTCCAGTGTTGTTTGAAAACCAGCGACCAAGTCAGTTGAGCACGTTAGAGTATTAACATTCACTTGCGTTCGTCTGTTTCTTAATAACTGAACTGAAAATGCAGCGCTGAAGTGGTTGAAAGAAATGCAGAGACGGACTCGGAATCGAAAGATGGCAGACTTAAAGGCTGACTCAATGAACAGACATTGAGATGCACAGTGAGTTGTGTGACATTTAAGACAGTTTTGTGCATAGACAATACGCGTTCACTGACTTCGCCTTCACAGACTATTGTGTTGAAATGGACCCCTGCTCAAACGGGGGTCTAGAACTATCGCGAGTGTGTGTTCGAGTGTGGGTTTGTTAATTTGTAGTGTAGCCTTCCTTCTGTCTCTTGTAAATGATTCTTTTAGCATACCCTAATTTCGTAGCGAATTATTTTAGAGCATATCCTTGAAATTCAATGTTTTGTATGTTATCCCCAACTGTAAAAAGTGTACTTGTAAAAAGCCGGCTTGAATTAAATGCCGTTTCAACAATATTTCAGTTCAATCACGAATTTCCTCAACAGTTTTCAACGATATTTTTTCGAAGCCGCTACGAACCCTTATCAGAACTATAATGATTATGTAGATTATCAGTTGTATGAACTTTAAACCACTTTCAACAATACTACAATCATATCACGATGGTCAGCACACTATCAAAGCATTACTTTGGATTATAACCCGTTTTGAACAATATTTCAGTTGTACCGTGATGGTCAATTCATTTAAAACATAAACACACGACGAATGATAAATATCATGTGCGATAGAAAACATTGTAAGTAAAGGGAAACGACCGTGTATTTGTCCAACACTATGCGACATAAATAAGTCGTCCGCTATATATACATACCGACAATGACCTTTTGTTTCATATTCCCCTATGCCCTTTTATTGAGGTTTAATGCCGATTCCAACATCATTTCAGTAATATCGCTGACGCAGCGTTCAGTCCACCTTTCCATATTCCTGGCATTTCATCACCAGTACTGAATATGATTGCATAGCCAGTTGCTTTTTGTCCCCATAAACCATATATATATCTCTTCGGCCCTGTCCCTTTTCTACCTATCCTATCGTGTTAGTGTAAGTGTTAAGTAAAGTGTGATTCATTCAACTGGAGGATCGGAGATTCCATGGATTCAAGGGACAGCATCAAGCACATTGGAGTCTGGTTAGTCAGTTACACATGTACATCATTTATTGCACACACAGAGCTTCTTTTCTAAACTGTTTACCTGATTACACAGACGTATTCGTAGTTTCCTAACGTTTGTATTCTTAATATATATAATTATTTCTTGCTTATATGTTTAATTCGATCCCAAAAAGAAAATATTGTTTTTGCATCGTGTCGATTTTTAAAATGCATTAAACTTAAATCGTCTGGTTTAATTTTATCGATTTGATTCGATTCCCAAATACAAAACAATATTGTTGGCTTTTCGTTTTGCGTATTGTAGTTTCATTAGACTTTTCTTTGAACAGCAAATCTTCATCAAGGTCTGCTTAATTTGTATCGAGTCTGTGTGATAAGGTAAACAGTGTCTATTTTTAATGATTAAGTCTGCATTCCCCACGTCCCTCCTCCCTGTAAATAACTTGTATTAGAAGCCTATACAGTCCTTTCTACACAATGAATCGAACCACGACCTGGGTTGGCCCAGACGTATTTTACCATTCCACCAAGCAGCTGACACCATGCAGACCGCTTGGAGACCATCAGGTAGGAAGTCCCAGCCCCATGGCCTGTTTTTTAACCTTTATAATTTGGAAGAGAAGTTCTGTGTATTTTGTTTTAAAAGGAAATGAAATTCATATCCCAAATGAAGCTATTTGAGCTTGTTCAAGTTTAATGAATTTCAATTTCTTCATTGAATTTCTTTATTTTCTTTATTTCTTTGCTCAGCATACACATTCCTTGCAGTGCCATATTTTTTGTCATTTATGTACTTATCATGTTTGGAAAATGTTCGAAACGATCAGACGATAATTGCGTTATTATTTATTGAAAGTATCATATCGAATTGGTTTGTTCTGTCCGGGCAAACACATTTGACATGACACTCATGACATTAGAACAGTAACCTTTGCACTTTTCAGATAAATTTTAGCTAGCTTTTAAATTTTCAAGAAACCAAGTATGTCGAAATGGATACTCTTGCAAGAAGTCTGCCTTTCAAAGCAAGTTTCTGATACGTTGCTATGAAAAGAGAAATAACCCGCCATTCGAAATTCTTCTTTACATCACTTGTGACGCATCCGATAGAAATCGTAATGGAAGTTGTCTGCCGCTACTTTCCTTCATATGTGGACATTTTAAATATCTAATATCTTAAAGGTAACTGTCTGTTTTTCGTTTTTGTGTGTCTCAAATTTCAAACCTGTTCATTTCTCTGTACACTATTCTTCATCTCAGTCTCTTTATCCTTCACTCAACCCACATCCCCTTTCTCCTTTACCTAATTCTAATGTATCGGTCAAATCATTCCATTTGAATACCTTTGCTATTTATGTATTTGACGTGATGTATAAGTCCAGATCATTTGTGTTTGTCTGGCTCTTTTCGTATTACTACTTTCTGTTTCAACTATCCTGTGTGTATCACTATTCCTTCAAATGTTATTGTCGATCGTGAGTGCGTCCATCGGAATCGTTTTGCCTTGGTTTCCCTAGCATAACTATATCTTAGACAAGGAATGTGTATGTTGTAAGTAAAGACCATTGATGAAAGGCATTCATTGAATGGTACTAGTCTCCTTTATTCAGTTTTGTAAGTTGTATGTAGTTTCAGAGGTCACTACCCACGTTATCCTGAGTCATTCCTCATGCTTTACGATAAGACTGTCCATAAAGAATGGTGCCTTTCATTAATGGGCTCTTCCATGACCCAGTCTTTGAAATGTCTAAAAAGAGTTTTAGCCGCTATGTACAAAAACTGCTCATTTGGGATCGCCTTTTACGGCAGATATTCTGACAGTTGATACGAAACATCTTAAGACGAGCAAATCCTCCTTCTGTTTCAGTGACTTCTGCGAAAAAGTCCACCAAGTCGTGATAATGATTTTTTCAAATTGATTTTAAACGACTTACTTGATAATTAAAGCTGGGTCAAGATCAACGTTTTCTTTTTCATTTACATGTATCTAATAATCACGCCCTCCGCCAACTATGCACTTTTATTAACACACTGTAAATCTATTGTTTTGAATTGATATGGACGATTTTGAACTTTTCAAAATGCCATATTTGTAAATGTATGTGGAACGTAGAGTTTCAGCACATATGGAAGGTGAAGTTTTCTGAGAACGAGAGAAGAAGGAACACACGTGTGAACATGATGTATGTGAAATGTAATTTCTAAAGGACATGTTGTATAGGAAGGTTTTGAAAGTTAGATCTCGAAATAATGGGCAATGTTTAAAAAGATCTAGAGGGGTGGGGGACATTTTTTCTGGGTTTTGTTACGTCGTTATGCGTTCAAATGAACACTTCTTGAATCGGTGTTTTGTTTGAGAGTCGGTGTTTTGTTTTGGGAATGCGCTCTTTGTTAAAGAATATGCGATTTTTTTAGTGATACTACGAGCGATTACTTGATGAATCTCGACTTTAAGAAACGATGTTTTGAATCGGCAGTGTGTTTGAAAGAAGCGTATTGTTTGAGAATCGGTGCCTTGATTTAAAATCGATGCTTTTGAAACGGTGCTTTGGTGATCGATTTCTCTTTAATCGGCTATTTGAACATCGGTGATTTTGAATCGGTGGTTTGAAAATCGGTGATTTTGAATCGGTTGTTTGAAAATCGGTGCTTCGATAACCGACTGTTTTGGAATCGACTGTTTGAAGATCGGTGCTTTGTGAATCGGTGGTTTGAAAAACGACTATTTTAGAACCGGCACTTTGTTCGAAAATTGTTTTGGAATCAGCTGTTTGAAAATCGGCGATTTTGAATAGGTGCTTTGATAATCGACTGTTTGAATCGGCTGTTTGAAAATCGGTGCTTTGTGAATCGAATGTTTTGAATCGACTGTTTAAAATCGACTGTTTTAGAATTTGCGCTTTGTTTTAAAACCGATGCCTTGTGACGTTGATTTATATTTGGAGAATCGGTACTTTGAAAATCGGTATATTTTAGACTTAGCAGACTTTGAGGATCTGTTTGCGGTAAGTGTTATAAAGCTTTATTTATCTTCATTATAATTTGCTTGCAAGAGATTCAAGGTGGCAAATGACTTTTTTATGGGGTCCTGTGTGACAAAATGGTAAAGAAATGGACTCAGAACTCAGGCCCCTGGTTCGATCCAGTCTTGGACTGGCGAATCCAGGCGAGTCCATAAATGAAAAGTGCAGACTCGGCAATAAACCCAATGTATAAAATAATTATGGACAAACACTTACCACTTGTCACCCGTTATGATACTCGCAAACGTCGAAGTATATAAGAACTAATTTACGGAAACAATTTAAATGGTTACAACCGAATTTGACACAATTTATGCTTCCCGGGATTATATTCTTATGCAAGAATGTTGTGTCTTGTACAGGTATTTATGAAGATCTATCCAGTGTAAGTGTACTTTATTGTCATGTTCTTAGTTAAGGTCGTTGTTAAGGTCGTTTCCAGTGCAAGTTAGTTAGTTAGATCTTAGGCTGAATCTAGACGTTAAACGTTTTCGCCCCCATCTTAGCCCATTATCAAACATGTATACATGCGTCTTTTGACGACACTATTGCAGAAACCTTAATGTTTCACAAAGGTTGTTGGAACATGCATCTATACAAAGTTCGGGTTGTATTGGTGACGAATACGCGATTCGACTAGATTCATTGTGAACCGTACGCAACGAACAACTACCATTACTTTGTGAGAAGTCACTGTAAAACCCAAAATCTGATAGCTCTTTCATTTCCATCATTGAGATCTCCCATTCTGGTTGAACAGGGACTAAATACTAGTACATCACCGTATTCTTCCATTGGTACATGTACCTCTCTTGGAAGGTTCCATTCTCAGATACAGGGTAGAAATGCCAAGTACGGTTCCTTTAGAATGCACTGGAAACGGACAGAGGTTCATTGACATTGAATTGATAAGTGGGTGAGCGCCCATGCAAGCTTGCATGTACAAATACTGTAGCACATACTTAACGATTTTGGAAACAATGGTGCAAAAATTAAGACTGCTTAATCGCAAATAATCCTTGTATACCACATTGTTTTCAAGATAGTTGACCAAGACTGACGTTTCATAAAAAAAAACCAGTCGGGCAAAATGACAACATTGCTCTCCGCGGGCAAATTCGACTTTTTGGACCATTTTTTTACCATAAGTTAACTAAGGAACCATTTTTCATACATTGAAATTGCAATCTTTAGTTGATCTTAAGTCTTAACCATTAACAATCTCACATTAAGATTACGAGATCCATGCCCGAAATACAAAGCTGGTATTCCATCGCCTTATCCAATGTCAATGAACCTCTGTGGTCGGTAAAATGGCTGTCCCACGGGACAGCAAGAGCTCGTCACACCTCCTCGCGGTGCCGACCGGAAACTATGGATGAGCAAGTGACGTCGTCGTTATCTTGTCATCCCATAGGCTAACGTGACAGCTCGTCTTATCACTCAGATTGTTTGCGGGATAGTTTGGGTTTATACCATAAACGGTCCATCTCACAGAATTATGTGTTGTGTGAGTAACATGAAAGCGTTATCTTGTCACCCGATAGAGTAACGTGACAGCTCGTCTATTTATATTTTTACAGGATAACTATCGGTTTATACTTTAAACCTTTACCAAACAATAACGACATTTGACCGGTTTTTTGCAGACGACTCTGGAAAACCTCGTGGAAAAAGGAGAAATTGCTCTTAACGAGCAATTTCTCATTTTTCCAAAATGTTTTCTGCCCTATCAGGTGAGGTTTTTTTTTTTCAAATTTCATCACATTTTGAAATGTCGACCGCAAACTCCTTAAATTTTGAACAGTCGAAAATTTGCCTTTTGGTAAAGGGTTAAAGGGACTATCTCACAGAATGTGTTGTGTAAGTAACACATGTTAAAAAGATGATTTAAACAGTCTTTATGGTAATTAAATGAGCATTTCAATTTCTAAGTTTTAAAGATGCTGAAATATGTGTACCTCCAATTCTTTGATTGAAAAACTAGTTATTCTGTGAGATAGCCTATTTAACCCTTTACCTAACGCCAACTTTTCGACTGTCCCAAATTGAAAGAGTTTGCAGACGACATTTCAAAATTGTCGTGTCTTTCAACTTCTGCTGTTCAGAATTAATACAGAACCACGTTAGTTAATGCGTTCATTTTGGCCCTTATTATTTCAAGAAGCGGTAATAAAAGGCAGTCTAATTAGAGAAATGATTGTTTTAAATTATATCTATTTTAGGGTACGGACCTCTTAAATGGGAAATTACGACGATGCTGCCAAACCAAGCATTCAATAATTACTGTATTTTAAAGAACACAAAAGTCATCATAACTCTGCCCTACCGAGCATTGAAAGGCGAGTCCGTTTATTGTGTTTTAACCAAGTGCTTTATTTGGGGGACCTCCGTTGCATAGCGGTTAGAGTACAGAACTTGAAATAACATGGCCCCTCTCCGCGTGGGTTCAAATCTTGAGAGGGATATGGATGTTCATGACCAGTCTCCCGACTGACTTACGGAATGCCGATGGTTCTACCCGCCTTGACCAGCCCTTAAGGGCAATTGAGTATGGGGTCTTCCTCCATCATTAATAGTCGGGCATCGCTACATAACTGAAATAATGTTGATGTGATGTAAAACCCATATAAAAAAATCCCGGTGACGGTATTTGTATTGACATGAGAGGTAGTCTCCCGGCCGAAATACGAAATTCCGATGGTTCTACCCGGCTTGACCAGCCCTAATGGACAGTTGAGAAAGGGGTCTTCCTCCGTCATAAAGAGCCGAGCATTGCAACATAACTTAATGTTGACGTGATGTAAAATAAACATATAAATAAATTACTTTTATTTAGAAAGCGACTATTATATTTCCTCTGTACAACAGGGAATAAAAGGGTAGTTCAAATGATATCACGTTATACATTTGTAATCTGAATGCAATGGAAAATGACCTTCCTGTCATTAGGTATATTCAATATATTCAATTTAATTCAATATATATTAAATAAATTGAATTGAATAGTGAATAATAAATATTGACATTTGGTTTATCTATACGTTTCGAGCATAATGGTCGCGATGTTGTTAGGGTGTCGAAATGACTGCCGACCATCGGAACCCCTGTGGGAGATGGGCGCGGTGTATTCTGGGTGCCCAAACGTGGTCATCGCGACAATATTAAGGTGTCTTGTGAAGTTGTTCATCAGATTATTTTTATATCGCAGTGACCGTGTAGAAAATACGGTGCATATACTCGTTTTGTTATATAGTATGTCAATAGTTTGATGAAGTGACATGCACATAACAACATAACATACATAACATTCATAACATGCATAACATACATATTATACTTTTATTCAGCATTAAACATCAAAAAAACATGTTTATAGCTTACAAAATATATTTATAAAGCATGTGTGATGACGTATGTACAGTTCATAATTTCTAATCGTTTTCAGAGAAGTATTGGTGAGGTAATGATCGAAAAATCGGAGAGTAATATTAAGTTAAAAACCATATACTTATGTAATCACCTGTGTCGTCTCCCAGCTTCTAGATACCCATAGCCACAGCTTGTTGCAAATTGAAATTGTGTGCATCCAGAAGTCAGTTGACGAGTTTTCACTTCATTTATCCATTAACCCAATCATTTATATAGAAGTAAAATAGTTTAATTAACCAAAGAACATTACATGTCGTTGAGCAAAAGCAAACATTATAAAATCAAATTGTGACAAACAATTTGATATTTTATTAGATATCAACTTTGAAACGAGTTGAAGAAAAATATAGAAATACAAACAAAGTTGGGTACTATTAATACACAAGTACAAAAAACAACAACAACAACAACAACAACTGTTAGATTATGAGTCAACTATGACTGCTCTCGACATTTGGATGCAGTATATATGAATTTAGATACATAAAGATAATGCTTTGATATACATGTACATAGAGTTGTAAGCACCCGACCCAACAGCCGTATAAGTCACCTCATCAAACACAAGGTTATCTTCACGTTGTCAGACACAACGAGTGCATTTTTCTTATCTTAACCTTTTATAAATTTGGGGCACCCAGATCTCTCAATAAAAATGATTTCCGTTTTCTCTGACACATTTTCTGACAAATCGATCAAGTCTAGAAGCTGAATTACTCGAGGAATACTGGTAGTTAGAGAGAGAGCGATGTTTTATTGAGTTTAATTGGATGCGATCTGAAGTTGTCGTGACACACATTAAGATGCGTCTACTCTTGTAATGCCTGTCTGTTTATATAATCTATCCTTATTAAAGTACAAGCAATATTGATTCGCAACTTTTCTGACGTATGATCGCCAACGGAAGTAATAAAGGTGTCCGAAAATGACACGGACACCTCGGCAAACTTTTTAACCGATTATACACCGAAATACTTACTTTACTTTAAACATGTTCTATTGCCAAAGTCTTTACAGTATGTTGTAAGCACAAAATAAACAAGTTATGGCTAAAGGGTCTGACCACAAATTTTCACCGCATTAGATTTGCACATTCCCTTATACTGTTGTGCTTTTTGACTTTTCATTTCTATCTAATGTATTTTTCCAGATATTCATTACACCATAAAAAACAGAGTACATGAAACTGCAATGAAACCCATATTAACAAACAAAACAAACCATACAAGGAGCAAGCATGCAGGTCAGGCTTATATGAACAATTTGTGGTGTTATCAGAATACACGGGAAAGCCGAAGCATGGTTGGCACATCATATTTATTATTCCAAGCAACACCTAAGTTGTAGACACCTCGTGACCATATATGCATAACTAACAACAGTAATACATGTCACAATCGTTTTGTCGCTAATAAGGACATGGGAGAAAGTTTTACTCAGTTGCGATTGTTAATGCCCATAATAAAGCGCATGTTCGTTTCAATGTTTCACTTGGGTCTTGCATTGCCCCCTGTGGTCAAGGTGGCGGTCATATAACTTGGGAGCCCTTAGTATGTGTCCCATCAGTATATCTGATTTCGCGAGGGTGTCTTTTGGCACCGTGGCCTAGTGGTTAGAGTACAGAACTTGAAATCACACGGCCCCTTTTCGCGTTGGTTCAAATCCTGATGAAGGATATGGATTTTCATGAGAGGCAGTCTCCCGATGGTTCTACCTGCCTTGACCAGCTCTTATGGGCAGTTGAGTATGGGGTCTTCCTCCAGCATTAAGAGTCAGGCATCGCTACATAACTGAAATAATGTTGATGTGATGTAAAACCCATATAAATTGTCGAAATTATCCTTTGGCAAAACACTTCTAAGCTCTGGCATAGTATTTGTGCAACAAGTCAATGGGTCAATTCGTTCCGTTTTATTGTATGCTTGAAACGAATTTTGTTAGAGCAATGGCTCTTGTAATGCAGATACGATTCGTGTCCCCTTTTGGTTAGCTTGAAACGAATTTTGTTAGAGCAATGGTTCTTGTAATGCAGATACGATTCGTGTCCCCTTTTTGTTAGCTTGAAAGGAATTTTGTTAGAGCAATGGTTCCTGTAATGCATATACGATTCATGTCCCCTTTTTTAAAGCTCGAAACAAATTACCTTAGGGCAATGGCTCTTGTAATGCAGATACGATTCGTGTCCCCTTTTTGTTAGCTTGAAAGGAATTTTGTTAGAGCAATGGTTCCTGTAATGCAGATACGATTCGTGTCCCCTTTTTGTTAGCTTGAAAGGAATTTTGTTAGAGCAATGGCTCTTGTAATGCATATACGATTCATGTCCCCTTTTTGTTAGCTTGAAAGGAATTTTGTTAGAGCAATGGCTCTTGTAATGCATATACGATTCATGTCCCCTTTTTGTTAGCTTGAAAGGAATTTTGTTAGAGCAATTGCTCTTGTAATGCAGATACGATTCATGTCCCCTTTTTGTTAGCTTGAAAGAAATTTTGTTAGAGCAATGGCTCTTGTAATGCAGATACGATTCGTGTCCCCTTTTTGTTAGCTTGAAAGGAATTTTGTTAGAGCAATGGCTCTTGTAATGCATATACGATTCATGTCCCCTTTTTGTTAGCTTGAAAGGAATTTTGTTAGAGCAATGGCTCTTGTAATGCATATACGATCCATGTCCCCTTTTTGTTAGCTTGAAAGGAATTTTGTTAGAGCAATGGCTCTTGTAATGCATATACGATTCATGTCCCCTTTTTGTTAGCTTGAAAGGAATTTTGTTAGAGCAATGGCTCTTGTAATGCAGATACGATTCGTGTCCCCTTTTTGTTAGCTTGAAAGGAATTTTGTTAGAGCAATGGTTCCTGTAATGCAGATACGATTCATGTCCCCTTTTTGTTAGCTTGAAAGGAATTTTGTTAGAGCAATGGCTCTTGTAATGCATATACGATTCATGTCCCCTTTTTGTTAGCTTGAAAGGAATTTTGTTAGAGCAATGGCTCTTGTAATGCATATACGATTCATGTCCCCTTTTTGTTAGCTTGAAACGAATTTTGTTAGAGCAATGGCTCTTGTAATGCAAATACGATTCGTGTCCCCTTTTTGTTAGCTTGAAAGGAATTTTGTTAGAGCAATGGTTCCTGTAATGCATATACGATTCATGTCCCCTTTTTTAAAGCTCGAAACAAATTACCTTAGGGCAATGGCTCTAGCAAAGCAGATGTAACAGTGCACTTTTGCTTAATGCAACTCCCAGTTTGAAATTTCATAGCATTTTATCAATTTTCTTTAACCCTTATAGTGCTGGAACCGACTTCATGCTTAAGCAAACAGTTTAGGTCCAGGTCAGCCGCCAATTTGATTGGCGGCTGGCCAGTGATCTGACATGTTTGTTACTCTAGATTAACTTTCTGCAACACCATTAGGTAGATATTTAAGGTTTTGGAAAGCAGACGACACATTAATCTATTTTTAGAAAATTACCCAGCATTATAAGGGTTAAACGCTGCGTGTCTGTGAATAATGCCTATCGTAAATTGATTTGTTTGCGCGACGTATTTTCACTTAGCGTTATCGGAGATTTTCCTTGGGCAGCGCAGCACAGACTAATGAAGCAATTATGGTTTTCAAATTGACGTATCGATCTAAAACAGGATTGAATCAGGGATTGGATGTTATTTATGTTACATATGTTGCATTACTAATTCCACCTATGTTTAAACCCTCTCGCTTTTGATACCTTTACTTTTCCTTTATTTCCAAATATGTGTATTGTTCAGTGGCCTGTCTCATCAAGATTTGCAACTTACCCTCTAAGTTTCCAAAATATCAGTGTTAATTTTGATTATGTGAATGTACAATTGAAATGCGTATAAAAATACGATGTCACATCTATGTGTCATGTTCATATTTGTACCTTTGGCAGCGCAGTAAAGACTTATGAAGCAATTATGTTTTTCAAATTGACATACGTTAACGTTTACAAAATATTCGAAACCCTTGAATCTCATGGGTAACTTTTTGTGAATGAACAATTGAAATGCGTTTTAAAGTACGATTAAGATTTCACATGTATGAGTCATGTTCCGAGATTTGAACCGCGCAGCACAGACTTATGAAGCAATTATTGTTTTTGAAATTGACATATCGATGATTCTATGCTGCTTAAGCAGCCATTTTGTGCAGTTGAGTAGGGTGTCTTCCTGATCTTTAAGAGTTGGACATCGTAACAGTACTGAAATAATGTTGACTCTATGTAAACATCCATATTGTTCAAAAGCAGACCGTATCGTTATTTCAATCAGCGAACACTGGTCATTTTTCATCGAAAATCAAAGGAATCTCATGAGATCATATCTCAATGGTTGTATCAGGGCCATCAGAGACCTTGTGTCAAGAAAGATACACGTTCATTTTTACTTTCACATTACTAGAGTCCATGGCAATCGTCGTATAATGGGTTATCAATATTCCTGTATGTAAAGACGATCTAAAACGGATGACTTTTCAGGGACTAAACATTGTAATAAGAAGAAATCAATGCATATATTGAAGGCGGCTTACGAACTTATTGCATAGATAGGGAAGTATTTGTATGGCACGAACTGTTTCTTCTTTTGCCTTGTTTGTTTTAACAAATATAAGATACATAATACTATTCGTGTTTCAAAATTGAAGCCGTAACAAAATCCATATGAAGGAATCGATTAAGGAAGTCGGCGAGTGACTAGAACGAGGCTCGATTAAGGCTAGATTGATGGGAAAATCCGTCTGATCCATTAAGATTGGCATTAAAGGTGAGGAGCGGGAAAAACGTATTATAGAAATGTAAATTAACCTCGACATAGACACTACAAAGGTCTCAGTGACGATCTCTAACTCTGCTGCTATTGAGTCTAAAAGTAATTGATTTCCACTGCCTTCCCTTCGTTGGATTTTGTTTGTTCCATAATAGAACGTCATTAGAAAGTATACGTACAATTTCGTTATAAAAGCGTACTGGAAAATCGGAACCTGACCAAACGTTGGTTATACTGGTTTCATACCTAGAGGTCGGGTACCAAACAAAAAGGTAGTTAATTTCTGTCTTCGTAGTTATGTCTGAAATTGAGACGGCATTTCGAATGTCAACTTAGAACAAGGCAAACGCGGGTTTTACTTTTTAACCATGGGTTTATACGCAATCGTTGTAAACATTTGCCTCCATGGTGCTGTCTGTAATTTAGACAGCATTGCGACTGTAAACAAAGATCAACGACAGATTTGGTTTTCTATCCATGAGTTCAATATGATTGAGATAGCAATGCGGCTAGAAAACTAGCAGCAGCCAAAAAATCTTTACACTAGATTTTATCCAAGATTGCAGGTTCCATGCACACAAGTTGTAGATATCGGTCTCCGTTGTATAGCTGTGGTTGAGACGTCATTGCGATTGTAAACCGGGAACCAGGACATAAGGGATTGCATTGGTTTTATCAAAATAACGTCAATACGTAAGGTGTCTCCTCTACTTAATCGAATTGGTCTTTTTATACGTACTATAAATTACAATGAAAAGAAAAGACGTAATAGAACTTACACTGATCGAAGTAAAAAATAAAGAAAGATACTGACAAAGGGAAAGAGGAATTGTCAGAAATGAGTTGCTGTTGGAAACAACGATGAACCCAAAAGAAAGCCAAAACACTCATACAACCAAGTTGAACATAACAAAAGAAAATGTCATAATGCAAGCATAGGGTTGTACAGACATCAGTTTTGGTTCGTGATAATTCTATGGCCGCAGACATGAATTAATAACTCGGAGGAACGTGTTATGTTTAACAAATCACTTCGGAGCGAAGTATTTACAAAAGGTTAAAGCAATACCGTGCCAGACGCCAAACCATACTTAACCTGCCAAAGGCCAAATGCGATATTGACAAAAACGAAACGTTTGATGGGACTTATAAGGGGGCGACCGCACAGAGTGCGCTCTGTAAGTTACACACGTTAACGTTGTGATTTTATATAGCATTACCGCTTAAAAGATGTATTATTTAATTTCTTAGTTCTCAAATTGCTTAAAAAACGTATTTAAAAAATGGACCGAGCGTTCATACCTTTTAGTGCTTTAATGGTAGACTACTACCCATTTTGATGATTTCACATGACAGAAATACATTATGCGAAGTCGTTACATTACCAAAAAGTTGTTGAAACGACGTTAATCCCCATACTTAAAAAGAACCACCTCAGTAATAGAGATACCATGGTAATTAACGTACGGAGATGATGCTTTAACCCTTTCCAAAACAATAACGACTTTTGACCACTTTGGTGCAGACGACTTTAGAAAACATTGAGGGAAAAGGAGACATTGCTCGTGACGAGCAATGTCTCCTTTTCCCACAATGTTTTCTGGCCTATCAGGAGATTATTTTTCAATTTCATCACATTTTGAAGTGTCGTCTGCAAACTCTTTCAATTTGGGACAGTCAAAAATCTGTTGTTTGGGAAAGGGTTAACGATCATTTCTGTGGTGAGGACTCACGCTGGATTGTGCAATCAATGTACGGGCAATTAACTGTGTTATTGCAGTGATATTGCTAAAGGTCGCCGGTCGGTCATTGTACATCAGTTATACACATTGAAACACAGCGTTAGATTTTGCAAATGAGTCCTATTTGGTTGATGACGATGCTTTCCACCAGACCACATACTTTATAGATTGGCGATTACGTTTCTCTTAGAACGACTGCTCTTAGTTTGAAGAAACCTTATGTATCCTTTGGCAAGGGATATTTACGGTATTTATAGGAAGGGCGATGATTGACATAAAATTACGACAATTGGCTGTAATATACGGTGGCACAGAGGTGACATATATGTGATTTTTTTTCTCGTTATTCCAAAAAAAATAAGTCGAAATGACGAAAAATTAAGTCGTTATTTCGAGTTAGTAAGTCGAAATAACGAGATAAATAAGTCGTTATTTCGACTTACTAACTCGAAATAACGAGATAACTAAGTCGTTATTTCGAGTTAGTAAGTCGAAATAACGAGATAGTTAAGTCGTTATAACGAGTTAGTTGACCAACCAGATGGTTCGTTGTATTCAGCGAATTTATGTGAAGTGACGTAGAGTGTGACGAAATATTAACCACTCCTGTTATTTGTACGCACGCGGGTACATTATACTTTTAGTTAAAGAGTGAGTGAATCTGTTTGGTCAACTAACTCGTAATAACGACTTAACTATCTCGTTATTTCGACTTACTAACTCGAAATAACGAATAACTTTCTCGTTATTTCGAGTAAGTAAGTCGAAGTAACGACTTAGTTATCTCGTTATTTCGACTTACTAACTCGAAATAACGACTTAATTTTTCGTTATTTCGACCTTTTTTTTGTAACAACGAAAAAAAATCGCATACATGTCATCTCTATGCCACCGTAGTAATACGTTATCTTGAATAACGTGTTTGAGTTGGAAATCATAAGCCTACAACAATACAAAAATCTTTTTTTTTCAGCGGAATTTTATTTTGATTTTCCCATTAATCATTTTTGAACAAGCAACTTTAAAACACTCTCTCCAGACATCTTTTCTACGTTACAGCGTATGTAGATACCGTATATATATAGTGTCCGAAGTTTAAGCCACTGACCATCCTAGAATAATAAACCTTCCAGTTGACCGAAAGCATATTGCGCCCGCAGCGTGTATGACGCTTGTTTAACCCTTTCCCAAACGCCAAATTTTCGACTATCCCAAATTGAAAGAGTTTGCAGACGACATTTGAAAATGGGATGAAATTGGAAAATAATCTTCTGATAGGGTAGAAGACATTGTGGGAAAAGCAGAAATTGCTTGTTACGAGCAATTTCTCCTTTTTCCATAACGTTTTCCAGAGTCTTCTGCAACAAAGTGGTTAAATGTCGTTATTGTTTGGAAAAGGTTTAGAAAGCAGGATTTACTCATTTGGCAACCAATCCCGAACCCTTCATATATCGAAAAGGTAATTTTGACTTTGATAGAATTGCGCGTTTGTTTTAATTAATGATGATACATTGTCTACGCTTCGAGTAGGCTTATGACACGGGGTTTGCACATGCGCATCAACAATTCTGCAATAATCGGTCCATTGGGGATGTGTAGACGGATTTTGCCGGTTCGCACGTTCCTTCATTTGTAGTTGCTTAAATGTAGCTGCGATAACGTATTTTTACAAATCTTTTTTTCAAGATAATTTCAATCCAAATTGAGATTGAATGATGTTGTCCAAACGTTGTTATTATCTTCTTCGGTTGCTAAGGGCAGTTGCAATTACGTATCCTTTCAGTTTCTTTAAAAATAGGATTGAACATTGTTGCCAATGTTTTGTTATTGCCTTCCTTTGTCGCTAAGTGCAGCTGTAGTTACGTATTTTCATTTTTTTTTTCAAAAAGGAAAAACCTATTAACGATGATCTTTATCTAAATATGGATTTAATAATGGTGCCCATGTTTTGTTATTCTCTTCCTATATCGCTGTGCACATCTGCAATTACGTATCTTTAACCTAAAAGAAAAACATCTTTTTTCACAACGATCTTTTTCCAATTTTGATTGAGTGTTGTTGTCCATGTTTTCTATTGTCGGACTCGATTGTGTTCAATGTACGATACAATTCCAAAGGTCTATAAAGGAATGCCAATAAAGCACAATTTTGGGGTGCTAATTGTCTCTTGGACAAGGTGCTAGAAAAATCAGGAAGAGAATTCATGACAGATTATTCTGACAAAGCCCTTTTATTGCCACGACATCATTCATACAGGGTTTTACTCATTTCTCATTGCACAGCTATTCCAATTAGATCACAAACCAGGAAATGAATATGGGACTTTGGCAAAACGAAAGGCATTTCAAATAATGTTTTAACGCAAACAAGTGGATTTTTTTTTATATTAACACGAGGTATTGTTATGACTTTTTCAAATGTTCAGGACGAACGCAAATAGCATGTATTGCGACAAATTTGTTTTCTTCACTAGCATCGGATTAATCCATTATGTACGGGTATATCTTATATATATCTTATAAAACTGCCATATGATGCTTAAGAATGTCGCAGTTTAAATGATTTAGAACATAATATAAAGTTCGGCAAAACATGCAGATTTGTTTTCTGACGACCCTCGTCTTGGATTGATTGAAATACACATAATATCAACGAAGAAATGGACACAAGTCTTTTCTGAAGCAACAGTGTTCATATTCGAAAGTTAACGCTCATTTCACAAATAGTCACTCGGGGTAGTGACCGCGGGGTAGCCATCGATCCTCTGACAAGTGGCTAACCTCCTTTACTACTTAGGTAGAAGGGTCTTGGCATCGATCCTTCGGCAGCCATCTGCAACAGACACGTTGGGCCGTCGGAATTCCTCGCAGAGCAAACCGATGTTCAAATCATCGTAATAATGCTGGTGGTAGTATAGTCGGGTCGTGAAATCGGCCAACGATATGAGCCCTCGACTACATGCAATATCCTCGTTTCTCTCGCACAGCTTGTAGGCCGAGTCGACAAACATCTCGGGATCCGGGTAGTAAATCTCCTTTCCCACGTGATATGGTGTGTATTTCGCCACCTCGCAGCCCAATACGGAACAGGGTGGGAGGCTGACAACCAGGTCGATGTAGTGAACCACCCGCCAGCTCGTCAGCAAGAGGCGGTCGTGATTGAGGGCGTATTCCTTGTCGCCCACCCGCGGGCTGCCGGTGGTGTACAGCAAGAGCTTCTCGGCGGGTACCGTGTTGTTGTAAACCAACGAGGACGCCGCAAGGGTGGCAAGCGCGGCACCGAACGAATCTCCCGCCACGACGACGTCGTAATCCGGGTACGTCCTTAACAACTCTGCGACGCTCTGCTCGGCGCATGGGAACGTACTATCGAAGGCGTTCTTGAAGTAGTTCTGCACACGCCCGCCCGCCAGAAAAGGCTGCATGGGCGTGATGGCTATGGACGTGATCAGATCCAGTAATTGGTCACCGTTGTACACGCCGCGGAAGGTCAGGATGATCTGGCTCTCGGAGTGCGACACCGCCGTGTACGCGAAGCAGTCGCTGTACGCGTAGTTGCCGAGGTCCTCGCACTTCCCTCGTATGTGCTCGATCACTTCGATATCCCCGTCGCTGTTGATCTTGTCCAGACAGGCTTGCGGGTTGTCCGAGTAGGTGGCCGCCGACACGATCAGGTTCCGGAAGGACAGCTCCGGGCTGAAGTCCCTGCCACCGGGTCTCTCCTCGGTGCACAGTTGCCCCACCGTGATGTACTGGGTGCTGTCGCACGGGTTGTAGATGGAGCCGAAGGTGTGACATTCGTTGGTTAGCGGGCACCAGCGGCAAGCTGGTCCGAACCAGGTCTCACCAGAGACGCATGTCTCGCAGGATGTAAGGCTGTTGCAAACGAAGTCTTGCTGTCCATTACACACCACAAACATCGTTATAAACACTGCTAGTCCACTGTACGGTCCCATGTTGGAGCTAGTCCGAAACGAACAGTTGAACTGTTCTGACTAAAATGAGGGTTTGGTATCGGTATGAAATATCAATCGCTATTTACTTTGGGCCGTTCGTTGTAAAAAGCTGGTATAATGATTTAAGTAGAACACAATTGTCAACGTAAGCATAGACCGTTATTCGAAATTGTAACGATCTCCCCTTTTCAATGGCATTATTGTAAGAATTTACTTCCTTTAACTAAAAATTATACAATAAAGAGTGCCTATGCTTTTTCCCGGTTAATCTTGTGCGAACTATTAATGCAGATGCGATGTTAAACTTTACGCAGGTATTTCATTTCCGTGTTTTTACACAGCGCGTCATATGCAGTTTCTTGCCCGGTGTGATGCAACGCTTGACATGTTCGGATTGTTTTTCTAGGCGGTGTCATAGTTAAACAACCCTAAATATAAATATATAATATATTGTTCAAAAATTGTGTCGAGTTAGGAGAAAATGAAAGTCCATTCTACCTATTCTATTAAATTTCACATATATGACAAGTCAAATTGTTCATAATTTATAATTGTCGGTTGTGGTGATTAATTACGAATCGTCACTATGAGATAATTGAATTCATTGAATATGGATGGATTCTTTTTACATTACCTCAAGTTTACAGTGTACATGTATTCAGTCTCGTCAGCTTTTCAATCTGGTAGACAAATCACTTGCTGCTGCTGCTTATTTTATTCTTTGAAGGATATATGTTGCTTTAAAAGAAAGCAGTAAAAGAACGTAATATCATAAATAAAAAGCCTAGATTCCCACATGAGTTAACAAAATAATGGCAAATTAATGGGAATACTAGACCAGTTCGAATTTGTTTAATCTGTATTGTCTTTAATCCATGTTTCGAGTAATCCTTTGCACAAACAGGCTGATTTGTCTGATGTGTTTGTGTATAGTGTTGTACTAGTTTAATTATCTTGTCCCTTTTCTGTAAATGTCTTACGTCTGTGAATATCCGAAACCACTGCAAGACTATGGTAGGTTTATTATAGCCTTATGCTTAACCCATAGTAGTTGACAATCGGAACTACTCGGGTATTTCCGTGAGCTGTGAAATACACCTCGGATATAAGTGTAGGGTTACAATTTTCGGGTAAATCGGCTTCCGCCAATTAACACATTTTCTAAGCGTGCACGTTAAGTAGTTCAATGTGTATGGAAGTGTTGGACATCCTTTTTAATCACTTTCGTTCAGTAACTCATACCAAATGGCGAACTTGTTGTTGTGACATGTATACTTGTTTCCTCAATCAAATTTAGCGACTTTTTGGATTTTACATTCAAGATCTAATTTTAGAAACGAAAGAAAGTGGCGTCATTCTCGCGGGAAACAATATGGCGTCATCCCTATTATTTCAGAGGTGTTTTCTATTGGATAAACCCGATGTGTTCAGATTGAGTAGTTAATTGTCTTAGCAGCTATCAACAGATTCCAAATATTTCGAAGGTATTGGGTAGAAATTCCTATTGAAAAATGGATGAATTGCTCAATATAAGCAATTTATTATTTTGAAAACGTGATTCATAATGTCTTCTTCGGCAGATACGTCAATGTGGGGTATTATTGAGTGAGGGGATTTAACAAAATACATGAGATCGCAGTTGACCGCCTCCCTTTGGCCTACAGCAAGGTTCATCGATACATTGTAAGGAGACGCATGTAATCTTGTGTGAAAATCTTTGTGATGTAATTGGTGTCAAAAGAGGTCATATTTAACAAGAAGGTTTTCTTATATATCAATTATCATCATTTATATTATGTTTTAACGAATAATTAGTTTATGCAGACATCTTTGATGTGTACACTAAGTGGGAATAAGTGGGTGTGGACCTCTATTCAAAACGTTTCGCAGGGGTCGTAACATTTTTGGTAAAATTTATATAAAATTCAACAAATTGATAAAACACCTCTTACTATGAAAATCATATTCAAAGGAGTTATACGACCTCAATCCAACTTATCTATTTAATCATTAAAACGACACATCACTCTATTTGAAATACAAAACGCGGACTTAACTCTCTATGCCAATCATTATTAATAAGATTCTGGATAACAAAGGGAGATAACGCATACGTTCATGTTCATTGAAAAATTAGGAGTTGCTTCCCGTGTATTCCTATTCGTCTTGACTCAACTCGGATAATAGAGGTTTTTATTTCCATTACAATAGGTTTGAACATATTTTACAAATACATTGTGTTATCCGGTCATTTTTTTTTTTTGTTTATAATGTTTAATTATAGCAATATACGGTTATCATCAAATTGATGTATCATTACATGTTAATGTCTAGGAATAAGAGACTTGTCTAATGACATTTTACCACAAATGAGTTGACGGTTGACGCTAACCAAAATCTAGTGGCCTGGTGTCAAACACCTGACGTTACTATACCATACAATCCAGTAGATTTGTATAAATCGAGTTTACAACGAACGAGTCTTACCCTAGATTTCAATAAAGATCGATGATAAAACACATAAATCTGATAATTTTTGGCTGCAAAAACTAGTGCAATATTTTAGCAAAGAGATGAAATTTGCTGCAGGAATCGGTCCAAACGTTTTTTTTTATGATTTTTGACTGCAGCAATTAGTCCAAGAGTTGAGCATATGAATGATTTTAACTGAAGAAATGAATCCAACAGATTAGCCTTTCGATAAGAGATCGAGACCCCCATTTATTGCGTAACCAGACAACAGTGGTGGTATACCCTGTCTCTGAATATATTTTTCGCATTCATCATGGAATCTTTGACATGATCCCGATACAAACACTACCAACAAGTAAGGGTGGTTGTGGCACCCACCCTCTTTAACCCTTTACCAAACAGTAACGACATTTGACTGCTTTGTTGCAGATGACTCTGGAACCATTTTGGGAAAAGGAGAAATTGCTCAAAACAAGCAATTTCTCCTTTTCCCACAATGTTTTCTGCCCTATCAGAAGATTACTTTCCAATTATATCACATTTTGAAATCTCGTCTGCATTTTATTTATTTATTTTTCAATTTGGGACAGTCGAAAATTTGGCGTTTGGGAAAGGGTTAAACAGATCAATCGGTGCTAGAACAACATATTGCTGTTGATATGAGGTTGAATCGACAATCAAGGTCATGTTGAACGCTAAAACAATAAATATGTAAATAGAAACCCGTACCAAACAAACAAACAAACAATACCGATTCATTGTCATCGAATTTATGTAGGGAATGTCCAACTTTCAGGTTCACAGAGTACTTCTATAGAAATAACCTTTTAATGAAGAAATGCCATTCCTCTAATGATTGAATTTATTCCTATATCAAGTTTAGCTCCTAATGAATATAGTAAAAGCCAATGTCGAAATTTCGACGCTGTTCAAGTCAAAGTGTCGCATCTCCTTTATTTATCATGGATGTGATATGATCTTTCAGGTTAATGACGAGTGAACTATCACCTTATAATCAGGCATCGATCGATTATTATCAGGAAACGTTTCATAAAGTACATATTTGTAACCAATAAAGTCATAAAAGGTTTAATTATACTACAATCCAATCGTTATCAAAAGTATCTTAAAATAGCACTAGATCAAAGCCATTCTTTAATCGATTCCTTCACATCCTTCAAGAATCTGAAGCCAGTGACGCAAAAACTAAATGGCAAATTCATCGATTGATACCAGTTAATTTGAGTTTATTACTAGTAATAGCATCCTCTTCATGCACTGTAATGAAAATTCAATATTGTATCTGCTTTACAATGTTACAATGTTATTACCATCTATTTGTTAGTTATTTGTCATTATAAGGTTTGGTTTCATAACCTATATTTGTAACCAGCATAGTCAGAAAAGGTTGAATTATGTCCCAATCGTATTCAAAAATAGCTTATAACAGCAGTAGATCAAATAATCTAAAGCCAGTTATACAAAGACTTCATGGCTGAATAAACGATTTGTATCATTTAACTTGTGATATGTCAATATTGAAAACTGTATGGTAAAAGGAAACTCGTCTGTGCTGTATATATCGCAAATTAACCATATTCCTGCAAAGATATAAGTTTAAACCTACTTTAAACCTTATGGTGCTGAAACCGACTTCATGCTTAAACAAACAGGTTGGATCCAGGCCAGCCGCCAAGTAAATTGGCGTCTGGCCTATAATCTAGCTGTTTGCTACTCTGAGTTATCTTTCCTCTACAAAATTAAGCAGATATTTAAGATTTTGGCAAGCAGACGACACGAAGGTTATTTTAAGAAAATTACCCGGCATTATAAGGGTTAATTAGCATGGAAGGCGGGACACGAACTTTTCCACGTGTATCGTTCTTCCCAATCTTAAGACTGACCGACGTCAAAATTGGATAGGGCGATGCTAATTGAGACTTCCCTTGAACCATCACATACTGATCAGTCTTTCTCCACTGGAAGGTAAAGTTATCTATGGTGCACATTTAATCATAAAATAAAAATATAGTGAATCAGATAAATCTATCCCCATCATGGTATAGAGCTTATCCTACCAGGCCAAATATATACACCATTCGACAAAATGATTTATTATACAAAAGCTTTCAATTTTCGTTACCTATCGTTTAGAAGCAGTATGAGATGCACATATCTTTAACTTTGTATAATTGTATTGTGGGCCGGTGGCCTACTTTCTTTGAAATACACTTGTAACAAATCTTTTAGTCAAATGACAAGCTCAAAACATGCCATGTGAACTCAAAAACCGGAACTCGTGTTCCTTACGAATAGAGTTGGATTTAACAATGTAGTAAAACCCATCCTAATGCTTAAGTATTTGATTCACATCAGCAACATGATAAACCTTTGGACTCAATTCTGTAGTAGTTGGAAGAGTCATCCCAATGTTAAAATTCTTGGATTCATAATGATTATGATCTTTCGAATTTCAAAATATTTGATCAAATCACGTGTCACTGGAACTAAAAGAGCATTTGACACCATCCATGTGATAAATCCATTAATAGATGACATTAATTTTGCTGTCACATGTTTTAACCCTTATAGTGGTGAAACCGACGTCATGCTAACGCAAGCAGGTAAGAACCCATATAAAAAAATGGTCCAGGCCAGCCATCAAGTAAATTGGTGGCTGACTTGTGATCTTACATCTTTGCTACCCTGAGTATATTTCCTCAATCCGAATTAAGCAGATATCCAAGGTTTTGGAAAGCACACGACACAAACGTCTTTTTTGAAATCTTTTTAGAAAATGAAGGATAAATGAACACCAGGCGGGTTGGGTTTTCCTTTTTAACGCGTTGGACTTCGCTGTTTTATGATGTTATTTATCTAGTTGTTGTTCTGTTTTGTTTCTCGTGACATTGAAACAGTGTTGCCCTTCCCATGTTTACCCCCTACACTTTGTAACAGTACGCCCCATTAGATGTCTTCGTTTGGACTTTGCGTGTACGCGTATAGCCGGTTCTGCGTGCCACAGTGTAATTTCCTGTGTTTTTTTACCCTACCCATGTTACACTGCCAAGGTTAGCAAAACGTTCAGTGTTCCAACGTGTACAAATAACCCTTTGTCTATGATATCATTTTTTATAAAGACATACACATAGATAGATTTTATAGACATAAGCTAGTACAGCTTCTAGTCATATACAGAAATACATATTTACAATTACTTTTCATAACCATGTAACCGTCGTCATAAAAATGAAATGATAAATGATAACCGCCATGGAAGAAATATTCACCTGAAATGAAAATGAGAATAAGCATGATGTACATGTACATGTTGATATAAAACATGTATATATAAATCTCGCAAACATTTTCTCTGTTATCTTGTGATGTATGACTCATACTCGATGCCTTCGATGGCCCAAGCCTAACTGCCTTTAACCCTTTACCAAACGCCGAATTTTCGACTGTCCCAAATTGAAAGAGTTCGCAGACAACATTTCGAAATGTGATGAAATTGTAAAATAATCTTCTGATAGGGCAGAAAACATTGTGGGAAAAGGGGAAATTGCTCGTTAAGAGCAATTTCGCCTTTTCCCACAATGTGTTCCAAAGCTAGCTATAACAGACCGGTCAAATGTCGTAATTGTTTGGAAATGAGTTAAGGCATAGGCCCAATTTGGTGAATCCATCGACTTCAGGAATAAGGCTATGCCTTTACTCTTGTTCAACATCCTTGTTTAAATGTTATTTCTTTTAAAAATTGTATAACACATGCACTGTTTTGTGAGACGTATTCGGAGTAGTCATGGGAACGTCGTACTTAGATCCTGCGTACAATGAACAAATACATATTAATTTACAAAGTTGATAAATACATGCACCGCCCCCTTTCATAATATTGTTGCTGAGAAACATGTGTAGTGCATTGATGTCGCGGTTTAAGTAAACCGTTTGAAGGATTTATTTCGTAAACAATGATCTAAATTTAGATTACCAATATGTAAGAAATGGTAGTTTTATAAACTAACATCATGCCGGTCTAACAAACGTTTGGTCTTGTATGTGCTGTTATAAATACCTTATTTCTGTCATGGGAAATCGTCGAAAGGGGTAAGCGTTTAACAACAAAGCATTAAAAGGCACGGAAGCTCTTTTCAGTTTTAAGAATTTAGAAGTAAAAATACGAAAGAACTAAAATGGATAAGAGTTTGTCATCAAAGCACTGAAAGACGCGGAAGCTCTGTTCACTTTTAAGTATGAAAACACAAAGCTAGAGAAAATATTTTGTCAAAGCTAAAGGAAATATCACGCAGATCATTTGTAAACATTTCATATATAGTCACGTCTGTCAGCAGCGAAGGTTTACCATTAATTTTCAATAACAACATCAACAACAAAAGAACATCGCTTTCTGATGTTATTGGGAAATCTTTGGAAATCAGTCAATGGCGTAATCAAGTCAATTGTGTTTGGTAAATCAACAAGAAAATTGGTATGATTCCATCAAAACATAAAAATAACATCCTGTTTATTGTATTTTTCTTTTTTAATTTAAATGTGGACAGACTTACCTATCGCCAACAACGTAGCTATTATGATGTCATATTGTTGAATAAATACGAAGCATGCCGTAAGCAAGAACAATCCTTAATGAGGAAGTTTTATCCAATTGTTCATTACATTTTTATTTAGATGGAGAAATTACTTTTACAACAATATACTACAATAATACAGTATAATAATCTTATTTGTAATATAATACGTCTCACTTCGCATATTACAAAACAACCAAATTGATTTCGAATAGTTTTGATGTTATGAAAGGACAAGACATTAGAGATAAGTAACATATATAGAGAATAGATGGTTGGTGTCGTGAATCGAAAATGTTATCGGGCAAGGCTTAGGAATATTATCCGGTGAGCCGAAGGCGAAACGGATAATAATCCGAAGCCGAGCCCGATAACTTTTCCCATTCACAGACACCAACTATCTATTCTATTTATCCGGTTACCTTTATGTATTCTTTAAAAGAAAAAAGATGAAAATAAAACACGAGAAAAAAGGACAAAAATAAGAAGAGAATGATGTAAATATGACGTCATGGCGTTCTTATGACGTCATGATTTGTCACGTGCATGTATTATATGGTTAGTGCCGGATATCACAAATGTTATACGGCACCTAGTTATCGGTCCCAAAATGACACTAGTGACAGGATAAAGTAAATTCATGACGTGGTTAGAATGTTTTGTCTCAAAATGTTGATAATATGAATAGATTTAGCCACGTTTAGAAATATCAATATTTAAAATGTAGTTAAAATATACATATCTACCTAATAATGAAATTTTTACGAGTAATTTTGCAATTTTACAAAGCAATGAAAAAAAAACGTCAAATCATACCATCACGTGAATTTCTTTTTTCAGATCACATTTATTTCATTTCATAGATACATAGTATACACATGTTATACACCATTATTCTAAAAGGATTTATTGGGGGTTTTCTATCAATAACACAACATCGGAGTAAGTTTTAGAATATTGTGGTCATTGAATTAAAATATATGGCGCATTAAACGGTTCAGAAGAATTTTGTAATGCTATCACAAGCATAAAGAATTTGAAAACGAAAAACTCCCATCACTTCATTATTCTTAGCATTATTACAGTCAGTCTTATCTTAAGTAACAATACATCAAACGTTCACACATGGCCAAATGATGAGTTTCTAGACTAATGCAGAACGCGAGAAAATGAGAAGGTCTGATCTGAAGCCTTCGAAGAAGCCAGCAGTCTATCCGTCGCATGAAGAATTAACTGTTTCCATTTGTTTCTCTCCTTAATTATTTTTTTTTTCTTTATCTACAAAGCAAATAGAAGTGAAACTTCAAAAAAATTATGATGAAAAGAAACCCCTTTCCATTGTAAGGTTATAATTAAGTTAATTTGATTAAATGAACAAAACAATCGCAATATTAGCAAGTGACGTACACTGTATGTAATGTATAATTTACACAAAATTTGTTTTTCTTTTTTTCATTCTAAAACAAACAATCGTAAAATAAGCAAATATTGCTCATGACGAGCATTTTCTGTTTCTGTCGCATTTACTTTTCGATTCGATTTCTGATGCACGTGCATGTGAACGACCGTTACCTTGTAAAGTGGAATTTATCAATTTTTAGGATTGTGTAAACAGCGCATGTAATAAAGTTATTTTACGAGAATGAAAACACTGATAGACCGCTATAAACATGCAGCATGATATAAAATACATGAATCACTGTGTGCGTCAGTTGATGAAACACGCTGGAAATGATCGGTGAATTGTTTTCTGAATCAGTGTAATTGAAATGAATCATTGTTTGCTTTGTTATGTTTGATTTGCATTTCGCTTTAGAGGAATCACTTTTATTCGAAAGCTCGACTCCAAAGTGATATTCCAAGTATTTAAGAGCTACCGTATTGTAGCATAAAGTAAGGTTAATGGGTTGAGCTATCGAAATAACGTAAATAGAAATAAGTACCTGCCTCTCATGGAAATCGACTCATAGCCAATAATGATGAGCTTGTAATCCCAGAATGTAAGATGATACATTTTTAACTGTGTTAATCGAATTCTATTTCATTGATTCAAAGCTGCGTGTCAATAGGTACATTCACCCAGTTACTGAATACCGATAGAAAACCACTTCTCATTCGACTATCCAGTTACTACAAACACGCATTCAAATTAAGAAGAATGTCTTTTCCATAGAACAATAGACCATTACAGAAGCACCTATCAAAACAAAACCACTCTCACCATTTTTTTTCCTAATTAACTTTTTCCCCATTTTCCCTTTCTTTATTTTTTTATTTTTGATACAAATATTGTGAATATGTATATTGGTTATATTGACCACCATATCAATCGCATGTAATTAATTATATATGTATTGACTATGAGCTTGTGTGTTTAATGTCTTAATAAAATTATGTTATGTTATGTTATGGTATGGTATGTTATGGTATGGTATGGTATGGTATGGTATGGTATGGTATGGTATGGTATGGTATGGTATGGTATGGTATGGTATGGTATGGTATGGTATGGTATGGTATGGTATGGTATGGTATGGTATGGTATGGTATGGTATGGTATGGTATGGTATGGGTATGGTATGGTATGGTATGGTATGGTATGGTATGGTATGGTATGGTATGGTATGGTATGGTATGGTATGGTATGTATGGTATGGGTATGGGTATGGGTATGGGTATGGGTATGGGTATGGGTATGGGTAGGGTTAGGGGTAGGGGTAGGGGTAGGGGTAGGGGTAGGGGTAGGGGTAGGGGTAGGGGTAGGGGTAGGGGTAGGGTAGGGTATAAGGAAACTTGGACATACATTTTTATTTCTTTAAATCTGGACAGCAGACGCAGTGTTGTATGAGGTATACTAGAGAACATTCATTGACAGTAACAAGTTTTTATTTTTATTTTAGTATTGAAGGTCTGTTCACAAATGAATAGATAATATACAGTGAAGCCTCGTTTATCCGGACCCCGATTATCCGAATGTCTCGCAATCCGAACGAAATTGTAAGGGAACGGAATTATTTGACCAGTTTGTTGCAGACAATTTTTGAAAACATTGTGGGAAAAGGAGAAATTGCTCGTGACGAGCAATTTCTCCTTTTCTCACAATGTTTTCTGCCATATCAGAAGATTATTTTTTGGACGGTCGACAATTTGGCGTTTGCTAAAGTGTTATAACTATACACGTGCATACAGACCGTTTATGTCTTAATGTGTATAAAACCATGCGCTACTTCATTAGTCCGGATGAATCGGTAATCCGGACATTTTGTTGGGAACGGGCGTGTTCGGATTAACGAGACATCACTGTTTATTCAGATATGCAAGCATTGGAATGGTTATGTTATTCGTCGCATATCATGTGGGCATACTTAAATACATTGACCTATTCCGAATCAATTTTGCGTTTAGTAACTATTTTCCATTCAAAGTAGTATAGTGCGATACAACAGCTGTACAGATTCAACGACGTTTTGCTTTTACTTGCAAATTGTTTTAAGTGTTAACAAGCACATATACACATCACGTAACATAGATGGATTGAACGCTGGAAATAATGTAAATAAAACAGATACCTGCCTTTCATGGAAATGTAAAGTACACATCATTATAAATCGAACCTGTCCCAATATTGAGTGGGAAATCCCAGATTGTAATGTCATACAATGCATTACGAATTACGTCAACCGAATTCCATTCCATTAAGTACAGTTCGTTTAGATTACTTTCTGACAAACTAGCGCGATGGCTAACATGTATTTCGGGACACATATGGATGTTAACAGAGGAATACATTCCAAACCTGCTCCTATGTAATTTGTCGTTGCCAACATTTTCCGTTTTTAAAATCGATTATAGAAGAGGGATGCCGTTTGGAGCATATTACCATGTGACCAGTCTAGCTCACTGACACATCGACTTCGCAGTCTATATGTTTACCCTCTACAGGGTATCTAACCATCAATGTATTGAAACAAAAGTGCCTGTCTGGTCTATGACATATGTTATCTTTCTTCAGAGTATCTAACCATTAATATCTTGAGACAAAGCCGTCTGTCTGATCCATGACATGCTTAAATCACAGAGGACCAAATACACGGAAGCAGTTAAAGGTGCTTGTTCACCAATGTGAAGAAAATTTGGAAGTTCAAAACCAATTTCTTAAAAACTGCACAAAAGCTGCACTGTTATACGATACACACCAGAGAAAAGACATTGGACGCTGGCCTGGATCTAACCTGTTTGCATAAGCATGAAGTCGCTTCTAGCACTTTAAGTGTTCAATTTATCATGACAAAACGGCGTTTGTTTATGTCTTTTGGGATTTGTCCTGCTTTTTCTTTTATCGGTGTCATCTGTTCAAAGACCTGATAAACATTAGATCTTCGCGTCTGTTCCATTGTTAAGATTTTTCTATTTTTTGTTTTGTTTTTCGATGTTGCAAAAAGAAAACTTTGTTCGTCATGAACGTATACCGTTTGTATATCTGTTTTTATTTCCGTGTTCCATATGTCTATTTCTGATGTCCTCTTAGAAAAAGGAGCGATTGATCGTTTGAATATTGAACTGTCTGTCTAACTGACTCTCAGGCAAGTACCATTCGACAGGTTCTATTTATACTACGTCTGTAGTGATCAATCATCTCTACTTACTATATGGATTTATCCAATTCACTTATGTTACAATTTGAGAATGGTCCAAATTGAAAACCAACAGCAGACGACTATGCTCATGTTTTAGAAAGAATGTTTTCCTTGCAATTCTATGCAAATAATTAGAAATTATTGTGGCAAAAGGGAAATAACTTGATAATGGCAATATCTCCTTTTCACCACATCGGTGTCTTTACCCTTATTGTGCTTGAACCGACTCCATGCTTATGCAAACAGGTTAGACTCAGGCCAGCCGCCAAGTAAATCTTTGGCTGGCCTGTGATCTAACCTGTTTGATACTCCGACTATCTTTCCTCATCAGAATTAAGCAGATAATTAAGTTTTTGGATTGCAGACGACACAATATATCTTTTGTTTTAAAAGATTTCCCAGGATTCCAATGGTTATATATTCTGTAACATGAGCATCAAAGGGCGGTATAAAGGGGTTAATGCGTGAAAGCCGTCTTTATCTCCTTGAGACATGGATTTTCGTTTGCTAAGCCAGAGAAATAATACAGCCATGTTTACTCACCGGTCGGATCAATAGGGAGAAAGTGTCAATGTGGGAGATTGAATATCCCTCCCTCCTACACAGTGTCTTCATCAGATAACTTGTGATGCATGGAGAGATACACTGTAAAAAGAGACAAGAGACGAGGTAGGAGGAAAAGGGGTTTATGGGAAATAGTTGAGTAAGAGAGGCGAGTGGTGATGGGTGGTATGAATGCCAAGCGTTGCCCCATGGTTAAGGTGGGCGGACTAAAAACTAGGGGTTCGCGTGTTCGTACCCAACCCTCAACTCTTGTTTCGTAAGACTGACCTTTGGCAAGTATTTGATTCACTTCTGCTAATGCCTTCCTATAAATCCTCGTACTGAACTCTCGAACGTCATAATTGACAAGCGGGGATAGGTTCCAACAACAGTGTCGTATTTTTCTGAATGACTTTTGGCTTTTCAAGTGAAACCCGGTGATACGTTTCCCAAAGCAGAATCTTTTGTCTTCTGGACAGTTCGTACTGGCAACATCCTGGCAATATGTACGCAACACTTGCTTTCGATGTAATATATGTGTATATATAGCACGTACGGATGATACGTAGAACAGTGAAATGTGTTCCCTCGATCCCTGATGCACTTCTGTCAATCTGTGGGAGGTCTTTGTTCGTAGACTACTGAACTTGACACTGTTTGACCAATTTCGGCTTGGGATTGCTCCAGAAACGGATATTTCTGGATTTTGATGATGTCATATATGTAATCCAACAGCTTCGTACTAGAATGACAGTGGTTCTAGCCACTTAATCCAGTTCAAATGGCCAGTTTTAGTTTAGTGTCCTCCTCCATCGCTTACGAGCATTGCATCGCAATGTAATTTAATTGAATTACCCGACTGACTTAGGGAGTGCCCATGGTTCTGCACGGTTTAACTAGCCCTTTTGGCAGTTAAGGTTGGAAGCCGTCCTCCATCATTATGATTCAGACATCGCTACGTTACTGATTTCCTATTGACGCGATGTTAAACATATAAAAGATAAATGAAGTTTACCCATCACTAAGAGTACCATGAAGAGAGGCCATCTCAATCAATTGCTTTGTATTTTGTTCTCTCTCTTGAGTTTAATACACTGCGAAACCTATGGCGTCATCCACAAACCTGAGGCATCGCCCGCAAATCCTAAGATATTATCCCAAAACATAAGGTATTATCCCCAAGCTTGAGACACTTTACCCAAACCTAAGACATTTTCCCGAAAGCTAAGCCATCTTTCAAAACCCCGAAGACATTATCTCAAAACCTAAGGTATTATGACCTAAACATTATCTCCGCGATCTCAGTCATCTTCCACAATCCCTAAGGCAAAATCCACAAAAATCTGAGCCTCACCACACAGACCTTAAGGCATTATCACAAAATCTTAAGCAATTGATAAGCAAAAAATCCGCAGACATTATCACCAAACCTTTGGGTCATCCCGAAATATAGGCCATTGTCTCCTTACCTAAGGTATTATCTCCAAATCAAAGGCATCGTCACCAACCCATAAGGCATTTCCTCCAAACCTTAGGCATCATTCCCTAATACAGGTCATCGTCCCCTAACCAAAGGCATTATCACCAAACCTTATACATATTCCCAAAACCTAAGGCATCGTCCACAGACCCTATAATATTTTTCAAGACAGGTCTATTCGAACAGATACAGAACAGTAAGCTTTGTTATGATCTGACAGCCCTTCCCTACAAAAGGACCCGTACCCATGGCTAAACCGTATACCATTTGTAATGGACATCTGTCAAAGACACGTGCGTTCGGTTTTGTGCTTGTGTCCGTATCGTATTGTACTCCTGTCAAAGAATCACTCCTTTTCGTTATTTAAGCTGCTGTTTAACCTTTCAGATGGTTTACATATTGTTTCTGATGTGAGAGTCGATCGATGTGTTTTGTTCTATGTTCATGTTGTTGTTGTTCTCTTTGTTCTCTTTCTTAGTAAGCTTCGCTGTAGTTTTTTTTCTTCAATTCTTTGCTTATCATTGTCTTCTTTCTTTCTTTCTTTCTTTCTTTTGTTTCTCTTCTCCTACCGTTTCTTCTTCTTCTTCTTCTTCTTTTTTTTCTTAGCCATATTCTTAAACATATTCTTCTTATTTAGCAAAATAATTCCTATTGTTTTTATCATTGATTGCAATGGCACATGTCTCCATTTTTTAAAGTATATCTGATCAACTTGACTCATTTTATTACCTTCAAAGCTACTGACTGCGTTCATCTTTTGTAAAGGTAAATATATATTTACATAACGTTAAGTTTAACTTATATTTTGCATTTCGTTCAGATATTAACCGTTGGCCTGATTAATTGTCAAAGAGAAGGCGAATGACCTCAGCCGATCGTCTCACAAACACAGCAGGTTTTTGTTCTTGACACGGTTGAGTCTCTTTCTTCATACGCATGCTGTTTTCCTCTTTCTTTTCTTCTTTAATTATCTATACCGAATTCTAACATAAAGGTTCCTACAGCATTGCAGAAACGGGGTAATCCATTTTGTCAATACAATGTCCATCCAATAGTGTTTGAGTAAATGTTTCTGCATCATAATATCTTTTGTTCGCACTTAACACATTTTTCACGTTCCTGTTGTTCTCGCTCAAGTCCAAATTCTATATAAAAGAAAAGGTTAGTATGCCATACCAGTGTTTGCAACATATGTTACCTATACGGATCAATGGAACTATACAACGCCGGTTGTAAGAGGTAATTTACCGTACGACATGGTACATAAAGTATAAGGTTAGTGTTCGGTGGCCTTTTTGTTCTATACAAAAAACATAATTTCGACCGACCTAAAGTGCCTTCTACACAAAGATTTAGTCTAAGTTCGTATTTATATTATTATGTATGTACTATCCGTACTCAGTAATCAAACACTAAAGAAACCATGGCATGGTCATCTTGACCATTTTTAATTCTTTTACCATCCTATGCTTTCACATACCGAAATACAGAGGTCATTGATTTTAACCAACATCCTTCGTCCGTTCTATAGTGTGGGTAGTTCCGAAAAAGTCACCAAATCAAATTATATGTTTTAAGTCATGACTACCTTCCAAAAAAAACAGTATGAACAATAGTCAATAAGTATAAAGCATGTACTTTGATCCCATGGGCCGTTGCTTGGCATATGATGTAGCATTTTAAACTCCACATCCCTAATTCGTATGAAGTTCAACGACCTCTGAAAGTAATGAAAACGTGGTGTCGCACCACTAAATCTCTCAGAAATCAAACATTGGTTGGTTGGCCGGCAAATTTATTGACCTGTACATATTGTGCATTGTCTTATTGCTTTAGGAATTATTTCTTTCAGTTTGGAATAGTTTTTTACAGAAATAGGGGGATGTATCAAAGCGTTGTAGTTTCTAACGATAGCGAATGGAACCACACACGACATTTGTAACAACTGATTCATGGTCTAGATTACATAGTTGATGCTATAAATGTCTCCAAATGCATATAACATTGCTTAGCATTACATAACTTTATGAGACATTAATCACATGAGTTCAAAGTCAATGCACATAAATTTGCATGCGATAGATATGGTTTTCAAACTGGACAAAAACGCATCCAATTCAAATACATTGCTTTGCACTACATAACTCTATTGACACATTAAGAACATGAGGTCGTTGTCAATACAAGAAAAATACACGCGATAGATATGGCCATCAAACTGTACAAATACGCATCCAATGTACTTAGGAGAATTTCTTAGTCGAAGATTTTCTTTTTTTTTTTAGTTCTTTATTATCCACGTTCATAGGTATGTGAAGGTCGTGGCCATCCTTCTCCACACCGTACATAAAATCGCTTAACCACGAGACTACTTAACTTATTAAACTAGAATTAATGAACGTAGTGTTACTCTGCCCCATCTTTTATTTCACTTTGAATTTGGAAATAAGAGCCGCATTATTACTAAGACTGATTTCCAACTTCAGATACATGTATCTTGGTTTTGCCGGTTTAGATTATGCTTAAAGGCTCACTATAACCATGGTTCATCGAGGGAGATTGAAAAAAAAACATACACGAAGGAATGACAAAATGAGATTATATAGAAAGAAAACAAAAAGGAATGGCAGTATAAAGTAGAAAGTACAAAAAGGTACATGACTTACATAGAAATCTAGATTTTCTTACACGTATTAATAGAAACTGTATAAAAGAGCATTGTAACATATGTTGTATTGTGTCGTGAACGTGTGCCTCAATAAATCTTTGGGGCAGCGAGTGCCGAGGGAACTGTTTACTCTCTTTTTATCTAGAAAGAAGTTGAATGACCTTAAAGCCAGAAAAGCGCTCATTTAAAGTACAATTTGTGATCTAGAATAATTGAAAATGTATATACTTTAAATTCCCTTTTCTTCATTATCAATTAGAATCATTGGGCAGTAGTTCATAATTTATAGAGAAGGATCCCTAAGTGAACTGTCTGCCTACAAAGGTTCGACCAAGCTGAGTCGAACCGTCGGCATTCCTTATAATTTCTTTTACAGAGTTGTTGTTCGTTCTTCACATATATAGCAGGAACTTCTTTACTCTGGAAGAGATTGTGTTCCTTATCCATGGTAGCGTTTTAATAAAGATCTTATGCCAATGAATTGCACAAATTCAAAACAGAATTATCGACATTAAGAAAAGCAATATTGCAAAGTAAAAGGTTGTTTGAATCGTCTTTGCAAGAAGCCTTCAACGATGTACAACATGCCAATAATGTTCTCTTGTTCATCATATCTATATTCATTCATATTGGTTTTGGCTTACGAAAATATTTGCCCCAAGTCGCTAAGGTAAACGCCTCAGAGGAGACTGTCATTCACGAAAATATGAATATCCCGGAGTCGGAAATTAAACCCGCGCAGCGAGGGGTCTTGTAATTCTAAGCTTACTGCTTAATCAAATAGGCACGTTATTATACGGTGTGGGACAAAGGGCCACCATGACATGGTGGTTAGAGTGCAGAATCTGAAATCGCATTGCCCTTCTCCATATGGGTTTTAAACGTTCTTTAGACGTAGTCGCTTGACTGACTCGCGGAATGCCAATGGTTCTGCCCCGCTTGATCAGCCATTATGGGCAGGTGATTACGTGATCTTCGACCATCATTAAGAGTCGGGCACCGCAGCTTAATATAAATGATGTTGACGCGGTGCAAAACCAATATAAACAGGAGAAGCAAACGTGCTCTTCACTTCACTTCACTACACGACATAAAGTAAGAAGTATTTCGTTTGACAGCGTGTTGATGCTATTAAGATAATGAGCTTATGTGATAACGTGATTTGATTATGGTTCGTTGACATCTTCATTTGCACCAAGAACAATCCGCTAAATGGGACTTCAAACAAGCGCTTAGAGACTCTGCGTCATAATGGATGTTAACCCGTTTACTAGAGCCATAACTGGTCCATACTTAGTGGTTAAAAATAGAGATTTTAGACGTGAAGTTAAAAAGAATCAAGATAAAGAAAATGTTGAAATATTACATTTTCTGTGTGAGAAATGCTTATGAAACACTGTCCTCTCAATTCGTTGATGTTTTGATACGAAACTAATATGATAAATGGAAGAATTATTGTTCGTAGACACCACCTTAACTGATCGTTGATTTCAGCCTCTCTAACAAAATCCTCGTATCGTTATATCAAGCATAAAAAGGTTCTTACATGCATGTTACAAATTGTGGAAGGGGTCCTGCTTAGTCCAGTGATTAAGGTGGCGGACTTAGAACTCAGGGTTCCAGGGTTCGAGCCCCGCCGGCACCTCTTAATTCGTGGGAGTGACCTTTGGAACACCACTTCAAACTGCTAGCCTAATACATGTAGATCCAGGAAAGTCGTATAATAACTGTAAAATGTGTTGGTAGGACATTAAACACCATTGAAAGAAAATGTGAAAATTGTGGTCCGCAACGCAGTTGTCCATGTGTGTAATGACAGGTTAAAGTTCTAACTAATGAAAAGCAAAATGGTAGCATCCTTGTATGGTAGTTTTGCAAATATCTCTTTGTAGTATCATCTCGGTCCAATTAGAGGTAAAAAAGAAAGATGCTATTAGGTCGTAGCAAGTAACATATATAATTCTTGAAAATATTGTTAAACCATAATCAGGCAAACTCATCAAAGAACCAGTGAAGTGTTCAAAAGAAAGGGGAATGCAGCGTATCTAAGCAATGAGTCCGTATCGCAAACACAACTTGTATTTCCTCCCAGAGGAATGCCTTTCAATCATTTCGATTAAAGGTGCTTGTTCACGCATGATACAATTTGCGAGTCAAAGTATAATATGGTTGGAATAATGCAATTGTAGTATTGAAGAGTAGTATATAATGAAAGGCAACTTCTGGATTCGGAACGTGTTATTCTATCTAAGTATGTACAGACAGTGTGCAATTGATTTCAAAACCGTGGGGACGTTTTTGGATCTGAATGCATATTTCATTCATTGTATACAGATTCTAAATACAACGAACTTATCCTATTTCCAATGGATATTATTCAGTTCGCCTCATACAATGTTTCATTTGCTATACAGTTCTAATAAAGTATAATTTTGACATCAATATTTCCAAATCTGTGAACAAGCAGCTTTAATATTTCCGCCAGCATTCCCTTTCAATCAAGGGTGATACACAGCTTTGTTGAAGACACATTCATAGGGTTGAATGAACCTTCTCCCGATAACCCGTGACCTTTTCAAGTAATTATTTACGACATTCGCGTTGTAAGACCAATTGAGATGCGACCTTTGAGGTTTTAATAAGCAAGGGAGACGTGAAATAAAACAGCATTGCTGCTAACACTTAACAGGTCGTATCACCAACATTCAAATGATATTTTTGACATGTTATGCTTATCCAGGTATCAAATACAGACAATCTATTTGTTAACAATAATCTTTTGCCGAAAACAAATACAAAAACAAAAGAATCAGATATATGTTTCGATTTCTTGCACAACTAAGAAATATATTAATAAAATTCTTAATTCCTATCTTTATTTGTCATAATTTTCGAACCATAAATTGCAAGTTTCCTAATGAAAAATTAATATTTCTTTGGTAGTCTATTACCAAAATTAGCAATTATATAATTAGATATGTCTATGGTTAACAAACCTTTGACACTTAAAAAACAGGGTCCACTTTTACGATATCTAGACTGACTAACAGAATGCCGATGGATCGACCTGGTTTTAGCAGCCCTAAGGGGCAGTTGCGTATAGGGTCTTGCTCCATCATTTAGGGTCGGGGATCGCTGCATAACTGAAATAAGGTTGACGTTATGTTAAACCCATAAAGACATACGAAATCTAGATGGATGTGCGTTTGAGACCTTAATGTCCTATCCCGATACATGTTATTGGAAAGATTTTGTTAGGAAGTATAAGCTTTTGAAAGCGAAGGCATCGTGAAATAAAACAGAGACACGACCTTTCAGGTTTGCAAAGACCAAGATGTCACACATTGAAGGGTGATTGTCGCGGAAAATGGATTCATAGCGAACTATCACGCAAGATAACAAACAACGTGGGTGTGCGACCAAGATCGACCTGGTCGGCCCAAAAACGACACAATATGGACATTATTTTCTGTTTATGATACATGTACATTTTTTCAGTTCATACTCATATATTTTACAATTCATATCAATTGTGACGGAATCTTGAGGATTCACTTACGATAGCTGTTTGCTGGATAATAAACCAGTACTCTGGCCGATTTGAGTGTTGGTCTCGGCGTTTTCAACTCGCCTAATGGAGATCGAACCCGGGTCCCTCGGCACAAGAAGTGGACACCCTACCTCTGCACCACTATAGTCGTTTATACCCTCTGATACCTTGTTTGATATTGATGGTTCTTTCAATATCCATATTTGTGATCAGGATATGCCAGTGTCCATGTACATTCGGAACACCTCGGCCATTTCTTAAAATAACCTCGGAGGCAATGGGGAGCCATTTTTGAAAGTAGGTCAGCAACGAAGGGCATGTCCGTTTGCAATCGTATCTACTCGGAAATCCCCGGCACAAGCCGGGGATTGCCGAGTAGATACGATTGAAAAAAATATGAATCAAAGATGTGTTGATATGGTCATCTTTAATGAAAAGGGTAAAAACAAACATTCAATTGTGATATATAACCAATTTGTGTGTATTTAAATACATATTTAGTGCCTGTGTGCATTTTGCGTTAGCCGCCGGAAAAAAGGCGAATTACCCCAGGATTTCTGGTGTATTCATGTACTGCCTACGAGGTATATCTACCGACTTGTTACTGGGATTGCCGAGTAGATACGATTGTGTCCATGTACTGTAGAAGGAATATCGACATATTATTACGGGATGGAATTGATCATGATAGAAATTAAGTTTTAGAATTTCAAGAAAATATATTTCGATAAGATTATAAAGATGCTTTCATTATTACTATTTTATTCATGAACTTGGAATTATCCAAATTTCAAAGCAAGGGGCAGATACATTTGGATTTTGTGACATGTTGCAATGCACACCACGAACAGAATTTCGATAGTGAAACCAATTTTATCCTAGATTTTATAGGCATTTGTTAAATTGTGGTGTTGTTTTGCTTCCTGTCACCTTAAGGCCGGGAATCGCAGGAAAAATTGTGTTCGTATAAATACCCAAATAACAGAAACGGAACACATGTTTGCAACTTAAACAACTAATCTATTCACGCACTTAACCCTTTCCCAAACAATAAGGACATTTGACGACTTTGAAAAACATTGTTTTCTGTCATATCAGAAGATTATTTTCCAATTTCATCACATTTTGGCATTTCGACTGCAAACCCTTGCAATTTGGGACAGTCGAAAATTTGTTGTTCGGGAAAGGGTTAACCAACTAATCTATTTAGGCACGATTGGCAGCTTCGGCCTCACGTAAAAGAAGCGTGTATGACCTACTGCGACACAGCTTACGTTTTGTTGAGACGCTTTCTCAGGTGGTTCACAAAAATAGACAGCTAATGGCACTTCGTCTAAGCTAGCGAGACAATTAACATTTACTTCAAATGTTATACTTGCACACCATTATAGTGAAATTGTGTAAGTTCTAGAATAGTTGACAATTAACATTTACTTTAAATGTTACCAGGTCTAACAGCTATGTTCTTCTATCTTTGACACGGTTTATCTTGTCAGAAATCCTTAACGAGTACTAACAAATTAGTATATGACGTTTTCCTTGAATTGGGAAGTTGGGAAAGGAAATAGGTCTCTTAATTCTGGAAAGTTTTATTGCTGAAAGAGCTTTATTCGGAAAACGAGAAGCCGGTTAAATTTCGAATTGGGAATGCCATTGTGTATCATTCGTTGGTGTTCTGGACATGTAACAGACCGCTTAGGTTTGTCACGAAATAACTATGTTGGCAGGCAGAATACTTCATTTATAAGATAGATCATACTTATACAAAAACTATGTGAGCACAGATGACTAATGATATTTTGTTTTTACTTTTCAAAAAAGTTTTTATGTCGCATCTAATTAGGCCTATGTAAGTTGATTTATTGAACAAAGATATTTCAATAGGATTCTTATTATATTTTAAGGTAAGATTTCATAAAATGGGATATATCATTCTATCAAAAAGCATTTATCTTCTCTTATTATCTTAATTCAAAATTAGCATTCTAGTATTCTTTTTATTTAATGATAAAAAAAATTATAACGTTATTAAACGAGCTCCGTATATTATACCTATGACACTGCAATGTAATTCTGGACAAAATGGTTTTTGTATGACACTTCAAAAACAAAAAATCATGCGCTGGTCTGTTAGGATAAATGAGGATTATTTCTAATTGCTACAATTTTTGCTTCGGAATTTGCGAACACGTACGATAGGATAAACATGTATTATGGAGTTATACAAAGACACTGTTAAATGTTCTCGAACAAAGACTAGAGTAAGCTTATCTATTTTTTCAAGTTCATGCTTGATGGCACAATGCGACCTTTTCATTTCCTTTCGTTCTCATATTGACTGCGGAGTATATACAGTGAACCCTCGTTTATCCGGACACCTATTATCCGGATGTCTCGCAATCCGAACAAAATTGTAAGGGAACGGAATTATTGGACCAGTTTATTGCAGACGACTTTTGAAAACATTGTGGGTAAAGGAGAAATTGCTCGTGACGAGCAATTTCTCCTTTTCCCACAATGTTTTCTGCCATATCAGAAGATTATCTTTGAATTTCATCACGTTTTGATATGTCTTCTGCAAACTCTTTCAATTTGGGACGGTCGTCAATTTGGCGTTTGCTAAAGGGTTATAACTTTACACCGCTCATACAGACCGTTTATGTCTTAATGTGAATAAGAACATGCTCTGCTTCGTTAGTCCGGATTATTCGGTAAACCGGACATTTTGTTGGGAACGGACGTGTTCGGATAAACGAGGGTTCATTGTATAATGAAGTTATCGTTTCCTTCATTATTTGAACACAAATATATTTCAAACGAGTACAAACAAAATATGACTCACCAAAAAGATTTCAATTAAATATAAACTTTCTCAAATCTTCCTCTTCGGACACAATACTCCTAGTGTGATATCGCACACATGCATTCATACATTCTAAAAGTTATCTTTAGGTGCTATAGATGTTGACCAGACACTGGTACCGTATGTGTCATAAAAATCAGTTAGTTGCAGTAAGACAACAATTGTCGTTTTCGTTTATTACCTTTAGTCCAACATTTCGAAGTCGATACAGAGTTATTAGTCGAAACATCAGTGTCGTACATAAAGGCCCTCGGCCCACTATACCACATATGTACACGAAAATACATTTTGATACAGTTGCAACTTGAAATATTATCATTAAGAACGGTGTGTTGAACATACCAATGCGTACTTCATTTGTAACAGTAAAAAAGACGAAGAATGAACCCTGTGATTTCTCAGCATTTATTTGTCATTGTTTCTTCCTGTAAATATCAAGTCTATCGTGGAGGCATTCGGAACACCTCGGCCATTTCTTAAAATAACCTCGGAGGCAATGGGGAGCCATTTTTGAAAGTAGGTCAGCAACGAAGGGCCAATCATATCAACTCGGCAATCCCCGTCACAAGCCGGGGATTGCCGAAAAGAGCTGATTGACAAAATATGAAACAAAGATGTGTTCATATGATCATCTTTAATGAAAAGGGTAAAAAAACCATTCAATTGTGACATATAACCAATTTGTGTGTATTTAAATACATATTTAGTGCCTGCGTGCATTTTGTGTTATCCGCCGGAAATAAGGCGAATTACCCCAGGATTTGTGGTGTATTCATGTACTGCCTACGAGGTATATCTGCCGACTTGTTACGGGAATTGCCGAGTAGATACGATTGTCGTGGAGGATGGCGTATCTGATTCTAAGTCGCTTATGTCATTTCGGAAATGTAGGTTATTAACAATAAGCCGCTTACATCTTTTAGTTTAATTTCTCAAGTTACATTACGCGAACTGGTAGTGGGTGATTTTATTTTCATAGAGATCGTTCTTTGACAATCCTGAATGGATAAAGACATATAGGTATTCTTCCAGATGGTAACATAAAACTCTAGGAATGATCCTTATTAAAAAAAAAAGAAAAAAAAAGAAATCCATGCCAGTAAAGTGTTTGAAGCAGCCTCTGCTAGACATATGAATCATATCAAAGTCTTCAAGATCAACTTCCTACCAGATCAACACAAACATTCGTTTTTGTCCTATCCACACACTCCTTTACCAACGCCTCTGTGAGATTCGTGTGTTCATGTAATTCACTTCGTGATGAAAAATGAGATGGCATTTTGCGGATAATATCAAAAGGAGTGTATGATTTATTTTTCGTCGTGTCCCTGCATAGAATTTATTCATATCGTTTGGTACGGATGTACCTGACCAGGATGTTCCTTGACACCCAAACTTTTACAGTAAATAACTCCAAATATCCTGGATATGACCCCTAAAGATTATTATTTCCCGTTAACAACTCTATTTATAAGGGGGCAAAAGTTCTGGAAATAAGCATAAATCAAGGGGTCAAAGGCATTCGGGCTTTTGACGACGAAGGATGCTTGTACCTGATTGGTATTTATTATGTATCTGGTTTATAAAGCAAGCACTCCTTTAGAAGTCCACTGGTGCTTGGTATGAATGTTTGGAAGTAGAGGATGACGTTGCATGACTTGACTAGATATTTTCATATGTATCTCGTGGAGCTGAAACAACAATTCTATATGCAGCATATTAATAATATTAGATGGTACAAAGGTACCAGAAGCTGTTTGAAACTTGTACATGTTTCACGAAGAAAAATAAAAACTTTATTCACGGCATACACTGTATGATATGATGGCACAAATGTGACTGATCCTGTTATGAAGCTATAGGATGGCCCATGTCGCATGACACGACGAATTTAGTATTCTTATATGTATCTCGAGAAGAGAAAACAACAACTTTATTTGCGGAATGTGATCAGATGGTACAATGTCCTGGAAGTTGCTTTATCATTAGATGGTGTAATGCTATCGGAAACTGTTTGAAGCTGTAGAATGACGCATGTCGCTTGAGGTGATGAATTCAGTATATTCACATATTCACCGAAGAAAAAACAAAAAAGTATTTACGGCATATAATATGACGGTACACATGTACTTGATTACGTATGTTGCTAAACTCATGTTGCATGACTCGACGAATTTAGTATTTTTACATGTATCTCGTGCAGAGGAAACAACAACTTTATTTAGGGCATATGATGAAATGGAACAAATGTACCAGAAGGTGCTTGAAACTGGTGGATTACACACAACGCTCGACTCGACAAATTAGGAATGTTACGTATATCTGTTGCAGATGAAACAACAACTTAAGTTTTCGGCATAAAAACTATCTGGTGCGAATGTATCTGAATTTGTAGAAAGATCCATATCGCAGGACTCTCAGAAAATGGTATTTAAGATGTATCTCATGCAGAAGAAAACGACAACTTTTGCGGCATAAAGTAAGATGGTACAAATGTACCGAAAGCTGTTTGAAGCTGTAGAAAGAATCGTGTTGCTTGATGGGAGGAATTTAAAATGTTACATGTTTCATGTAGGACAAAAACAAAAACTATATATGATGGTACGATTATACCTCGTTTGTTGCTATAGGATTGCTCGTGTTGCCTGACTCGACAAATTTAGTATTTCTATATGTGTCCCTAGCAGAAGGAAACACAACTTTATTTGCGACAGATGATCAGATGGTACAAATGTACCGAAAACTGCTTAAAACAGTTTGAAGACAAACATCGGTTGGTTTGACGTATCTAGAACTAAACTATGTATCTAGTGAAGAAGAACCGCCTTTATTTGCGGCATTTAATTAGATGGTACAAATGTAGCTGATCCCGTTTAAAGCAGTTGAACTAGTCATGGCACAGGACGCATTTAATGTAGTATCTAATATGTATTGTTGGTATGTTATTAGATGGTACGAATGTACCCGTTTAGCAGGACTCATCGAATGAAATTTCATAAATACCAGAGATTGGCAATACTATTATTGGTATATGATTAGATGGTACGAATGTATCTGATCCCATTTAAAGCTGATGATTGATGCGTTTAGCAGGACTTATCGTTTGAAGTATTTAATAAGTATCTCGCACAGAGATTGGCAACACTGTTTTAGTGTATAATTAGATGGAACGAATGTATCTGATCTTGTTAAAATATGTAGAATGATACAATTTGCAGGACTCATCGAATGCAGTATTTAATGACTATGCCGCACAGGGGATGCAAAACTATTGTTGGTATATAATTATATGGTAGGAATGTAACTGGTCGCGTTTGAAGCGGTTGAATGACGTAGGCCATTGGACCCGACAGTCTATTTCAAAGGAGATGAAAGAGACTTATATAATCGCTTATACCCTTTATAAAAACGTCGACTGTCCATAAACTATGATCATATTGATATAGGTTTTTGTATTATTCTATTGATGGCCAGATACAATGAACCCCACAATACCGATTCTATATGAACAGCTAAATTGTATTAAAACAAAGTGTTTAAATATGTTTACTTAAACCTTACTTAACCAGGTTAATGTATTATGTTTGATGCATTTTGTTATATGGGCCGGAGGCCTAGATTTACTGAATAAACCATTGAATTGAATTAAATTGCTATCAGCAAACTTGAGTACCAGAAACCAAAGGTGCCTTCACTTTTCATGGTATCAATACTATGTTATGCAATTATTATATTACATAGCACTGATCCCTAGGACAACTACACCCCTGTGCCAGATACGCCGTACAAAACAGCTTAGAGACTATTTTGTCAAACCTGCTGGTATCACTTCGTCGGCGCAGTTAAAGATTGGCAGTCGCGTGTGCTTCTGCGTTAGCCACGACAGTATGACCATACATATTCCAAAGTTTTGAAAAAATATGTGTCTATGCTGTTTGCAACAATATTGAAGATCAATGAGTTGGTGCTTCTTTAGTCCTCACCAGCTTTCTTTGACCTCCATGACATTCGTCCTGGGTAAAGGCGATACAAATGTACAGAAGCTCTTCGACAAACAACGACAGACAGAGTTCCCTTTGGAGTGCCTTCAAATCATGTTGTCAAGTGAAAATAAGCTTTGATTTCGTTTGCTGGTGGATGTTTTTATTTTTCTCTGCTCCAAGACATTGTATTTACATCTTCCTGAAAATGGATAGTTTTGACTGTTCCAGATTGAATGTGATAACATACGACAGAATGTTGCAAAGGAACACAGTATTTGCTTTGAGGCCTGGCCCGCCCTTTTGGGCAGTTGAGTATGAGGGTCTTCCTCTATCATGAAGAGTCGGGCATCGCAACATTTGAAATTATGTTGACGCGATGTGATGTGATGTGATGATTTACAATTTAGCAATTTTTATAAAACATGCATTTGAAATTAGAAACATATGTATAAATTCCATGATTACTGATTAATAGTCAACTTTTATACACGTACATCATGCTTATTCTCATTTTCATTTTACGAAAATCTTTCTTCCATGGCGGTTATTATTTATGTATTATTTTCTTTTTTAAGACGACGGTAACATGTTATGTAAAGTAATTGTAAATATGTATTTTTGTATATGACTAGAAGCTGTACTAGCTTATGTCAATAAAAGTTGTCTATGTCTATGTAAAACCCATATTAAACCACAGATATAACTAAATAGGAAAAGGAATTAATGGCTGAAAAGAAGCAATGTTTCCGTATTTTTTTTCGCAGCGAAAGCCAAGGTTTTCAATGACATTTACGACAATGCTATGTTGTTTGTGAAAAATAAATGGTTATCATGAACTGTGTTTTACATAAAGACGCGATAGATGTCTCGGAAAATTAACACCGCTTGTGGGTAATTACCACATCATTGTTGTCAATGGTGCGTTGTCGTCAATGCTATTGTTGAAAACGCGACCAATCGGAATGTGGGGAAAATAAAACCCGGAACCTAATATTTCCTTCGTGTGTCTATATGTTTTTCTCGAACATTTCATCAATTATCTCACTCTATATTGAATGACAAGAGTTTGCCGGAATTCAAAGCAACCCACGATGACTGTTACGCATCAAGTTCGGTCTTGTTTGTTTGTCTATCAACGTTATTTGAGACCATGCTTAAAATCTTTTTTTCTTTTCTTGTTTTATTACTTTATTATCTACGTCAATAGATCAAAGGGGAACATGGTCATCCACGCTTTAATCTTACAAAAACATAATACATGTTATATATAATATATAAAAAAAAAACAGAATTCTTATAGGGTTTTATGAGAAAATGTAGATCAAAAATGAATTAGAAATTGTAATAATAAAGCTTTATGAATTAATGAAAGAGAATGAAAGACTTTAACCTTACATGAATTAGTATTTCTGAGAAAGATAGAAAAAAGTATACATATGTTTTTGGTGTTCCAATCATTAAGAGTGACTGTTGATTACATGTTGTACAATCGCCCAGCGCTCACTTTCAGATTGTTTAATTTTTGAATCTTTGTATGTATTCCATTCTAAAGTGAAATCATTTATTAGAACAATTATTGATAATTACTTGAATGGAATTTACACGTGTTTAGATTCTAACACGTGTGACGCGGAGAGACGTTGCCAATGGCAAGTTACCTTGCAATATTACTCTTTTATTCAATATTGGAACAAAAAGGAACGGTGATTTTGAAACTTCAGTTCTCAGAAAAAGACGGTTAGTAAAACAATTCAAACAGTCGTCAAATAGAATCAATTTGAAGCAAAGGGATTAGACCATTCTAAGGATCAGAGGAAAACAATCCTCTCGTTTTTAAAAACGATTGAATGCTGGATGATGTAATACACAGAGTGAATAATCAACTGCGTCGGAGGATTATTGACTTAAAACATACCATTTGATACTAAAATGGGATGACGTGAGACCATTGTTGAGCAATATCTTGTCGATACAAACCAATCAATTAACATAGAAGGGTTTGTTTATGTATTTATCTGGCGTTTTACTCGATTTTAACACACTTTAAAATGGGCAACTCGCTATTGTTGTTAAAACGCGTGGCCAAATCCTTTTGCATTCTAATGTTATAATGATTCTGTATATGTTGTATTCATGTATGTTTTGTCTAGATAAATGTTGTACAGATATCGAGTGAATGGGCAGTTTTTTTTTTTTGGCAATAAAATATAATTAAACTAAACATACTTTAATTCCACAGTTTATCTCGTTGTTCCATTGAAACAAACAACATCGAGGGAAGGTCGTAACTAGCATTGTTCTTTTTATTCATTTATTAAGTTTTTTGGTATTAACTTGATGATCTCTTGCATCCTAACGCTTCTGTACATGTCAGAAATATTTTTCAATCACTGCACCATCGCAGAGATCGAAACGGTCATCAAAGCTTCGGTACTTTATGGGATAGAACTTGTCCCCACGGTGATTTGAGGTTCGTTATACACATATAAAAATAGGTGAGAAACTCCCTTTAATGTATAGAATAATTCACGAAAATGCTGTTGTTGATTTTATTGTGCCGTGTAAGCAAACCAACACACAAAGTGATCTTGTTTAACAAATTTGTGTCGTATCTAAATGAGAAACAGAATCACTGAAATGGGTAGGAAGCGACTGGGCGTGAACCAGAATACGGAACGAGTCGACACTCTTATCATGCAATGTCCATTAGAAATCAATTCCATCTGAATCGTTTTCCTGAGAGGCACAGATACCTGTGTCACGCTTTCCTAATGAAAATACAGGTTTCCAACGTCTTTCGAAAAAGACTTTGGAAATGGTCTTTTTTTTCTTCCTTTTTTTTGTACCGAGGATTTTTTAAAGAATCCTTTAAACGTTTACTTATCACATATCAAACTATTTGGGAAAGTCCCTGTTATGTATAAAATGGTATATGAAAGTATTGCTGTTATTTTTATCAATTTTTATGTATACAAAGGGACCTAGTATGACAAGTTGGCATTGCATCCAAAAGTAGAATAGAAGTCACGAGTCCCCCAACATCACGTGATCTTTTATAGACAACCTTATGAACCCAGATTGAACCCCGCCTACGCTCGAGCGGTATCATCTTACCGAAAAAACGTATCGTTAAACTGTTATCGACGTCATTTGACGGGTCAATCGTTACTACTCGGGTAATTCAGTGAGCTAAAAAATATTTCTCACACCAAGTGCAAGGGTAACAATATTTAGGGTAAATCGTCCCCGGCTTATAACACTTGTCCTATGCTCATCCACGTTGAGTAGTTTAATGTATATGGAGCTGTTGAACATAATTCCAAATCATTATTTTGATCGGTAAATCATACATAATAGTGAAGTTATAAGTTGTAATATATAACTGTTTTCTTAATCAAATTAAATGACTATTTAGATTTTGCATGTTAGATCTAGATTTGAGAACGAAAGTACAATGACGTACGTCTCGCGAGAAACAATATGGCGGCTTCCATATTATGTCAAAGGCGTTTTCATTGTATACACCCGATGTGTTCAAATTGCCATATGAACCCAGATTGAACCCCGCCTACTATAAAGCGGTTTCACCTTACCGAAGAAACGTATCGTTTTACTGTTATAACGTCATATGATGGGTGACGAAAACGGATTTCTGTTCCTTTTAACCCTAAGAAATTCTTAAAAATAGATTTTTATTTCTTCTACTTTCCCAAACCTTAAAAATCTGCTTAATTTTGATATGGAAAGATACTTAGAGTAGCAAACAGGTTAGATCACAGACCAGTCGCCAATTTATTTGGCGGCTGGCCTGTGATCTAACCTGTTTGCATAAGCATGATGTCGGTTCCAGAGCTTTAAGAGTTCAATTAATCATGACCAAACTGCGGTTTTGTATGGCTTTTGGTTTTTGTCCTGTCATTTTCATTCGTTCATAAATTGGCGGCTGTCCTGGATCAAACCTGCTAAGTTTGCGTAAGCATGAAGTCGGTTCCAGCACTATAAGGGTTAATATCCATAACGGGGAATGTGTTAAACGTAAAACAAAATATTACAGAGTATTGCGATCGAAAGCTTTAAATACGTCATTGGTGTTTCCGGACAAAGCACACCTAAAAGTAGAATTGACCTTTAAAGGCAACTTGGGTGTGTCATATTAGACGTTTAAGAGCCGAAAACACGAGAATATAGGTTTTGAGATGAAATCACCCCATTTACGAGAGCGCTTCATCAACGCGTTATCAATCAATTAACTCTTTACCAAACAATTACGATATTTGGCAAGTTTGTTGCAGACGACTCTGGAAAACATTATGGTAAAAGAAAAAATTGCTTTTCAAGAGCAATTTCTCCTTTTCCCACAATGTGTTCTGCCCTATCTGAAAATTATTTTTCAATTTCATAACATATTGAAATGCCGTTTGCAAACTCTTTCAATTTCGGACAGTCAAGAAATTGGCGTTTGGTAAATGGTCAACTTGATATTAAGTAATTTTAGCAAGAGTATTATCAAAGCGGGTAAAACAATTTCAAGAAAAGGAAACAAGGCTCGAACAAATGTCTTTCTTTGTCTGATTATTTCCTAGAACCGTATGCTATGCGTTTGTTTAAATGCGTATGAATTATCAAAACTGTTAATAAACATTATTTTTAAAAGAGGGAACAAATGCTCGAAAATCCAGTTTGGATTTGCCAGATTGTTTTCTACAAGTATCTGTTTTTTGTTAATTAAAATGTATTTATATATGTTGGGTTAATGACCAGTTGTGTGAAAATGTTGTGCCAAACCCCAAACCCCTGGGAGGAGTACAAGAGTTGCGTTACGAGCTGTGTCTATTTGTATTTATTACCTGTTATTTCTTTTTCTATATCTAAATCTATAAACGGATATTCGCAGTTAGTAGCCGACTTTCGTGCAATCAAAATGTATTTATATCACGTCTACAGGATACAAATAGCAGCATTTCCTCTCGACCGATCCCATATAGGTTTAGTCAATAACTTCTTCGGTTTTGATCTAGGGTCGCGAGTTTGAGACACGCCTTTCGCAAACGTTCATTCTAACGTTATGTAAAGTCACTGCAATATGATATGATTTCCTTTACCCTTATAGTGCTGGAACCGACTTCATGCTTATACAAATAGATTAGATCCAGGCCAGCCGCCAAGTAAATTGGCGGCTGGCCTGTATTCTAACCTATGTGTTACCCTGAATATATGTCCTGATCAAAATGAAGCAAATATTAAGTTTTTGGAAAGTAGTCGACACTTTATTTTTAATTATCCAGCATTCTTAGGGTTAAAGCTTTCCCCGCCAATTATGAATTGTGGTCAAGTTGGGAAAGAGTCAACTGCTTCTAAATGATATTTACAGAACATGCAGGGAATTAACAAGAGCATGTATGGTAGGTAAACAACGAACACACACTTTATGAAAAGTTATTTAAAGGTGTGCTGTCTGTGAAGTGCCATCGCTTAAATTCTGATACATGTTGAAAAAAAGGGTTAAAATATCAATAAATAAACAAACTCATTAAACAAACGCCCTTTAAATAGACTATTATGGTGCACAAAAGGTCCATTATCTGGAAATGAAGGGTGCAAAGGAGAATTGTTGTTTGTTGTCACCTGCATGACTCACAATCAATCGTAGTACTCTAAATTAAACAACGGTGGCGTGCGTATTACAGTGACTACTAAAAATAGAATCGAGATGACGTTCGAATTGAATCACACGGCGGTTCGTCAGAGATAGTTTCTATGACGACCTCTTTAAAATTCCAATAACAAATCTGACGTACCATGTAAAAGATTGATCATTCATAAGCAGGGAATCCCTATCAAGAAAAAAAGATTAAAATAGATTGTTATTGTAAATGCACGATTTCTAAGCTACACGTATGTCTGGTCGTTCCCTTTATTTGTTCCATCTCTTTTTTTCTATTTTTTTTTAATATTTAACAATGATATTTTCAGCATATGTACCTTCATATAGCAATACAGTGAACTATTGAGCTAGCATTTCTACTTCATGGTAGAACAGTTTGTTTATTCTTTTATTTGTCAATACTTTTAAACGCATGCCAATGTTTCATCAAACACAGAAGTTACCTGCGATATTCAAAGCTTTTTTAAACGATGGCTGAACGCTAAGAACTTTGGAGAGATGTCCCCTGGTATGTGACCTGTGTAAAACTTATCTTCGACGTTTCTAAGACCCTACTGGGTGGAATTAGCCTAGTTCGATAAACATTTCAATTTTCTCAATTGTCCCGTTTGAAAACACTTCTCTCTTTTTCAACGATTACCTACGCAAATGATATCATGAAAAAGAAAACGCTTAGGTTGTAGCAGGATTGCTACAAACAATGATCTTTGTTGTAGTTGTGTTGTTAGGTTGTCAAACAAGTTTTTGCATTAACAACATTTGCAACTATTTCTTTTTTAATTTTTGCATTTAATGTGGTTGCTCATATCATTATGATATGTGAGTGTTCATCATGAAGAAAGTAATGGTGAGGGAAACTGTGTCGGAAAAGATTTTTCAGAAAACGTGTGAACCATTCGGAAATCGTCTAAGGGGACGTGTTGATGTTGTTGTTGCCGATTCATACAAACAAAGACCTTCCACTTAGACAAAGTACAGTCAAACTTGTGTTAAGAGGTCAGCCTATGGAACAGAGTAAATTGGCTGTTTAAGACAGGTTGGCTGCTCAACACAAATTGATTTACACTATAAATCTAACAACGGGACTTTCTGTAGTGGCTGTTTAAGGCAGGTTGGCTGCTTAAAAGGGTGGCTGCTTAACACAAGTTAGACTGTACAGTGAAGCCTCGTTTATCCGGACCCCGATTATCCGGATGTCTCGCTATCCGAACGAAATTGTAAAGGAACGGAATTATTAGACCAGTTTGTTGCAGACGACTTTTGAAAACATTGTGGGAAAGGGAGAAACTGCTCGTGACGAGCAATTTCTCCTTTTCCCACAATATTTTCTGCCATATCAGAAGATTAATTTTTGAATTTCATCACGTCTTGAAATGTCGTCTGCAAACTCTTTCAATTTGGGACGGTCGAACATTTGGCGTTTGCTACAGGGTTATAGTATACACGTGCATATAGACCGTTTATGTCTTAATGTGTATAAGAACAGGCTCTGCTTCACTAGTCCGGATGATTCGGTAATCCGGACACTTTGTTGGGAACGGCCGTGTTCGGATAAACGAGACATCACTGTATTATGATACATCACTGTGATACGTGTTATGGGCCAGAATACCATAACCTTTTGGGTTCAAGTCCTGAGGGGGGTATGGATTTTCATGAGAGGCAGTCTCCCGACTGACTTACGGAATGCCGATGGTTCTAGCCACTTGACCAGCCCTTATGGGCAGTTGAGTATGGGGTCTTCCTCCATCATTAAGAGTCGGGCATCGCTACATAACTGAAATAATGCTGATGTGATGTAAAACCCATATAAAAAAAAACAACTTTTGATAGTCTTTTAGTTTTTTTTTGTTCGTTTTGTTTATTATTAAGGATTTCGTGGAAGTTTGTCAGTTTTAATTGTCAAATACGTTTCCTTGTTAAATAAAGTCTTTATCACTATATCTTCATTATAGTTATTCTAGTGATGTTGGAACAACTGTGTCTGAAAAGGTTTGTCTGAAAGCATGTGTACCATTCGGAAATCATCCACAGAGGCCGTGTTATTGTTGACGATTCATACAGACAAAGAACATTGTGTCCTTCACGACGAGATAGCACAAAAGCTCTGTTGATCTCTATCGGATTATGATAATGGTTGTTGCAAAACTGGTTTTCCAAGAAAGAGGCGGATTCCAGTGAAAGTACATTTCCAATTGTGTCGGATTCCGTCCGCTTCAGGCGGAATGTCTCGGTGAATAAACAATCCGTCCGTTCGACTTCACAAATACCGCCAACGTTTTCCAGAGGATTGACACCATCTGAGATTAATTCAATTCCTTGAAATGATTTGTCCCGATCGATTTAACCCTTTACCAAACAATAACGACGTTTGGCCAATTTGTTGCAGAAGACTACGGAATGCATTGTGGGGAAAAAGAAGAAATTGCTCTTTACGAGAATTGACAACACATGAGCTTAATTCAATTCCTTGAAATGATTTGTCGCGATCGATTTTACCCATTACCAAACAATAACGATAACATCTCACCAGTTTGTTGTGTTGAAGAAGATTCTGAAAAACATTGTGGGAAAAGAGAAATTGCTCTTAACGAGAATAAGCAACACCTGAGATTAATTCAATTCCTTGAAATACTTTGTTGCGATCGATTTAAGACCTTATCAAAGAATAACGGCATTTGACGAGATTGTAGCAGAAAACTCTGGAAAATATCGTGGGAAAAGGGGAAACTGCTCTTAACGAGCAGTTTCCCATTTTCCCACAATGTTTTCTGCTTATCAGAAGAATAATTTTAAATTTCATCCCATTTTTAAATGTCGTCTGCAAACTCTTTGAATTTGGAACAGCCGAAAATGTGTCGTTTGGTAAAGGGTTAAGACCTTCGTGTCTGGTGATACAAAGCGTCCCGTCCCACCCCATACAATTTGTCAATGTCATTCAATTATCGTGACATTGCCCATGTTCTCGAAACATATTTATGTCTGATAACTTGGTTTAATCTGAAAAAAAAACCAATTTTGATTATAAGTATAAGAATTTATGTGAAGTTGTGATATAAACAGGTTTTCTTTGTAAAATCATTATCCTGCAAGAAGTTTGTGGAAAAGCAGTCATTCGCTAGATGGGTAGTGCTCAAAAACTGGTGTTAGGCAATAAACGTTACTCCTAATTTTGAAATAACGTATACTGTCTATTCCTCTTACTTCTGATTGTTGAGCGCTTCTGTAGGTCAAAGTAAAAACGATGTCCCGAAATGTGACATCAATATTTATACGTCTTAATATTCCAGACATCTTTACGTCGAACTCGTTGCATGTCAAACTTTTTTACAAGTTTCCTTCGACTAAGAGTAGAGGTAAAACAAAAAATAGACATTCCCGGTTTTCAGTGTGTACTTGAGACTAGGGCACTCGTTTGTCTAGTGACCTGTCCGCAGAATGTTCTTTTGTAACTGTCTAGTGACCTGTCCGCAGAATGTCCTTTTGTAACTGTCTAGTGACCTGTAGTGACCTGTCCGCAGAATGTCCTTTTGTAACTGTCTAGTGACCTGTCCGCAGAATGTTCTTTTGTAACTGTCTAGTGACCTGTCCGCAGAATGTCCTTTTGTAACTGTCTAGTGACCTGTCCGCAGAATGTCCTTTTGTAACTGTCTAGTGACCTGTCCGCAGAATGTTCTTTTGTAACTGTCTAGTGACCTGTCCACAGAATGTCCTTTTGTAACTGTCTAGTGACCTGTCCGCAGAATGTTCTTTTGTAACTGTCTAGTGACCTGTCCGCAGAATGTCCTTTTGTAACTGTCTAGTGACCTGTCCGCAGAATGTCCTTTTGTAACTGTCTAGTGACCTGTCCGCAGAATGTCCTTTTGTAACTGTCTAGTGACCTGTCCGCAGAATGTCCTTTTGTAACTCAATATTTGCTTAAAATGATGTAAACCTCAAGTGAACTAAACCCACACAAATATGCAACAATTTCAATAAACATAGAAAGAAATACATGATGTTGGTGATGGGTCGATGACAACATGTTTATGAAACAATCTCCGTTGTCACCGATTGTTTGTAATTAATTATTCATCGCGACTAATCACCCGTTCTTTCTAAACCACGAATTTACATATACAGATGTATTGATCGCGTCATAAACTCACCATAAGTGACTCATCACTTATATGAAGGTACAATGTGATATGCAATTATAATCTTAATTGCAATATAATGCAATGTACATATGCTGTATATATATTTGTGTAGAAGAGTCTCTTAAAATTCAATTATGAATGACATGGTTGATTATAGTGTTGTATGATATGATCTTTACGTTTGTATCCCTGATGAGACTGAAATAAAAAACTAAATATATGACTGCCCTATCATTACATTGCATTAATTTGAATTCAAATATGATACTTTGTTATTCTATTTAATTGCAGATTAATGTTAGATATTGTACATATACCCTAGTTAAGATGTCTGCAGTACATACACACTATGACAATTTGAAATAAATACATGAATTGAGTAATGTTACCTTTTCATCGCAGTGTTTTGTAACCAATAGCTTCAAAAAATGATGTTTCTTGTTCTTGGCTACAATTGTCTGCAAATGCTTTAAATCTGAACACCAGAATACACCAGTATTTGGTCACTACAGTGGCATAAAAATAGAAATTCAGCCTCGAATTTGGAACGATGTAGACTCTTGTAAGGTTGTCACTTTATTCCATGATATTTCTCTTAGGACCTGCTCTAGAGGTATTTAGAATGTTACACAATCGTTAATCACAAATTGGCCCCTACCCTATAATCATAAAAGAGTATACATCTCATGCCGCTTTTACCGTCTGATATCTTCAACATTTTGGTCACAGAATAAATTCCCTTTGGAGATATCAGATTTTACCCTTTCTTGATGTCCATTGAAAATATGGGTCAGATAAAGCCGATTAAAAACATTGCGCGAAAATAAGGAATCGGTTTTGTAATGTTTCCCTTTTCCCACCTAGGCTTGTACCCCTTTCTGAATAATATCGGTCACTCCGTCGTCGACCTAAGACCTTTAAACTAGCGTTTGCGATTGCTCTTTCCTCTCTCTTCAAAGATAAACCCTTCATGACTTCCATTCGTAATTCTCTAGTTTACATAACGACCGAAGAAAAGAACAATGGCATAGGTAAACATTATTTTAAATTAATTTGGAACCAAAAGTGTATCGTGATGAATTTAAGAAAAAGGACAAAAATAAAACACAACGCAATCGAGAAAAATAAAACGTTTCTTGGATACGTTGGGCTCCAAAACCATTACAATTTCCTACCAAGATATACCCTTCTTGCCTTCCATTCGTAAGTCTCTAGTTTACACAACGACTGGAGAAAATAACCATGGTGTAGGTAAATAGAGAATAGATGGTTGGTGTCGTGAATCGGAAATGTTATCGGGCAAGGCTTAGGAATATTATCCGGTGAGCCGAAGGCGAAACGGATAATAATCCGAAGCCGAGCCCGATAACATTTCCCATTCAAAGACACCAACTATCTATTCTATTTATCCGGTTACCTTTATGTATTCTTTAAAAGAAAAAAGATAAAAATAAAACACGAGAAAAAAGGACAAAAATAAGTAGAGAATGATGAAAATATGACGTCATGTCGTTCTTATGACGTCATGATTCGTCACGTGCATGTATTATATGGCTAGTGCCGGATATCACAAATGTTATACGGCACCTAGTTATCGGTCCCAAAATGATACTAGTGACAGGATAATAAACAAATAACTATTTACAATTGCTTCGGATCATATGTGTACCGTGCTGTAAATAAGAAAAATGACAACAAATAAAACACAAGGGAAATGACCAAAATAAACCTTTGTTTGGATACATTGGACGTCAAAAACAACACAATACGTAGATAGATACTGTACTGATGCATAAAATCGTGTGGTAGCTAAGAAAAAGTACAAAAATTAATCGCATAGATATCGACCAAAACAAATCTTTTCTTTGATACGTACGGTGTCAAAAACAAAACAATACATAGATACTTTGTTGAAGCATAACTATTCTCCGCTAGGGGGAAGGGTTTTCCGGCCGTTCCAATGTTTTCCCGGTGCCTCCGCAACGCGGTTTCCGGAAGAACGGACCGGGGTTAATTAATTTACAGACTTGTTCAAATTTGAGAAATCCCCGCAAAGCCCGCTTGTTAATCAAAGGCCGGCTGAGGATTATTTACGATCCGGTGTTTCCCATATATGGCTTTTAGTGCCGACCCCCTCGACGCATCGATGTGCTATGAGACGCTTTTTTTTTATCTCATTCCGTGATAGATTTGACCTGTTCCCGCGTATTTTGAGTGTGGTACTGGTCTAAAAGGGAAGCTGCAGCAGACGAGAGTTATAGTTTACAATAGTTGACCATATTTTGTTTTACATCGATTTTGAAGGAAGATTAAAGCTTGTTTAAAGCCAATCTCGATGACTGTTATCAAGAATGGCATATTACGAGAAATGTGTGGAATTGTGTAAGAATATATTGTGACTAAATGAGAAATTGCTCGTCACGAGCAATTTCGCTTTTTGTCACAATGTTTTCTTTTCTATTTTGCAGCGGATTTGTTGTTAACGAGTATAGAGGTATAATGATACATGGAAAGGCTTAACACTTTATTCGCAGATCATTCAAAATTACCGAAGACGACAGATATATCTCTTCGACAAAATGATTTATGCCGAAATCAGAACATCGATGGGAAAAATTGATACGGGTCAAATTTGTTTTGTCTGGGCATTCACTTCGATTACCAAAATCCAATATAGAGGGTGAAATGGGAACCCCTTTTACATGCAAAATAAGGCATTTCTATCTTGGTTACATCGAATTTAACAAGTTTCAGTTACCAAACAAAAACGACAGTAGACAACGTTGTTGCAGACGACTCAAGAAATTATCTTTTGGAAATACGCCTCGTATATCAACCTCTAATCAGAATCGTAACCGTCTTCAGCTCTAAATCGATTGGCCGATACAAGCAATGTCAAGGTTTCGGGGCTATTTAATCCAATTTGGATATTTATGGCTGCAATTTACATGAAAGAAGAAGCTATTCTAGACGAATTACAAATTTAGATATCAAAACCAGCATACAAAGAAACCACATCAATGGTTTTGCTCATTGGTGATATTATTTCTCGGAACTGTAATATGTCACTAAATAGCCATATAACTGACATCTTTTATCGTCTTATTGAATTTTGGCCCTGACTTCTCTTCTAGACTGCGACCTCTGTTTTCATAGAGAGATTTGTTATTGATATGAGCTTTTTAGGATTGACTGGTATTTGTTCTAGAGAAAAATACTTTGATAGAATTTTATAAGATTGTTATAGATATATATGTCCACACACTATCTCTAGATATTTTTTGGTGATTTTTTTTTCCTTTTTTGGGGTTACGGGTTTGAGATCTTGCTCTCATAATTTTCCTTTTTTGTTTTAACGCTTTTTTAATACTTATTTATCATGCTTATTTACTAGTACAATACTGGGAAAATAGTTTTCATAACAGGAAAATGTTGAAAATTGACCTAGGACAGTTTCCTTATCATTGTCCAGCTATTACGAAGTTTGCGAGGTTTTTAGGAAACCCTCTCACATTTTGTAGATAAATGTTCGTCCGAAATATTGCGATACCATTATGCAGGAACCACTAGGACCTAAAACCGCAACGCATGCTGGTTGGTTTATCGGCATACACAACCATAGTGACCATGATTTGAAGTACCTCTATAATCATCATGAGCCATCATATGTCCAAAACGTTGCTAAATCGGTAATCTGTGGGGAAATACATCAAATTTACGGGTCTCCTTTCTTTCTTGACTTGGCCTCGCCTATACGTGCACTATGATATGGTGTATGGTATGCCTATACCAAAATTATCACTAAACACAGTTGAACAGTGAAAGTATCATTTGAAGCGAGATGTTTGTAATGGTTTAACACTTTGATGAAAACTTATTTAGACGCATTTAAAGCTGACGATCTTCATACGACAATTCTTTTGTCATGACGTTTTTTCATATCATTTTGCAATCAAGGATTTCGATATTTTTTGGTGGAGGCATGTCGAAATGGCGAGTATAGATTTATAGTGCACGTATAGCCCATGCCATGTATAGAAAAAAGAGAGACCCAAATTTACTCGAAGAAAATCAAGGGCGCCACTACGCCTATTGGGGCACAATTTCCCACTTAATGAATCAGTGTAGCTCATTTCGACGCATCGCACAGCTTTATTAGAACTCCAACGGCAATGTGCCTTTCTAAGGCAAAGCCCGCGCTAGGAAATCGATTACCGATGCCTCTGAATCACGCCTTTCTGGGTATACCAATGAGAAAAAGGCAAATCGTTTGTAGACGACGTAAGCTGTTGCGCGGTCTAAAAATAGCCGAAGACGACATGTGGCGCTTTTGTAACGCATGGCGGTATAAAAGCACCGATGGACGGGTGAGTTGAATCAGAAAGCGATCTGTCATAGCTTCGACAGCAAGGTTTTGAGGGAGTAGGTGACATCTTTCTACGAACTTATTGAGACACTTTTCGTTGGATTCAGTGGCAACCGTGTTGTGACATTGACAAAAAACTGATACTTTTTGTCATTTTATCGCTTTTTTACACGGATTGATCTTGTGTTTGTTTTGGGGGTATTCTATATCATAAATATCATAAAAGAACCAACAATTAGTGTTTAGAGCTAGTTGACACTTGTAAAAGAAAAACTTTTGAAAACTCAAATTTGTCATTCGCCAAACACAATGGAGTTAGCAGAGCTCTGCAAGATCTCCGAGAAATATGCCGTCCAGAGCGACAGCGTCAATTCGGGCCGAAAGACGTCGGAGTCGACGACCCGTCCAAAAGCCGCAGCCAATGACCGCAAGAACGTCTCCTATTCAAGATCCATCCGATGCAAGAAGGGCAGCAACAAGCGAGTTCAACGGAACCGGAGCAAGAGCCTGCCAGCGCTGCCAACGGTTACGCTAACGCCGTTCACCGAATTCGACCTACGCGTCAACATCTCCGACAACAACCTGGAAGACATCGAAGAGAGCACAGCAGGCCTCGACGACATCTGTCTGGTACGGCATTTCAGCACCACCGTAAAGGGCTTGGTAAACAAGGGAGACTTAATTAAAGACGGGCGTAGGGACAGCGGTGCGTCAACGTCGAGTTTACGTCGGGAAAGCTTGGCGTCCGTCGTTGGTGTCAATAACGTTAACGTATCGTTACGTCGTGAGAGCACCGTCGTTAATGATTACATGTCGCGGAGGCATAGCACGATTGCGAGCGCCTACTGTACCCCAGTTCGACGTACCAGCTGCATGACACCACGGGAGTATAACAAACTCGGTATCACGTGTAAGTCCAGCTCCCAGGATTCCTTCCTTGACGAGAGCCCGCAGGAATACCAGGTACTTGTGCTGGGCAACAACGGAGTCGGGAAATCGGCCATTATTAGCCAGTTCCAAACGTCCGAATTCTTGGGGACGACTGATATAGCGACAGGTATGTTATTTCCTTTGGTCCTTTGTATTTTCGTTTTCCTTTACCTGTACAAGTTTTCACTGCATGGAATTGTTGTTATATAAGAGTCAAATTCTTGATTTAACCATTTACCAAAAGCCAAATTGTCGGCTATCCAAATTGAACGAGTTTGCAGACGACATTTAAAAATGTGATGAAATTGTAATACAAGCTTCTGATAGGGCAGAAAAAAATGTGGGAAAAGGAGAAATTGCTCTTGAAGAGCAATTTCTTCTTTTCCCACAATGTTTTCCAGATTTACCTGCAACCAACTGATCGATCAAATGTCGTTATTGTTGGGTAATGGATTAAAAGACTGACTCATTTCACGATGCGCGCAGACAAACACTATTACTTCATCAACCTTACTTATCTGTCCGGGTGTATTATACCCGTGGACAGACGATTGGAAGCTACTATGTCACAGACATGAGCAACCTGGTACATTTAAATTTTATTTGATTTAAACTGTTTACCGGCTGTTCTATTGAAATATATGTCTTGGAGAGTACCTATTGGAAGTAAAATAAGTCCGTATTTAAGTCCTTTAAGGATTTATACAATGAAAACATATGTATTCATATCGAAAAGCGTAGCAACGGTTTTTAAATCCATTGCATAACGTCCGTATAACTGTATAAATTTCTATGTATATTGGCACATTCTGAATCAATTTTGGGTTAGGTAGCTATTTTTCATTAAACATTATACCAAAGAACAATAACTGTACGATTTCAACGCAGTTTATTTTGGATTCCAAATTGTCTCGTATGCGAAAAAGCACCTTTAAGTCTAGACCAATCTCAGTGTTTAGGATAAAAGTACCGGATCAATTGAATGTCGAATTGCAGCATGAATACTCCCTCGGGATTTCTGTCGATCCGAACAAATAACGAGATCATTATTTTTTCCAGACTTTATGGGTGATAAAGCAAGCATCCCAGTGATCCTGAACAAAGAAGAATCCGTTTTAAATCTTCTGGAAAACAACGATATGGTAAGTCACGTGATTCATATGAGTTTTACCCCACCCAACCACCTACGCAGACTCCCATACATACAAAAAATACGTATACTCTCAACCAATTAATCAAATAGCAATTCTTGTCATATTTGGTCATACACTCGTTTGTGATAATCAACACGGGGAAAGCTTCGAAAGACAATAATCTGATATTCGTGTTATCATGTGACAAAAGAAGAAATTGCTTATTATAAGTTATTTCTTCCGTTTTCATGATGTTTTGTTTCGTAAGCCGTCAAAAAGGTTTAACGAGATAATGGCTATGTTTGAGCTTGTGATATGATTTGGCTCTGGATTTCTGTCTATGTCTAAAGTTCTCTGGCTCTATCTCATTATTTTCTTTCTTTATTCCTTCTTTTTTTAATCGAGAAAGCTCTTTCATTTTCTGTTGGTTCATCATTGATTTTGATTGCTCGAAGAAAGTGGATACGCGGTTGCTATAGCGATTTGGGATAGACTCTAAGAAAACCAAATGAAATGACAAAAAATGAAGAAGCATCAAATGATTTAATTTGAAAATCACACTGTCCGTCTCTGCGTGGGTTCAGGTCCCGGTAAAAACATTAATTTTGGATTTTCATCAAAAGTAGTTTCCCGGTTTGAATGCAAATGGTTCTCCCTGACTTGACAAACACTTATAAGCAATCGGGCTTAATGTTTCACTCAATTATTATATTGCTGGATAATTGAAATAATGTTGATGGAATGTAAAATACATATAAACAGATAAAAATAAAATGTGATAGGACTCTGTTTTGCGGTGCACAAAGAACGAAAGATATGGGCTCACATCTTTTCATTTTACTAATGACGAGAACAAATTGAAGGGGAGGTATTGATTTTTGAGCGAGCACAGATTTTAATTGAACAACAACGTAATTAATCCGTTCTGGCTTATGAGATTTGAGAGTGGTGAGATATAAAAGCAACTAGAGGTTACAAAAGAAAAACAGAACACATGCATTTTCCTTTATAGAAATAGATCAAATTCATTCCGACAAAAGAAGCATTTTGTCTTTGTCAACGTAACTTTAATAGCCTTCTCCTGAAGAGGTATCAAATTGGAAGCAAGAGCAGACAAGAACTTTTAAAGTACGAAATGTTCTCTTTGTTTGAAACATTTGATTGAAGCCATGCCTCAATATGAGCAATTCTTCCTTTTGCATGACTGACTTATTACACGTACTTCACTCCTCTCCTGTGGTTTTGTTTAACTGACTTTATAGAAAAGGATAAATAAAACACCACAGGTATTACGAATTGTCTCAATTCTGGAATTATAAAAGGGTTTGAATGGCGCTATTTTTGGACTACTTGGACAATAGGTTTATTTCTTCCAGTCCTTTATGTAACACGTGAATGCATAATAAAGAACACATCAAACATTGTATACATTAACTTTAATGAGGCGACCATCTGAGAGACGAACATACCAAAACAGGATGTTTTTTAATAACTTGAGAGTCCATAACTTGAAATTGCATTGCCCCTCTCCGCGTGGGTTAAATCCCTGTGTCGGCATTAGGTTTTTATGAGAGGTAGTCCCCCAAACGACTTACGGAATGCCGATGGTTCTACTCGGTTTGACCAGCCCTTTTGGGCAGCTGAGTATGGGGTCTTCATCCATCATTAAGAGTCGGGAATAGCAACATATCTGAAATAAAGTTGACGCAATGTTACACCCCATATGAATAAATAGACAATAAACACGCATCTTTGAATTGTCATGAGTGGTACCCCCTCTCAAGTTTACTAATGGAACAGCGGTTTTTCTGTCCAGCCCATAACATTGGAATACCATGTTGCAATCGCTGCCCACTATGCTACATATAGGCTACATGCAGTCTATATGGGCTTGGCCGCAACATTGCTGCACCAAGCCAACATTATAGTAATTATAGAAACTATGAATGAAAACAGCGTAGGTTATTTATAAAACAGCATGCAACGGACGGATCGTAAATAAAGCCTCTGTATGTAATTGAAGCATCGGATTGTTTCATTGATGAAACTCTTTGATTTTTCGTCGTCGTCAATGGCAACTGCTATCCGTATGTAGCTTACGAAGGCGCATGCTTATTTGCAGGGTTTATTTTGTTACTATATCGGGATGCTAATTGCGTTTCGGCGCATGTCGCTTACAGATACCATATAGGGGTCCGCTGTTGTTGCCACTCCTGTGCCTTCAAGCTTAGATATATCGAGGGCTAAACGGACATCTGTTGTAACTCAGCCTTTGAACACGTTAAGTTATGACAGTTTTCTGTTCAGCCCTCGATATGGGAGCGGTAGTAAACGAGAAAATACGAATGAATGATAAACATGTAGTAAAACTGGTGTTGATTTTAGAACAACAACAACAACCTCTCGTACTTTGAAACACGGCGTACGTGTGTGTCTTAAATTACCTAAACTTGAGATTCAATCTCTTTTTATTCGTTTTCTTTAACGTTCTTTGTTTTATATATGTTGATGTTTTCCACTTAAAAAGTTAAACATTGCATTAAGGACAGCGGAATTTGTGCATTAACATATTATGTAATATAATAAGACTATTTTATCAAATGGCACTGATCCAAGGATAGGTTTAAGCCCATGTGGTTCAGTCTACTTTTTACTCGGCCAGTTAGGTGTCAAGGCACGTTTTGCGAGGGAGATATTGCGTTTATGTAACCCGATCAAATGTCACCCCGTCAGCCGTTTTAAGGCTTTAATGTCACAGGAGGAAATAATCAACCTTAAAGTATCAATAAACCCCCTGGAAACACCGGCAATCAACCGCCTCGACGGACATTTTGCGACCTTTAATACGGAGGTATAACCCGTTACTCCACAAGCTCGTCTTTTCTTCTCATACCTGCACCTTGCGAGTTCGAGAAAGCTCCATTACGTTATATGTAACAGGTCATATGTGTTAATTATAACCCGTTTCTCCAAAAGCTCAACCTCTCGTACCGGCACCATACTAGACTTCAGGCGCAGAGCTAGCCCTCCATGGAGGTGGTTTCACGATTAAGCTAGGGGATCCCCACACATTCTTCTCAGGAGAGTTTAGAAAATATTGGTACAAATCTGGCTCATTCTAGGCGATTTTAGGGTCAAAAAGAAAACATAAATGTATACATTAATGATGTTAATTTTTGTGATTTAAAAAAAAAAATCCTATTTTTTTTCTGATTTTCTTGTTTTGTTTGTCAGAATCATGTGGATTCCGCTGCGTACTAGCGTATATGCAGCGAACGAACATTCAATGTGTTTGATAACAAAAGCATTCCGAAGCAAAACTTCAAAGAAACTGCACAACAAACCGCCTAGGAGCCCGCGGAAATAAACCAGGAATTAAACTCTCGATTCCAAGCTTTATTGCGAATGTTCGCCGGATATTAGACTTTGTCGCGAACAATCCTTTGATACCTAACGCGTTGAAACAGCTCCTCAGTAACGATAAAACCCTTTCAGTGTAAATCACAGAAACATGAACCTTGTAGCAAGAGCATTCGTCTAAGAGATGGTTTAGCTCTCATTTAAAGTCATTGTACTCGACATTCCAGTACATTAAGTTAACAGTAGCTCTTCTCGACAAAATCATTTGCACATGTGTTGGTTATACACTCTCTGTTCATTCTTAGAAACTCATACAATCCTTTTCAATTATACAATATATTCGTTTATAAACTGATTTACATTCTGGCTGATTATAAGAAACAAATAGATAAAGAAACGGGGAAAACATCGCTATTTTAGTATTCGGTAAGAGCCATGTGAATTTCTTTCGAATATTCAAATAATCCATTACACAACTAGATCTAGTTTTGATGTCCGAATGGCTTTCATATCGGAATTATAGAAACAACGGAGAGACAATATTTATTTTTTAATTTGTCTCTAAAACATGTAAAAGGGTCTACTTTAAGCCCAGGTATGCTTATCGATAAGAAGAAACAACCAAATAGGTCAAGATTACTATTTCGAATATCCGTTCGGAATCGTTAATCTTTTAGTTCATATGCATGAATGTTCTCTTGCCAGCTTTCAGACATTCTATTGGAAACCATATAAACGGGACGTTACGTAAGCGTTCTTTATGTCTATTCCCGTTAGAACATTGTCGTGGGCGTCTTGAAGAGATTTGGTATCAAAAGCACGTGTAATGCGATCACTAGAAGAAGTCTGGCACTGCTTGTTATCCCCTCTCAATGTTGCTTCAAAACTGCGTGGGCTTTTCTCAAATTTCCCCTAGAAACGCGTTAAAGTTCCTGCAAATGTTGAACCCGTAAACGGTTGGAGATTGAAAGAAAAGACTTCGAAGTTACCGGCAATCAAAAGACTTTGAATTAACCTGCGATACAGAGACTTAGAAGTAACGAAGTTGACAATGATTACAAATTAATTTGGTTTTAAGACCATGGATATGTAAATGCCTTATTATCAACATCTATTCCTCTACAGGATTGGCAGAATAATTCTATCAAGATTACATAATGTGCCTTGCAGGTTTTGAATAAACCATGTAGTGACATAAATTAATACCTTTTGTTTCTCCACATTAACTCAGTATTATGATTCAATTTTGTAATGGAAAAGATCCACCGCATGTGTGTGTCTGTAGACTGTCCTACTCAGTTGTAAAAGGATGAAGGTTCAAGACCCAGTCAAGTCTTACTGAAAAGAATCAATGGTATACATCTATCACCTTTACTAGCGCAAAATTATGTTTTCGGAACCAATCTGGCTTCAGCGCCGGAAGTACTGTTTGGGGTCAATGAACCAAGCGTATGCTATAAAATGGCATATATATCATTCACCCACTAATGTCTACATGATACATGGTGTCTCTTGCCTTGGTATTACAGAACTATTAAGATGTTGATAATTGTTTCACATGCATCATAGAATGGAACAAACAAATGTATCATTTCATGTTTAGACCGTGTTTTTTAGTTCTCGTTCGTAAAGATGTAACATATTCAGTTGTCGCATGGCTACAATGCCTTACGCTATGTGCAATTAAGAAAGCAATTACAAACGCCATTCGCTGGTCAATTTTCCTCTTGCTGATTGGTTGACGTCAAAGAGCCACTTGTATTAATGCGCCGCGTATGATGAAATTAGTAGTCCGTCCAGCTGAGAACGTTTGGGCAATTCTGATGTTCCCAGTTTTACTGCGGGCAATAAGGCCGTAAAAGAATGAAACAGCACTTTTGTATAACCTTTTAATATATATATCTTTGGCAAGTTCCATATATACATGTTTACATGTATACATTAATCAATTTCTAATGCGTCGTCGTAAAGTGTTGTCACACATTGGTCTGTGTTGGATGTGTCCGCACAGGCTTATCAGGCGCAAGACGGTTAGAATTATATCCAATACACTTGCGCGAAAGGACATGTTGTAAGTAACACTGCGGGGCACCTTATTCAATACAGCCAATAACAAAATAGCATTAAAAGAACAACCGTGTCCTTCCGACCTTTAATACAATATACAATATCTTTATTGCATTAAACTTAATAAACTAAATTTAATAAGGAGAGTTATTTGTGAGAAAATTAACCAATAAGTAAATAGTATTAAGAACAAGAGTGTCCTTCCGCCGTTTAATAAGGAGAGTTATTTGTGTGGAAATTGGCCAAATTGGCCGACCGCTACTTACCCACGCTGGTTCCTCTTAAGCCTACTTGGGGAGGAAATATCATGAGCAATTAAGGTCATCGGGTACCAAAAATATCACGTGTTATACTAACCCATTACCAAACAATAACGGTGTTCAACCACTTTGTTTCAGACGACTCAGACGGTGACTTTACCCTTTCCCAAACAACAAATTTTTGACTGTCCCAAATTGAAAGAGTTTGCATACAACATTTCAAAATGTGATGAAATTGGATATATTCTTCTAATAGGGCAGAAAAACATTGTGGGAAAAGGTGAAATTGCTCGTCACGAGCAATTTCTCCTTTTTCAACAGTTTTTGCTAAAGTCGTCTGCAACAAAGTGGTTAAATGTCGTCATTGTTTGGTAAAGCGTTAACCACTTTGTTTCAGACGACTCAGACGGTGGCTTTGGTATTTTTTGAGCATTTTCTTCCGATTCTGCGATGTTTCCATGCTCTTAGGACAAATTCCTTCCCCGTCGCTAATAAACATTTGGTATGCTTAACTCATTAATGAAACAAATAGCAGAACGATTTAATCAGACCATGTTGAGCATCACAAATCAGAAGGCGAATTAAACGTCAAAAATGAATATGTATCGTATCTTCGATTCTCAATACCACGTGTTGCTGGTGTTCGTGATGAAAACATGATAGAAATTTTATTTTACTTTTCTTGTTTCCTATTTTAGACAGGATTGAGTTATTTCAGTAACACCTAATAGGATAATATGACGTCACGAACGAAAGTAGCTTTGGATTTGATTTGATATGGTTTGATTCAGACCTATAGTACCAAGATGAATTCTGTCAACGCCCTTTATGATAAGTAAACTTATTCTTGACACTCAAAGCATATGAGCCTATAAAAGATGCCGGAATGCCAGCACATACTTATCTATTTTGGTGTCGATGTCAATAGATCTGTTGTTTTTCCAAGAAATTGTCGAATCTCCCTCATTGCGATGGAGATACACATCCTTTTGTTTATAAAACGACAGTTTGCTGACAGTCCAATATCAAGTGTACACGGTGTTGTGCAATTTGAATTTCAATGGAGATAATAGCAACATGTTTATGTTAACTTTTATTAGCCTTAACAACTTTATTTTAAGAATGCATGCTTGAGTACATTAGTAGAGTATTCCCTTTTGGTATCAAGTATTATCAAGAATATTTCTCGTTGGACTTGGTCCTAAATGGCCGGTTCGTGAGCCGCGAGCTTGTTAAATTTAATGGTTACCGACGTATATCCGCTTGGCGCCTGGCATAATAAAAGAAGTTGGGAGGTACCTGGTATAATCAGTCAAAAGTGTCTCATAAGCCAAAACTGGCTGGCCCTTTTAATAGGAGTGACACTATAGAAATATAACATTTACCTTGTTTTATCCAAACAGAATAGTCTTTGAAATAAAGCGTTCTGCTTTAGGATACAAATACACATACTATATATTTATTATTCATTCATGTAAGTTTACTCAGTTCGCAATTGTCATGTTGATATAAAGTAGCCTATCTTATCTCATGCAAACTCAAGTTTAAATAGGAAACTGTGTCTAATGTCGGTTATAACTTATAAGTTATCAAAGAAATAGAGAATATTTCATAAGTTCATAGGGGAATTTTGACAGAAACGTTAGAAATAGAGAATATTTCATAAGTTCATAGGGGAATTTTGACAGAAACGTTAGAAATAGAGAATATTTCATAAGTTCATAGGGGAATTTTTACAGAAACGTTAGAAACCGTTTGTTCGCCTGCAGTGTTATTACACAAGCCATCTCCCAGGGGCACTCTTGAAACTCTTGTAAATTACAATAACATTATTGCTGGAAAGCCTTTTTAGTTCCTAAGACAGGATACCTCTTGTTTTGGTCTAATACGGCGTATTGCTTAATACACTTTTAGATAAAAAACCCATAACGGAGGCCTTGTAACCTATGGAATCTAGTTCAGAATCGTTTGTCGTGACGAATAATCCACAATCGGCGTGAGTGCTGGTTAAGCATGCGTCCAGGAAGAAAACAGAATCGAGAGTGATTACTGTTATTGGTCAAAACTTGCTTCGCAAGATATATACTAAATCTAAGTGTAAACAAACAACATGTAGTGGCCTCAGTGGCCTAGTGGTTAGAGTACACAACTTAGATTCGCATCGCAACCTAGCTGAAATAATATTAACGTGTTCTAAAACCCCAATTGAATAAATAACAAACAACATGTAGAGGGCGTAGGAAAATACATGCACGTGAATCTGAATAACAGGAGAAAAAAGAGCCAAGCTCTTTTGAGGGTTAATCAGTACGCAGTGTTTTCCTCAAATCCATTCCAACTGCAATCTGATTCTTTGTGATTGTTCCATCTGAAGTGGCGGAATTTCCAGTCGATATACTCATTTGAAGTTCACAGCAGTGATCAATCTTTGAAATAACTCGTGTGGGCGGGAAAATGATGTCCTCAGAGGGTCTCGTCTTCATGAATAGAATTTGATTATTTCACACTCAGAATGCTGAGTAATTTTCAGAGCATGGCTTTTTGTGTCGTCTGCTTTCCGAAACCTATAATACCTGCTTAATGTTGATAAGTAAAGATGATCTGTGTAGCAATCAAGCTAGATCACAGGCCAGCTTCCAATTAACTTGGCGGCTGACCTTGACTTAACATGTTTGCATAAGCATCAAATCGGTTCCAGCACTATAGGTAAAAGCTTTGTTTATTATTATTAATATTATTATTATTATTATTATTATTATTATTATTATTATTATTATTATTATTATTATTATTATTATTATTATTATTATTATTATTATTATTATTATTATTATTATTATTATTATTATTATTATTATTATTATTATTATTATTATTATTATTATTATTATTATTATTATTATTATTATTATTATTATTATTATTATTATTATTATTATTATTATTATTATTATTATTATTATTATTATTATTATGTCACCCCTATTGAAAGGACCAGCCAGTTTGGCTTACGAGACACTTTTCACTGATTATACCTCCCAATTGAAGTACCTCCCAACTTCTATCACAATGCCAGGTGTAAACCGGATATAAGTTGGTACCAATTGAATTTAACTATCTAACAGCTCATGAACCGGCCATTTTAAAACAAGTCTCACGAAAAAGATTCTCCGGATAAACGCCTCCCGTTGGGTTCAAACCTTCGACCTTTATAAGGGTTAAAGACAGCACAAACTCACGTCCCATATATTGTATACTTACAGGTCACATTCCAAGAGACCACCGACATGAACATCGATGCGTACGCCGTCGTGTATTCCTGCACGGACCACAGCTCCTTTAAGGCGGCCCAGCACGCCCTCCAGCGGCTGAAAGAGGAAGTCAGAGGACATAAAACGGTCATGCTCGTAGCCAACAAGGTGGATCTGGCAAGGAAACGACAAGTTAATTACGATGGTAAGTTGGCTTTGTTTGTTTGTCCCAACATCGGAAAGAGGGGTTTTGAGCAGCGATTGTCGAAACTTTTTGAACCCACGATTTTGTTCAAGAAGTAATTCCGGACTAAGAAAAATACCTGATTATTAGTAGTTATTACCAGTATTACGGTATTATTTTTATTTTGCAATGGGGTTGAGGATTAACTGGGGGAAATGATTCAGTTGTTTCTTTCCAATAAAAACAAATAAGCGATGTAATTCTGCCTTTGAAATGCGTTTGCAATTGAGTTTTATTTCGACCAGTCACGGAATACTGTTTGAAAGAATACGTTGTTTTATACGCGGCCATCAGGCATGCGCATGTGTATATGCAGGGTATACCTTGTTTGGAAAAGGTTTGATGTTCTATACACAGGGTTATGCAAAACGACTTAAACAATGGCAGCTATGGCTTTCCCCTATGACATCAAGATCTAAAGGAAAACAAATATGTGTAGCTTTGACCATACGAGAGCCTCGAAATAACTAGAAAATTATATCACAACAGCGTATAACCACAAACAAATAAAACAAACAATGATTAACATTTATATTGTTTTCCCATTTCAGAAGGCCGAATCCTCGCCCACTCCTACAACTGTAAATACATCGAGACGTCGGCGGCCTTGAACCATAACATCGACGAGCTGCTAGCGGGGCTTCTTAGCCAGATCCGCCTCAAACAGTACGGCCTGTTTCTAAGCAACGACATAGCCAATCAGAAGAAGCAACGTCATCAGAAAGGATTGACGCGCGCTTTGAAGACGGCGTTTAGGGGCGTGTTTGGAAAGAAGCAGAAAATGTCGAGCTGCGAAAATCTCTACGAAATATGAACTGTACTCGTCCATGGGGGCCAACTGCTTTTCCAAATGCCACTGAACACAGACATAAATATTTATAGTATAATATATATGATGTTGTTTATCGAGAAACAACAACATGTATGATTACAGACATAGATATCAATAGCAATGCATCTGATGTTGTATCTACCAACAAGTATGATTGGATGTACCGTCCTTGGATACCAAATGTCGCTGAATGCCATTTCTGCATTTGATTTCAATCTTGTATATAGTGATTACATTGCCAGAACACTGCCAGAATTCGTCCTTTGTCACATTTGGTGAATTGATACTAAAATCATGGTTCATAATTAAATAATGTCAATGTTGTTTCTAGCGACCGCCAAAAAAGGAGACGCTAGATAGTGTTTGAAGGATATGTTGACCTCTGAACATAAACATCATACCAGTTATGTCGATTGTTTACGTTAGAGATGTATGCATTGCTTGTGTCCAGAGGCCTGTCTTGCAAAAGTTTGTACGATAGAAGTCCTTGACAACGTGAAACTAGAGAAGAACACTACCGAAGAAAAAGCGTTAACTTTGACGTAAACGGAACATGAGTCCAAACTGTGAACTATTTGTCGTACTTTTAAGCTCGTTTAAGCTTAATTTCTTAAGCTCTATTTTCCATTTACATGTACCAATACAGGTTTATCTTTGAGATACGAATATTTGTGAGACATGCCACTATACAAAGGATGCGTCAACTTTTACAGCATTTATTTCATTTTTTATGGGGGACTCAAAAAGACATGTTGTATTTGATTTATTTATGCTTATCGAAGAAAACGAAATGGAATGGGAATCCAATGTGATATGTTTATGAAAATGCAATATCTAAAAGACTACAGTTAGAAACAGTCTATTCATGAATCCATTTTGTCCAAAGAGAATTTGTCTTTTCAAGAAACCATTGTGACATTAAGGAGACACTAAAAATGCGACTTAAATAGTATACTGATCTTTTGTAATATATGTTTTGTATATAGAAAGATATATATTTTTATGAAATAAAATGTGCAAATATACTTGCCAACGTATGCCAATGATTTTTATAGTTTGAGCTGTGAAATTGTATTAAAGGTACATAAAAGGAGATAAATGCTATATAAAACTATATTAATTGATAAACTTTTGGTCAGATTCAAATTGTTATCACCAAAAGAAAAACCATCAGCACAACTTAAACGTGAAAGCCATCAAGAATTAACCCAGATTAACCAGTTTAATTGTGTGATTCTTCACCCCCTGACCTTGACAGTTGATACACAAATGTTTGAACCGACCATTCAGAATTCGTCATTTCGAATAAGTAAACAAACAGGTTGTTGATAAACATGATTGAATTGGAGACTACTATATTTCAAGCACAAAACAACTTATTTTAAATGAGTCTATTTAATACGGTCTCAATGCATTCATAAACTAATTCTCATGACTTTTATGAACATAATAAAAGAACTCCATATATTTTTTCAGTAATTTATTTGTACTCTTCTCCTTTGATGTGCCTTTAAAGTCATTGTGACAAATTTGTGGCATCGCCCTTCATGTGCGATTGTCTCTTTTTTGTCACACTATCAATTCTAAAACTATCTGCTGCCGTTGCGTTAAAACGAATATATGTTTATTCATTTTCGGTTTCAAAGCTAAACATCAGACCACACTGAGACAAGATATGTCAATGACGACAAACCCCTGCATAACACCGTGATCTATTCGTTGATGTAGAGTAGGTTGCAACAAGACATTGTACCACATAACTGGTAATAGTGGCTGCTCGCCATTGCACTCTGGATAACCGGATAGCGGATAGCAGTACAGCTGTCAAAGAGTAATGATTAGTTATAACAAGGGGAATGGTGCGATGAAACTGCTAAACATCTCAAAGGAGTAATTTCCACAAAGTGCTAGCTTCCGCAAAGACGTAACTTCCGTAAAGAGGTAACTTCTGTAGAGCAGTTACCTAAAAGCAGTAACGTCCGCAAAGCACCAACTTACGCAAAGAGACAACTTCAGCAAAGCGTTGCTTTATACAAAGCGGTAACTTCTGCAAAGCGGTAACTTCCACAACGCGGTAACTCTCAGCTACGTTACTCTTACATAATTTAGCGAAATGTGACATTGACCAATGAGAAAGAGTATGTCAAATTGTAACAATGCGTAACAACTCAAACGTCTTTGCGTACATAGTAGATTGATATATAAATAAACATCATTTTTATGAAATTGAAATATTTACGACTTTTTATCTGACTGTCGATACATGCTCTTACAGAGAACTTCTTAAATGGTTTGACGAGAATGCAGCTGCGCGTAACAATAATACCGTGTGGCAAATAGTAATTCATCTTTGTAATAATTAATAGAAATCATATGGACAAAAGCAGGCTATGACTTTCGTACGTTGAAACTTACGTTAACTACTAGAATCTAAAGTCGTTATAGATTACCAAAGCCGAAGTACCAAGTAATAACCGGGTCAAGCTAAGACGAACCACCGGTATTCTTCTTCTAAACTAGATTCGGTTCTTCATTGGCGGTTTAGGTTTGGTCTTCTATCATCCTTTACTATGGATCAGTCATTGCACTTTCTATAACTGATATATCATAAACGCGGCCTGGAATCACAATAAAGCAACCAAGACCGAACATGTGTACTGATAATCCGTACCCTTTTGCAACTCACAGGAACGACTCCATCGTCTTAATCCGAAACAATATCTTTAACAGATGCCCATCTTTGGACATTTTCTTTGGTCTTAGCCAAAAGGAAATATCTATGAAAAGAAATTAAGTCGTTCTTGAGCGGGGATAGATTAGATTATCTCGATGGCCTACGTGAATGACGAAGAATTGAGACAATGTGACACTGGGGGATTGCCATTCGTACATTAGATTCTTGGATAGAAATTTGGGCCTTTAGTACTTTAACGGCCAAGACCTGATTAATAATATTTCTCGGTCAAGTAACGCTTCTCCAATTGTTACAAATGTACTTTTCGCATTTACTCGTCCATAAAAAGGCACAATTGAACAAGTCAATCGTCTTTCGACACATTTCAAAGCGGAAATGAAAAAGCCGTTCGTATTTAACGGAGATCTTGTTAGTAGAATGAACAATTCATCGGCATCTACTTGAGATCTTGTTCAGAAATCAATTAACCCATTTCTCTGTATGACAAAATGTGACTTGCTCGATTTGGAAAACACACACACACACAAAACTGCAACAAATGAGAGGAATTGTAAGAAAAATCATTCAAATTTGGTATATATAAAAAACATCATTGGCAAAGCGGATAGATAGGTCAATGGGTAGCTGCACATACAAATGCTTTAACCACAAAATAGAACATCATCCCAATAGAGACTCGCTTAAATACACCCTTGAGACGGCATGGTCACTATACGTAAGTGATTGATGGAACATTTAATCAAGTATAGGCAATGTTCTATGATAGCTGTGATTTGTTTACGACGAGAAACGTCGTACAGCCTTCAGTTTGCCGGATGAGATGCATTTTTTTTCCACTGGAGAAAACCCCGATGGATATCTGATTTAATGCAAGGACAAACATACGTTTTAAAGGACAAAACGCATATGTTTGATAACAAATGAAGCAACGGAAAGAGAAAATAATTGTAGTAACAGTCTCAAAAGAGTAACGTCTTGTTTTGCCGATGGTCTTTTTGTTATTCACTTTTCTTATTCTTCTTTTTATCATTATTATTTGTTTTACATAAACACTCCTGATGTAAACATCTTTTCTTTTGTATGAAGTTAAAAAAAATGTTCGTATATAAAATGTCATTAAGACATTTTGCTGTAAACAATAAGTATGCAAATATTACAGATATAGCTAACAGGATACATGACTCCCATCATCAATGTCAAAAATTTAACCATTAGACCCTTTCTGAATGACTGGCGTCCAGAACAAAGATAGCCTCATACTAAATAACTTCTCCCGTACTGTCTTAGAGTATTTGCTTTAAACCAAATTGGCCGTATGCTGTGATTCGGACCATCTCGCTACAATACTAAAAAAGCCTTTGCACAAAAAGCTTGCTTATATGAAACCAAAACATTGCGTTTGGTGGTATATATTTTATATCAAACATTACATTTGATGGTATATGTTATATATCATTTACTTAGGTAAGAAATGAGTGTCATCCTTTATTTGATTGCTCTTTATGTTCACATTATAACACATCATAATTTACAATTAATTGACTAAGTAGAACACCATATCTAACACAAAAAGAGACGGAGACAAAGGAGAGAGAGTATAGAGACAGGTAGAAGGTTTACAAATCATATCAACATTTATATAAATACATACAATATATACATCTATATTGTAAGTAGGCACATGTTTTCAAATTTATGTCAATTTTTTAATCAAAGGTTATAGTGAGACAAAGAGTGTCATCCTTTTTCAAAGGTATCTTGTAGTCTTGATCGCATAGGCGGATCGAGACGGAAAGTGCAACAAAAATAAAGCTCCTTGATCACATAGGCGGATCGAGACGGAATGTGCAACAAAAATAAAGCTTCTTGATCATTGAGACCAATCCTTCTTGCAGTTCTGTTTTGGAACGAGTTACGGTCTTGTATCCAGGCAACAGTTCTGAGAGAGATGTTTATTACGTTCTGGAAATAACTAGTTTCAACTAGATTCAGCGTGTTCGAATTTGATATTAGTTGAGTGCAAGAACATTGGTGAAGTTTGATTGTATAAAAGACATTTTGATATGTTTTTAAAGTTTGTGTTTTCATGTTCCATTTAAAATATAAAACCTGTCGTAACTTCGTAAGTGATATAGACTGATATTGTATTAAGGCTTCTCTTGCGGTTTGTACAACAGGTATCTTAATATGGCGAAGCTAGAAGGTAATTCTACAATATAAGAAGCAAGGTCCAGTGTTCGACATTTCTATAATCCACACTCGACTCAAGCACTGGTTACATGTATGTATTCTGAAAGCAGAAAGAGAGGGATAAATAGAATTTGTAACAACCTTGGTTCACAATCGATGTATAAGCAGTATGAACAGAACAGGCCAATCCATTATTTAACCCTTATGGTGTTTGGTAATGTTCTAAAAGTATATTTTTGTGTCATCTGCTTTCCAAGACCTTAGATTTCTGCTTAATTTTGCTAAGGAAAGATACTTCGAGTAGCAAACAGGTTAGGTCATAGGCTAGTCGCCAATTTACTTGGCGGCTGGCCTGGAACTAACCGGTTTGTAAAATCATAAAGTTGGTTCCAGCACTTTGAGGATTAAATCTAAGTATAAAAATATACAACAAGGGTAGTACAAAAACTAGTAGACATGTTCAAACTAATTCAAAGTATTCTAAATTTCACGCTATTTAACATAGCATATACCGAGGGAAGTTCAAAGAAAAATTATCTCCACAAAAAATCCTTGCGAAAATCTCTCTTTTGTAAGTTGCAAGCAAATAAAGCTCTTACATTTTCAAACATTTAGGCACAATCAGGAATCTGAAAGGAAAGAGTACCAATGGGAATGATCAGGTTTTATTACATCACTCTTCGGAAAATATGTTCAAAACAACAGAAACGGGCAATATTATAGGATTAGACTAGAATATCACGTTTTTACCGGGATTTTCCGACGTATATCGAATTAAACGGGGTTAAAAATTCCCTCGGGTGCATTAGCGTCATTCATTCTGCAAGTCAATTTGCGGAAACAAAGGACGACCCGCCATTAATTCCATCTTGTTCTTCAACGCATTTCTATGGAGTATAATCCAGTATCGTGGGAGAGGATCAGCTTTTACTCATGGGATGATTGATGCTTGAATATTTTAATCTGAAACATTGTCCTTGAACCAGAATCGAGGAATACTTCGACGTTGTAAAAGGTTCTTGTGCACAGATATGAGGAAATTTGGCAATAAATCTCTGTTTCGACGTGTTTATGTTGTTGCAAAGCAACTTAAGGTGGACGTTTGCTTCTCAACCAATGCTATAATATTTCTGATTTAGCGTTTTTCTGTTTGAACGAAACAACTTAAGGTGGACGTTTGTTTCTTTTTCAATGCTATAAACCCCTTGTTTGGATTAACTCATATGGTGTTTTTAATCAATGCTATAAAACCCTTGTTTATAGTGCTTCTGTTCTAGCAAAGCAACTCGAGACAGGGGTTTGTTTCCCAACAAATGCTGTAAAACCCTTGATTTTGCGTGTTTCTGTTGGAACAAAGCAACTTGAGGTGGACGTTTGTTTCTTTATCAATGCTATAAACCCCTTGTTTGGAGCCCGTCTGTTGTTGTAAAGCAACTTGATGCGAGTGTCCGGTTCTTAACCAATGCTGAAAAAAACTTGTTTGGAGGGCTCTGTTAGTAGAAAGCGATCAATAGACAGTAGGCTGTTTGTCAACCAATGCTATAAACTCCTTGTTTATAACGCTTCTGTTGGTGCAAAGCAACTCGAGACAGGGGTTTGTTTCCCAACAAATGCTGTAAAACCCTTGATTTTGCGTGTTTATGTTGGAACAAAGCAACTTGAGGTGGACGTTTGTTTCTTTATCAATGCTATAAACCCCTTGTTTAGAGCCCGTCTGTTGTCGTAAAGCAACTTAAGGCGAGTGTCCGGTTCTTAACCAATGCTGAAAAAACCTTGTTTGGAGGGCTCTGTTAGTAGAAAGCGATCAATAGACAGTAGGCTGTTTGTCAACCAATGCTATAAACTCCTTGTTTATAACGCTTCTGTTGGTGCAAAGTAACTTGAGACAGTCTTTTTTTTATCTTCCAATGCTATAAACTCCTTGTTTATAACGCTTCTGTTTGTGCAAAGTAACTTGAGACAGTCTTTTGTTATCTATCAATGCTATACGCCCCTTGTTTATAAGGCTTCTGTTGGTGCAAAGTAACTTGAGACAGGCTTTTTTATCTATCAATGCTATACGCCCCTTGTTTGGAGTGCTTCTAATGGTGGAAAGCAACTTTAGATAGATGTGGGTTTTTTTAACCAATGCAATAAGCCCCTTGTTGAAAGTGCTTCTAATGGTGGAAAGCAACTTAAGAAAGATGTGGGTTTTTAACCAATGCAATAAGTCCCTTGTTGAGAGTGCTTTCTGGTGGAAAGCAACTTTAGATAGATGTGGGTTTTTAACCAATGCAATAAGTCCTTGTTGAGAGTGCTTTGCTGGTGGAAAGCAACTTTAGATAGATGTGGTTTTTTAACCAATGCAATAAGTCCCTTGTTGAGAGTGCTTCTGCTGGTGGAAAGCAACTTTAGATAGATGTGGGTTTTTAGCCAATGCAATAAGTCCCTTGTTGAGAGTGCTTCTGCTGGTGGAAAGCAACTTAGATAGATGTGGGTTTTTAACCAATACAATAAGTCCCTTGTTGAGAGTGCTTCTGCTGGTGGAAAGCAACTTTAGATAGATGTGGGTTTTTAACCAATGCAATAAGTCCCTTGTTGAAAGTGCTTCTGCTGGTGGAAAGCAACTTACGATAGGGTTTTTTAACCAATGCAATAAGTCCCTTGTTGAGAGTGCTTCTGCTGGTGGAAAGCAACTTTAGATAGATGTGGGTTTTTTAACCAATACAATAAGTCCCTTGTTGAGAGTGCTTCTAATTGTGGAAAGCAACTTTAGATAGATGTGGGTTTTTTAACCAATGCAATAAGTCCCTTGTTGATAGTGCTTCTAATGGTGGAAAGCAACTTTAGATAGATGTGGGTTTTTTAACCAATGCAATAAGTCCCTTGTTGATAGTGCTTCAAATGGTGGAAAGCAACTTAAGAAAGATGTGGGTTTTTTATCCAATGCAATAAGTCCCTTGTTGAGAGTGCTTCAAATGGTGGAAAGCAACTTTAGAAAGATGTGGGTTTTTTAACCAATGCAATAAGTCCCTTGTTGAGAGTGCTTCTAACGGTGGAAAGCAACTTTAGATAGATGTAGGTTTTTTAACCAATACAATAAGTCCCTTGTTGAGAGTGCTTCTAATTGTGGAAAGCAACTTTAGAAAGATGTGGGTTTTTTAACCAATGCAATAAGTCCCTTGTTGAGAGTGCTTCAAATGGTGGAAAGCAACTTTAGATAGATGTGGGTTTTTTAACCAATGCAATAAGTCCCTTGTTGAGAGTGCTTCTGCTGGTAGAAAGCAACTTTAGATAGATGTGGGTTTTTTAACCAATGCAATAAGTCCCTTGTTGAGAGTGCTTCTGCTGGTGGAAAGCAACTTTAGATAGATGTGGGTTTTTTAACCAATACAATAAGTCCCTTGTTGAGAGTGCTTCTGCTGGTGGAAAGCAACTTTAGATAGATGTGGGTTTTTTAACCAATGCAATAAGTCCCTTGTTGAGAGTGGTTCTGCTGGTGGAAAGCAACTTTAGATAGATGTGGGTTTTTTAACCAATGCAATAAGTCCCTTGTTGAGAGTGCTTCTAATGGTGGAAAGCAACTTTAGATAGATGTGGGTTTTTTAACCAATGCAATAAGTCCCTTGTTGAGAGTGCTTCTGCTGGTGGAAAGCAACTTTAGATAGATGTGGGTTTTTTAACCAATGCAATAAGTCCCTTGTTGATAGTGCTTCTAATGGTGGAAAGCAACTTTAGATAGATGTGGGTGCTTTAACCAATGCAATAAGTCCCTTGTTGATAGTGCTTCTAATGGTGAAAAGCAACTTTAGATAGATGTGGGTTTTTTAACCAATGCAATAAGTCCCTTGTTGATAGTGCTTCTAATGGTGGAAAGCAACTTAAGAAAGATGTGGGTTTTTTAACCAATGCAATAAGTCCCTTGTTGAGAGTGCTTCAAATGGTGGAAAGCAACTTTAGAAAGATGTGGGGTTTTTAACCAATGCAATAAGTCCCTTGTTGAGAGTGCTTCTAATGGTGAAAAGCAACTTTAGATAGATGTGGGTTTTTTAACCAATGCAATAAGTCCCTTGTTGAGAGTGCTTCTAATGGTGAAAAGCAACTTTAGATAGATGTGGGTTTTTTAACCAATGCAATAAGTCCCTTGTTGAGAGTGCTTCTAATGGTGAAAAGCAACTTTAGATAGATGTGGGTTTTTTAACCAATGCAATAAGTCCCTTGTTGAGAGTGCTTCAAATGGTGGAAAGCAACTTTAGATAGATGTGGGTTTTTTAACCAATGCAATAAGTCCCTTGTTGAGAGTGCTTCTAATGGTGGAAAGCAACTTTAGATAGATGTGGGTGCTTTAACCAATGCAATAAGTCCCTTGTTGAGAGTGCTTCTAATGGTGAAAAGCAACTTAAGATAGATGTGGGTTTTTTAACCAATGCAATAAGTCCCTTGTTAAGAGTGCTTCTAATGGTGAATAGCAACTTTAGATAGATGTGGGTTTTTTAACCAATGCAATAAGTCCCTTGTTGAGAGTGCTTCTAATGGTGAAAAGCAACTTTAGATAGATGTGGGTTTTTTAACCCATGCAATAAGTCCCTTGTTGAGAGTGCTTCTAATGGTGGAAAGCAACTTTAGATAGATGTGGGTTTTTTAACCAATGCAATAAGTCCCTTGTTGATAGTGCTTCTAATGGTGAATAGCAACTTTAGATAGATGTGGGTTTTTTAACCAATGCAATAAGTCCCTTGTTGAGAGTGCTTCTAATGGTGGAAAGCAACTTTAGATAGATGTGGGTGTTTTAACCAATGCAATAAGCCCCTTGTTGAGAGTGCTTCTATTGGTTAAAAGCAACTGTTTCGCCACCAAGGCTGTCTGGAATAATACAAGCATCCCTGATGGTATAATTGCCTGTTCATGAAGATTCAACACCACGAAGCAATCAAGACACATGCAGCAACCAGGAGCGTTTACAGTCTCACCATGTCTTTTTTTAAATTTTAGTAAGTTGTCTTTCTCGTGATGTGCTATATTTTAAAAAGGCAGATGTTAATGTAGCGGCCTTCATTATTAAAGTCAAATACATCTAACCGTAGTGTCTGGGTTTAGACAGTACCGGGGTGTGATACTAATCTTAGTATCAACAGGTCATATGCTATGGTACAGTGTATTGTTGGAGATGCCTTATGAATATGGGCTTCGCTTATAAGTATCTTTTACCTGCCTTGTATAGCAATCACAGGCACCACACTAACCTTTACACATCTTAACCATTATAATACTGGAACCGACTTCATGCTCATGCAAACAGGTAAGATCCAGGCCAGCCGCCAAGTCAATTGGCGACTGGCCTGTGATCTAACCTGTTTGCTACTCTGATTATCTTTCCCTATAAAAAATAATCGGATTTTTAAGGTTTTGGAAAGCAGACGGCGCAAAAATCTATTTTTAGAAAATTACCCAGTATTGTAAGGGTTGATGCGACGTATGGTTGTTACGAAACAAGCAGTACTTCCGTCAGACACGTGGTTTGTCAAAGTGGAGAGATAATTGTATAAAATAATTTCTCCCTTGGGGTTAGAGTGACAGCTCCGCTTCATACCACAATATACGCCGTGTCGCAAGAAAACCGACCAGTGTAAGGGAGGGATCAACCCTTAGATTGCTGGAAAATGTTCAAGAAATAGATTTTTGTGTCGTCTACTTTCGAAAATCTGAGATAGCTGCTTTATTTTGATGAGAAAAGATACTCCGAGTAGCAAACAGGTTAGATCAAAGGCGAGCCGCCAATTTACTTTGCGGCTGGCCTTTGATATAAACTGTTTGCATAAGCATGAAGTCGGTTTCAACACTGAAAGGGTTAATTATCCGTCGAATATTAGCTTCTCTTGGAATGCTTCGTGGACGTGACTTGTATGTTTGTCATTGTGTGGCAGTAGCAAGTTATAGTTCGTATGTCAGTGTTTTGTATGATATTTTACATTTTAACAACACTTGTGTCAGTCGTATTTCGATGTACGCCTCATAAGAGATGTATATGTAGATAGCCCAAGTTTATTAAACTAAACAAACCACCAGTGCGAGCATTGTGCATGAGTTGCCGGATTCACCTTGCATCCTTTTAATAATTCCCATTCGGTGCGAGCACTGTGTATGTACATGTACAGTGAAACCTCGTTTATCCGGACCCCGATTATCCGGTTGTCTCACAATCCGAACGAAATTGTAAGGGAACGGAACTATTGGACCAGTTTGTTGCCAGTTTGTTTGTCGTGACGAGCAATTTCTCCTTTTCCCACAATATTTTCTGCCATATCAGATTATTTTTGAATTTCATCACGTCTTGAAATGTCGTCTGCAAACTGTTTCAATTTTGGACGGTCGACAATTTGGCGTTTGCTAAAGGGTTATAAGTATACACGTGCATACAGACTGTTTATGTCTTAATGTGTATAAGAACATGCTCTGCTTCATTAGTCCGGATGATTCGGTAATCCAGACATTTTGTTGGGAACGGACGTGTTCGGATAAACGAGACATCACGGTACCTGTATACAAAGAGCGGGATGGATAGTGATTGGCATAAGTTGGAAGAGCTTGCTTCTCAGTCTATTAGGAATAAACATTTTTAAACAAAGTACAAGCCTTAAACCAACCAAAATGGTTCAAATGTCGATGACAGCTGATATGTACATGTTCCTGTTAACCCTTTATTCTGCTATTCCTTCGACCGACAGTCTAGTTCCAACACAGGTAGCATTCTATTAACTTTTTACTTGAATACCTTGATTTCTTTATTCATGTTTTGGAAAAAAAGACAGACTCGAACCTGGGATCCCGAACTGGGATCTTCAAGTCCAAAAACCGCCATATTAACCACTGGGCCACACATCAGTGTTTTTTTCTTGAATTTCGGGAAAAGGTGCAAACCTGTTGAATTTTGGAAGTTATAGCACTGACATTGCTGCATAGGAAACGTGGTATGATTTTAAATCTTTGGGGAAAATGCGTGACTTAAAAGATTTTTTGGGGAAAATGCGTGACTTTAAAGAGACTTCTATTCTTGTATACTCCCTTGTTGTCAAGGGCGAGAAAGCCATACTCATGACCTAAGCATTTCTTTGCAAAGGTCTGGTTACCCCTTATTGCAGGGCGCTACGCCGAATTAAGCAGATTTCCATTACGGACAGTCTGACAGGCTGGTATAATTATAGAATAATACAGGAACTCCGGACGTGAAGCCGGAACCAGGCCGGAATTCGAGGACATTTTGATCGGAGAGAAAACATATTACGCTGGGTACCAGAAACGTAACTGTAAACCAAAGCTCCCGGAAGGTGTTGTTATTCCCATGCATTTTTCTCGTTTTATAACAGAGGCCCATAAAAGGCACGTTCCAAATTGGAAATTTCTTTCAAATCATGCAGTTTTTCAAGAATTTAAAGTCACGTCAGCCTTTTTGGTTTCCCAATTCAGCAATTTCATCGATACAGTCAACAGCCCGAGGCCTCTTTCCAATTTATGGGAAAAAAAGACATGATTCCTTTTTTTTGTTTACAATCAACATGTGCTAAAAGGTGCTCGTTCAAAGAAGTGAGAGAATTGAGATATTAATGCTATATGTACGCACATAATTATTGGGTTTGGATTTTGGCCACTGTCTTCTGACTATGGACATCATTTTTAGATATGAGTTGAACTACACATATATATTTTTTACGTATTAAGCACTGTCTTTGCTTTACTAAATTGGGTTGTTTGTATGTATGTACTTACATGTATTGTCCATTCTTCGTGTTTGTATATATGTTGTGCTGACGATGAACGAAAGTGTTCGTGTCATGAAATAACCTTCTGTGATGGTAATTACCGGCACACTTCTGCCTTTCATTATTGGTTAGTGGGGAGAGACGAATGAATCATGCCGCATTTACTTCATTTTACGTAAGAAAAAAAGATATGTATCGGCCTTGTCAGTTAGTTTCCTTTTTTCACCTACTTTTGCCAATGACGGCAACAGTGTGTATCCTGCATGATTTGACCATCAACTTTCCGGTTCTGGTGGTATATGATAACCCATGCTTTGTAACGACGTTACGTCGAACACTCGGTATAGAAATTGCAGCAGACGGGTGAAGTTTTTGGGTCATTCGCGCCCGTCGACTGTGATTTCTCTTGGCCATCTTGTTCGGACATAAGATCGTAACCATTGGTCAAGTGTTCCCCACCTGTAAAAGTTTACATATTTGTACATTTATCAATGCGAAACCAGTGATTGATATATAAACTCAGAGATAAGAAAGTAGGGATGGAACCGATAAACAATTTAATTATTGTATGTTTGATTAATTTCATTAAAACATACAACACTATTTACATTACATGTTATTATATATTATAAAAATAAGTAGATATATAGATGGATTGACAGATTAATTTCAATATTGAGTAGCATAACAAAAATAACAGCACATGCATTTAAAATTATCAATACATTGAATAAACTAATGAAATGTAAATGATTGTATTATGACCAATGCCAGAATTACATCAACATCAAGGATTACACAAAAAAGAGAAAAATCCCTTATTTCAGTGTGGTTCTTAAAATTGAATGGTGGTCCGACATAGTGAGACATGAGCTATGAAGAACATATTTAAAGTACGTTATTATTAAGAAATCAACGGTGTATATCATACCGTACCTTATCACAGGTGCTGTAGTTGCCGATTTCACTGTACTGTACTGTACTGCACTGTACTGTACTGTACTGTTCTGTACTGTACTGTATTGTATTGTATGCATTCATTGCTCTTGTACTGTGCCTCTCCTCATGTTCTACAGTGATGAGGTTACAACGCTATTTCGCCAGAGCCCATCGATAGAACATCCATCACTGGGAAAACCATTCATTAGCACTTGTCTCTTACTAGAGTAAACGATTTGAACTAATTAACGACACCGCTGTGGGAAATTAGTTCTTTGGGCGCCGACGTGAATTGACATAAACGAATCACATTTTGAATGGATTAAGGAAGAGGCGTTGTTTTTCATTATCGCAGCAACCCGTTCAAATCGCACTCTGTCTCAATGTGTTACGCCATAACGTTTTCTTTCTTGGCACAGACGACATGAGTCACAACAGAGGACATTCAATAAATGAAGAAATCTTATTGTTACAAGTGTTACTATTCGCCCTTGGCCATAACCGTTTCTAAGAATTATGTCAAATCTGCTGAATCCGTTGAAATGTTCATCTTTTAATGATATGTTTAATTATTTAGCCTTCTGAAAAAATAACATGTTTAAAGAAAGCAGCTATGTAAAGGTACGGTCTTTATTTCAGTAATTGTATTTCCGGTCAGAGTCGTTCTGGAACACCAAATATAGCACAATCTTATCAAAATGCAGCAAGTAGACAGCAGAACACACGTATACACATTGCAATAAGAAGTCTAGACAACTGAGCGGGACCCAATTATAGTCACTACAAGATGTAGAAACCGATATTTAAGCATTGGCATCTGAATACGAAGACATCAACAAAGAAGTATATTGCAATGATCAAATGTCCAACATTGAAACCATAAAGCTGTGTACAACCTACGGATACTAACCTCAGGAGCCGGATGAAAAACAAGCAACAATGTTAAGCACGCGTTGTCCTGATTTTCTACGAAGGAAAAAGCAGGGAAATGGTATTCAAACTTATTTATTTTACATCGATTGTGAAACAAGTTCTTACAACTTAGATTAATCACTCTCGATTCTGCTTCCTGGATACATAACCAGTACTCGCGCCGAATGTAGATTAATGGAAGTTCACAACTTAGATCCTGCTTTTAACGGGATTCGAACCCACGACTCTCATGTCCAGAAGCCTACGCTCTACCCCTGGACCACTGTCCTCCACAATTGGAAATGGTATTGCGTCTTCTATGCTTTCGATTAAATGTTTTGATACATAGACTGGCTTCAATATCGATATATCTCATACTGAACATCAAAACAAACGATGGCTTACCTGCATATAACTTCCGGTAAACAGGAGATGATTAAAAATCGAAAACCAAATTCAGCACGGATTAGACAAGTAATGTTTGGGATCAAGGGGGTTTTCAGGGTTGATATATATTTCTAATTTGATCAATATGACTAAGCAAGTATTAAAAACAAGATTGAAACCCCATATCAACAGGAAAAACAAAAAGATTGCTACATTTACACGCTAGTAATCTGAGTTCTTGAAATGATATGGCCTGGATCCGGGTGGGTTCAAAATCCCAGTGACGCAAATCAGATTGTTATGGGAGATAGTCTTCTGACTGACTAACGGATTACAAATGGGTATAACCGGCTTGCTCAGCCCTTTTGGACAGTTAAGTATGGAGTCCTACTCCATCATTGAGGGCCGGGCTTCGCAGAATTAATGTAAAAATGTTGACGCGATGTGAAAGCAATACATTTTTCTTCTTAAAGAAACAACGACATCAACTTGTACCGGTATTTGACCCAATTGAAACGAATTACCGAACATGTTGACGGATCACCGAATAGAGCGTTTCTCGGTTGTAAATGAGTCCCTCGGCCAGATTTATGTTCTAAATCGGGAAACATTGGGGAGAGTTAGTTATTTGGAAACGAACACGTGAAAACCCTTTAATAACATCAACGCGTGCCTTCATAGTTTAGTTTGTGACATGCCCTATCAGAAAACAATGGTAGATGATGATCCTAAATAAACATCATCATCTCTTTTTTCAATAGAAAATGAGGATAAACCAGTGTCAAAAGAAAGCATTGTTGCACGCCTTTGGAAGTTCCATATGTTTCGTCGGAATATTGCGACGAGTAATGTATAGCACCGTTGTTGCTTTTATTTTGTCGTTGTTGTTGCTTTTGTTGTTGTAATAGTAGTAGTAGTAGTAGTAGAACTTCTTATTATCATTATCATTATTTTTCTTATTATCATTATTAATATTGCTTCTATTTTTTTCTTTGTCTTCATCTTTTTCTTCATCATATTTTTCTTATTGTTATTTTTCTCATTATTCTTATTTTTCTTCTTCTCCTCCTTTTTTGTTGTTGTTTTATTTTCGGCCGCCTTGTTTTTGACCAGATAAAAAATATTGTTGGGTTTCTTTTGTGGTTTTCTTGTTGTTCTTTTTCAGTTTTTACCAGACATAAATCCCCAAATGAGGGGAAACATGTTTGGAGTCTCGATTAAGACAATATTGGCTTTAAAATCTATTTGCAAGACAAATTGTCTTTCATTCGTAAATGGTATGGTATGAAACCATAGAGTAGAATTAGCCTATACAGTGATTCTAAATGTGTCTACTGTATCTAAATATATCCCTTTTAACACACAGACTAATTTAGACGTGTAACAACCCTTCTGACGAAAACAGAACCCGACCCTTGTCCTCGACGTCTCTGAAGGCTTAAATGACTGCTTAAACGTCTATGGTCCCTTATGAATGAGTTTATTGGTCTGGTAGCGAATTTTTTTACTATGCTATAAGCACATGGCTTCATTTATTTAAATCCGTAAGAAGAGGGGATGGGGTAGGCACTTAAAATAAAAAAAGATTTGTGGAGTAGTTTACAATAATTCTGACTTAAGGACTTCACCTAAATTGGTTATTAGAGACATAGGTTTCAGCATAAATGATTTGATATTTGTTCACATTTTGATTGGCAACCGATTATATTTGTGGAATCTTGTGACTAAATCAAGTTATAGCAACCACAGATATCATGTAATAAAAAAGAGATACAGTACGTGTCCTTTGGGATATTGTAATATTTAATGTAAACGATCTTGAAAAAAAATGAGAAATTCGATCGTGACAAGCAGTCTTCCTTTAATCTCAAATGGCTGCTTTCATGTATAAGAATTGTCATGGGGAAAAGCAACATGTGGCTACAAAATGTACATCTACGTTTAAGAATAATAAACTAGTTTAGCGACGTGTGGATACAAAATGTGATAAACGTCTGAAAATATCAAGTGGTTGTTTGCGTTTTATGGCTACACAATGTGCATGTACGTTTGAAAATTATTAAAATAGTTAAGCGATTTGTTGCTACAAAATGCTGCATGTGCATTTTAAGAATCATAAAGTGGTAGAGCGTGTTGTGGCTACAGAATGATGCATGTAAGATTAAGGATCATAATATGATAAAGCGACTTATGTTGGACTACAAGAAAAGCATGTTCAATATAAATGATCTTCTAATTCTGTTCGCAAATCGTTTAACGGATCTCGGCATCAGGTTTCATGGCAGGTTTTAAAAGACGTCGACTGATGACATATTGTGGTATTTCTGGAGACGTTGAAGTCCTATTGCTGATTGGTGTCTTATTGTTGATATAAAACTGTAGAGCCTTAATGCGTTTTATGACGACCATTTCCGTTCCACGGGTTATATTTGGGCGTCATAAGGATTTTTATTATGTTCATCCGAGGCGATGTAGGTAGCTACGTCACAATGTTCTAATGAAGAGCCCCGTTAAAACCATTTGAATGAGAATTCTCTCCACACGCATGCGTATTTTTCATTTACACAAAAAAGTACATATGAGATTTAAAGGCACATGAAAGGGTATGAGAACAAACAAATTACTGAAAAAATATATGGAGTTCTTTTAATAATTTCATAAAAGTCATGAAAACTAGTTGATAAATGCTGTGAGACCCTTTTTAATAAACTCCTTTAACATTAGTTATTTTGTGCTTGAAATATAGTGTCTCGAATTCAATCATGTTTATCAACGATCTAGTGTTTACATATCTTAAATAACGAATTCTGATTGGTCGGTTTAAAGATTTGTGTATCACGTGACCATGTCAGAGGTGAAGAATCAGGCAATCTGGATTATTTAATTGGCTTATTTGGGTTATTTCTCATTGGCTTTTACGTTTAAATTCAAAGTTTGCTGTCGAGCCATTAGGGTGATAACTATTCGAATCTGAACAAATGTTTACCAAATAATATTTTTTGATATAGCATTTATCTCCTTTTATGAGCCTTTAAGACTTACTACTTTTTTGTAAGCGCACAATGAAAAAACGAATCTTTTTGAGACATGCCCCTGTTAACTGTTCGTCATACAATTCTTGGGTAGATACCATTTTCCGTTCACGTCTAAGGTCACGCTTTTCTAAGGTAACTCATATCCTCTTTATACATGTAATGACGTATACGAAGAAAGCTTTGAAGAACCTTTGTGAGACAGTGAACTTGGAATCACGTTGTTCCTCAACACGTGTGATCTAATTCCTACCATCGATAAACCAGGCGGTCATGGCAGTTAGACTCAAAGCTGTCAGGCGAGGTTGTCGCTAGACACAATAATGCAAGTACAATAGTCTGAAATAAAAAGGAAATATCTAAGGAAGGAACAGGGGCTTTTCGTAAATGGTAGGTTTTCAGTTAGTTTGAATAAGTATTAAAGTATAGGAGACATACAATTTAACCTTTCGTTTTCACATATTACGTTCGAAATTAAAGGATATTTGAAAAAGTATTAAACCATACGAGACATACAATCGAGCCTTTGTTTTCACAAATGACGTTCGAAATCAAAGGCTATTTGTGAAGATGCTGACGCAGCAGCTTTGACGTTTTGTCGATTTGCTGGATTGGTTTTCGGTCTTCCTGGCCCTCTAAATTACCGATTTGCGGCAGTGTGCAGTCTGATTTTGTTTTTTATTTTGAAATTGTGATTGGTTAGTGTTAACAGTCAGGCGAAGAGTCGCCACTTGTTCTTCTCTGCTTTGGCAGCCAACATACATGTAGATAGCATGGGGTCCTGTGTGGCCCAGTGGTGATGATGACTGACTTAGAACTTGAGAGCCCTGATTTCGAGCCCCACCGACACTCCTGGTTTCGTGGGAGTACCCTTTGGCAAGTCACTTCAGAGCCCAAGCCGAGTACTAGTAAATCCAGGGGAGCCGTTGAATAACTGGAAAATTGTATACACGGCGTAAACATCACACACACAAAAACCAGCAATGGTCGAGGTGTTATTCCATGATGTTTATGACATCGTGTTTCGTAACATAACTGAATCACGATCGACTCGCTTAAAAAAGAAACACAAAGAGATTGTCACCTGGGAGTGCGTAGGTATTATATGCTACTCGTTTTCTTATATGAAATATGTCATTCATAAACAGTATTTACCGCCTACATGTACCTTTATATAAGACTAGATTCACATATAGACTAATCATGTGTATTTTGATACATGTATCATTTACTCGTCATGGCATTAGTAAAAATTGATTGTTTTGTTGCTTTCTTTGGATTTCATCATGTCAACATCGTATGAAGACCAGATACATATTTAGACCAACACTTTATATTCTGAAATCCTTTACTTGAGTTCGAATTGGTACAAATTGGTTGTTTTGTTGCTCTCTTTGGATTTCATCTTGTCAACATCGTATGACTTATATTGCAATACTCGGCTTCTGAACCCATAGGGAATATCCCAAGCTATGCTGTTCTTAAGAGATCGTCAGGCCGAATAGAACGCCGGTATTCCGTAAGTCAAAACATTGATAAAGTCACAGATGATTTTTATATTCACAATACAGTGTATGTCAAATTGGATCAACACGAAGGAAAACTAGAGGTAACGTTGGGCTTAGTTAAGTTTAAATTGATTTTTCTTATATCGATTGTGAAACAAGTTCCTTAAACACATTCACTTTGCCACTCTCGATTCTGCTTCCTGGATACTTAACCAGTTCACAAACCAATTCTGCGGTTAAGTCCCGGTATCTTCACATCGCCGCTAACGATGATCAAACCCAGGATTCTCGGTATCAAAGACCGACGCTCTAAAACTGAACCATTGCTGCTCACAATATTTTGGGCTTAATTCGTAGACGAGTGTTTAAAACTTGGACTGGTGTCAAGGCTTGCACTTCGCTTGCTGACAGTGGTCATTGTATTTCCTGTGAGGAGTATGGTGGCAAAAGGTCATAACAAGAACCATACAGCAATGGTTTGGCCACAATACGCTATGGGTGATAGGCATGAAATAACGTATGGAAATAGAACTTCCATCGAAAAACACAGTCCTTGTTTGCATCTTTTGAGTAGGGTATGGTAACTGAACAATTTAAACAAGCAAAGAAAGGTGGATTAGTAGATTAAGGCCTTTGTCCCATTAAACAATACACATATAAAGACTGATGAGCCGTTTAGCTAAACATGTATGGTGTTTTATTTATTTTTAAGGTGTATGCATTACATAAGATTTAACATAGAGGGCATATGAACTATTCAATTTTGTGTTATGTATTCGTTTGCCGGTCTGGTATTTGTCGGAACCCATATTGCTGTTATAAACGTATAAAGCTACATAAATGCTAGCTGATCCCTTTTGTAGAACATGTTGAAGTACATGTAACTTTTTGAACTTGACTGTGAAAAGATAAAACAATGTCTCCATTTGACACATAATGTTCCATATAGGGATATGTAATCGGCTTACTAAAACAAGTCTGATTAAAACAAGTCTGATTCGTCTTATAACAACTGGTCTCGCTGCTGAGACTACAGATATGTGTCCATTTGATCTATAAATAGATTAAGCATTAGTAAGGATGGTAATAAGTCCTTGTACAGACAACAAAGTTCGTCAGGGTCCGATGCAATCTGAACACATCGGGTTTATCCAATGAAAACACCTCTGAAATAATAGGGATGGCGCCATATTGTTCCCGCGAGAATGACGTCACTTTTCTTTCGTTTTTAAAAATAGATCTTAAATGTGAAATCTTAAAAGTCGTTAAATTTGATCGAGGAAACCACTATACATGTCACAACAACAGTTTCGCCATTTGGTATGAGTTACTGATAAAAAATGATTAAACAGGATGTCCAACACTTCCATACACATTGAACTACTTAACGTGCACGCTTAGAAAATGTGTTAATTGGCGGATGCCGATTTACCCGAAAAATTGTATACCTACACTTATATCCGAGGTGTATTTCACAGCTCACGGAAATACCCGAGTAGTTCCGATTGGGTCCGATGCGCAATACAAGTACGTTGCCCTAATAGTAAAGACAACAAGGCTGTTATTGGTGGCATTTGAAACCAGATATCGGTGCTTTTTCCTTTACCTCTTCGCTTTCATTTGCTTCATTCATCGCATAAATAATGATACAGATACGATAAAACGATAGAAATAGGAAAAGTAGTTGATTGGTTGATTATTCGTTTGCATTTGCTTTTTTTATACCCGTTTTGCACATTATTTCAATCTTATCTTAGCGGTCAGCAAAGCTACCCACGTCAATCGCAATTTCTCTCTACACCAGGGTTTATCTTGACCCAAAACGTATAAAGTAAATGACCCCCAATTCATGGGAATGGTCCCTTAAGATCATTCGTATATGTTGAAGGGACCATAAGTTCCCCATAATAGCATAAATCAAGAGGTCAAGAGAAAACCCAGCCACTTCTGTTCAAGATCTCTTCAAACCTACTAATTGCTATTCGACATCAGCATAACTTAACAGTGGGAAGAGACGACATTAACACTGTCTCATAGACTTTATCAAACTGTGTAAATAATATCGGAATTGAGACATACCACCCCCACCCAAACCCCATCCAAATTACTGGCCGGCCGTCATGACTTCATTGCTCCAGCATAGATCATTTACATGAGGTAAGTAAGCCGAGCAGATTTGCTTCGTGAAAGATTTCCCCCTTCGTTCGCCTTAATCACTTCTGAAGCATTGGCTCTCATTTATTTATACTTCGTTTTTCAACCGTTGACGTATAAAGGATATGTCCAGATCATTAACGAATCGGGAACGGACACCCAGCGGACCCATTAGGTCCAAACTTCAGCAAGAAAAGTAATACAAGTCTCGCCTTTTTCCGATATGGTATATTTGTGATTATCCTACGTTTAGAATTAGAATCTAAACCATTCACTTCATGATACAGCGCTTTGGCGTACCTTAAGCAAACTACATAAGAAGGCAGTTGGACTACATGGAAGTATGGAAACATCAACTTACATATTACTGAAAAAGAAATGTTCACAAACGGCATTGACCCCACAAAATATCATGTTACGGTAGAATACCCATAATCCGTCGTTCTCGGCAAACGGGGTTCTAGTCTGGAACCATTTGCATTAAACCGAACAGATCCGGCCGAGACCGATGTACACCGATCATGACCGAGGTAATCCGACGAAAAGAATTATTTTCAAAATGGCGGATTATGGGTATTCTAGCTTGAGTTCCTTCCTCAGACCCATTTTCCCCCTAGTCCGAATACACCAGGCGTAGATATTTTATTCTACCACACAGTTACGGCGTGGATCATCCGAGTTGATTTCCCCCTCAATCAAATCACAAGCCCAACGTGAACATAGCAAGTGTCCTAGCCTATATCTTCCCGGGGGTTGTTTACTCTATTACGGACCTTGGTGTCAAGCGTATATAATATGTTCAAGAGTTCGTTATTCTCCCCTGAGGGGCGATGGTGTAGCGCTCCCAATTACGATGGAGCGAATGAAGTTCTGAAAAACCAATCTCGCCTCGTAATTAGAAAAATAAACGAGATGCAATTTGATAAAAAAGATGAATATCATATTATGACTCGGGGTTAATTGTAGCTCGACGGGCTAATCCGGAGCTATGATTAACGATTTATAAAGATGAAATCAAATTCTCTAAGTGGTTAATTTTGGAATTATCAAACCCGCACAAGTCGCACCCAGAAGGGTTGCATTTTCGCTGTAAAGGTGGAAGATCGTAGGTATGAGACACGTTACAGGTCGTTTCAAAAACCGAAAGCTAACATTGGTAGTAACGAATTCCTTTGGGTTCTTCCTCCGTCACTAAGAGTCGGACAACGCAACATAACTGAAATAGTGTTGACGCGGTGTAAAGCCCATAAAATACTTTACTTCAGAATTCCTTCAATATTACTTGTTTCGGGTTATGGGAATCGCATAACAACTGGGCGAAAAACACCATTTAAATGTGGTACTGATTTGTACGGAAAATTAACCGCGATTAAATTTGTTGATTAAAGGGGAAATCAACAACAACATTTGAATGACGAATCAGAACAGGATTTCTAAGACAAGCTCGACTAAATGAATGCCAAGATTTTTGCCAAGCCTTGGGGACGTGCTTTTTCGTGAGCTCCTTTCCACCAAATTGCCTATGACAATTGCTTATGAAGCAAAAGATGCGTTTATATGATAATTTGATAATTGGTAGCGCACTGAGGAGGTCTAGTTCTCTCCAGCTAATTTACCAACGGATCGTTTGTTTTGGTTTACGATTGTTCGTGCGTTCTGTTGTTGTCCGTTGTTTTTTATTTCGATGTGGATTGTTTTGTGTACAGTGTATCTTTATTTCTCCGCGGTGCCAATATTGGCATTATGTAGGTCCAAGACCAAGTTTAATCTCCGATGTTGGATGGTGTGTTGCAACATGGTTAATGTAGTTCGTCAATGATGAAATATGCTTATGTCTAGAAGCGGTCGGGGGCTTGGAAACGCACATGCGGTTCTTGTGAAGGCATACAAGGAATATTACGATTTTGACAGACTAAGGTTCAAACCCATTTACGGGGATAATACAAGATTTGTCATTTTCGCCCATTTGATTTACTTTTTTAGATTTGCATTTGTATTCAGTACCTTTTAAAACACTTTCAATCCCATTGTACTTTACTATTTATCTTTGATATGTGGTAGTTTTAAACCCATTCAATTTTGGGGTTACCTAAGTCTAAGCTAAATGACTCTACAATTATCCAAAAGATATAATTAAAATGGATATTAACTTAAGCTCAGCCAATAAGAGGATACTGCAGAGGAAACCGACGAACACTCAACCGATAAGCATTGTTTCGAAAAATAAGTGTAAGCATTTTATATTTCATAGGGAACCTAGAATACCACGTAACGAGATCAAAGTACATACGCCCAGACTTGTTGCCGCCTTGGACTTTTCCATGTTTAAAGCATGGTCACCATGCTTGAGAGGAAGGCAACGCCTAACTTGATACTAAAAGGTCCCATTTCTGAGTGGTTTCGAATCCTGATACCCTTAGACTTATATTTCGAACGACGGTTAAACTTCGGGCTGTCTAACCGAATAGATATTTACACCCAGTTTGACCTCGCCCTTAGGAACAGTTATATTTTTAGGTCTTCATTCATCAATCTTTAGCAGAAAATCACAATGAAAATGTAGAATGTTGATGATATGAAAAGAGACTAATACAACTAACAAAAATCGAATGATGTGTATGATATTATATTTAAATGCCTATCTTACAAAGAGCTTAGATGGTTGTTCTAGAATGCTACAAAACATACAGTTAGTTCCGTTGGTATTGCGAATGGTCTTAAACACAGTGTATTCCTCTCTCATGAAAAACATAAGGTGTATCCGTTCTACAAGAATATTTGGCATCTATGGCCGAGGGGTCAGAGAGCAGAACTTTAAATCACATGCCCTCCTCCGCGATGGTTCCTGTAAAGACATTTAGATTTTGTAAATGATAGTCGCCCGACCGACTGCCGATGGTTCTACCTGACTTGACCAGCCCTCATAGGATGTTGAGTATGGGGTATTCCTCCATCGTTAAAGGTCGACAATCGCATCATTACTGAAATACTGATGACGTAATGTTAAACCCATGTAAATAAATAAATAAATATGTGTAAAATGACAGGAACAATCTGCTCTTCTTGCGACAAGGTCACATTGTAATATCTCCATCATTTCTCTTGCTAGTCTGAATTGATCACATTTGCAACGTTGGTCAACCATTACAAGATATTCATGAAAACAGATTCCAAATTGGATACACCAATTGCGCTTTATTCAATTCACCAGGGGTCAAGCCCATACCATCCTCCGTTTAATGACAAGAACTAGCAATAAACGGTACTGAAATCAATGCCAATATGAGAGGAAAACGTCTTAGCTTAGGGCACATCATCTCTTTAGCTAATACGGTATTTCTTAATACGGTTATTTGCCGACCGAATTAGTTTCCCCATAAGCACAATTGATGGGAACTGTGTCATGTGAAGAGGACGCGGTTAATGGCTTTTTGGGGGGTCAAGTGGATTGTTTGTTCGGTTGACCTGGTAGCAAAGCACGTCTTTGGAAATTAATGTTACACGTGGGCGATTTGTTTGTTGGGTTAGAACATCATGCAATAGTGACGCTTTATAATGACTGCTTGGTGTGGTTTTGTTTTTCACACTGAAAGCAGTGTAATGAAGCAACATGTCTACCTAAGGTATATGGTGTCGTGTTGTAGAGAGATTCTAATAATTGTAGAAATTTCATTTTTATTTAATAAATGTTTGGTATCGTTATACAGTAAACCTCCTAATAGTTTATCCCAAAATGCCATCGACACGCCACGGTCATTGTTAACATGCCGTATGTGTATGTAACCTGTGTAATGGGACGCGGGCCTTTTTATGCAATAAAGCATTGAATTGTCCATTGCATCACGACAGACAGTGTACCTATCCGATTGCTTGTATTGTGATTTCTTGTAGTGTACGTCAGTGCCTCACAATTTTCTTTTTGATTCACATGATCTTTTCAAGAATAAATGGAAGTGTTCATTGGCGAGGAACAACTAAATCGTTGCATATTAAACATCATTTGTTAAAAATTGAAAAGAGCATTGGCCTAAATGCGATGATTCAACTTGGGACCAAGTGATTTTGAAATCAAGTCGATGAGCTAATGTATACAGAAGGGTTTCTCCAACTGCAGTAACTGGTTTCACTGTTTCTTTTAGATTTCACTTAATTGTATGCATAACAAAACATTTATACAAGTTATAACATCTTTGTTCGGCGTTTTCTGTTGTTGTTGTTGTTGTTGTTGTTGTTGTTGTTGTTGTTGTTGTTGTTGTTGTTGTTGTTGTTGTGTGTGTAGTTGGGTTTTGTTTTGCCTTTTGGGTTGTAACGTAATTTTAACAGTTTCAATTCAATTATTTATTTGGCAAAACCAGCATATAAATGCCTTTGGCCAACATTTACAAATATGGAACAGACATATTAATTATATATTAAAGCATACCTATAGTGAATCTGACTTTCAATACTGATGTTTAGAGATTTGGGCCAAACGCCGTTTAAAATGATATTTCTGTTATATACGCATTCCTTAGCAATCTGTGGCCACAAAGCAATAAAATTACCAATGATGTTATAATGTGATTTAACCAATTCTGATTCGGGAATCGAAAAATGGTCACCCAACCTCAAATCCTAGTACCAATCGCAACATAACCACCAACAAGAACGACTAAAGAATCTATCCACTATCTGGTTAGGAACAACGGTCAGAAACAACGGTCAGGAACATCGGTCAGGAACAACGGTCAGGGACAACCGACAGGAACAACGGACAGGGACAACGGTCAGGAACAACGGACAGGGACAACGTTCAGGAACAACGGTCAGGAACAACGGACAAGGACAACGGTCAGGGAACAACGGACAGGGACAACGGTCAGGAACAACGGACAGAGACAACGGTCAGGAACAACGGACAGAGACAACGGACAGGGACAACGGGCAGGGACAACGGTCCGGAACAACGGTCCGGAACAACGGACAGGGACGGTCAGGAACAGCGGACAGGGACAACGGTCGGGAACAATGGACAGGGACAACGGTCAGAAACAACGGTCAGGAACAACGGTCAGGAACAACAGGCAGGGACAACGGTCAGGGACAACGGTCAGGGACAACGGACAGGGACAACGGTCAGGAACAACAGACAGGGACAACGGTCAGGAACAATGGTCAGGGACAACAGTCAGGAACAACGGACAGGGACAACGGTCAGGGACAAAGGTCAGGGACAACGGACAGGGACAACGGTCAGGAACAACGGACAGGGACAACGGTCAGGAACAACGATCAGTAACAACGGACAGGGACAACGGACAGGGACAACACTGACCTCTTTAGAAGGACACGACTGGGGGTTTTCGCCCCCGCCAAAACTACCTCTTCACATTGATGGGAAAGCTAACTCCGTCTCTCGTTTTTAATCGAATTATAGAGACAACCGCCCTATAATGTCCATAAAGATGTCACCGTGTTACACTCTTTTACCAGATTGCGAGGATAATAGAGAATAGCAATGTGTTATGCTTCTGGGGAACTCTGGTTTCCGGTTGGCCAATACTTGGTCAGATCGAGTAGGACAGCATCAAATCAGAACAAGGAATAGATGGATGATGTTTTCTCGGAATGTAGGTATATAAGTATAAATTGCCCTCTGTATATCCGTGGAAGAGAGTCAAATAGTGCACAAGTGTGCTTCGGTCTACCGTTGACCATTTGAGCACCTTTCGTAGACTACTAATACGACACTGATTTAAATAGACCGACATAGATTTAGTAGACAGCTCGGCATATAAGGAGTCGTCCTAATGATGTTTGCTCTATGGTTTATTGCCCTGCGCTGAGGGAAAACCAACAAACACGTGTCTACGGAATATCCCGTAAATCATGTCAATCCCTTCTATATATAAATGATGCTTAGCTACCAGACGGAGTGTGAATAAAGGCTTACGATTGACATTAAAACTTGTAAATGTATTTGTCGAATTCATTTGAAGTTAGGAAAGTTCTGGACCAGAAATAATTTCAAGCATAAATGAAACTATTCCCCTATTCTGGATACTAACTACTTTAAGTTTTTTGGTGTAACAGTGAGCAAACAACAACCCTTCCTTTTATCACAATGCTCGATTTAAGCATTTATGCCAGACACAAAGGCATACAAGCTATTCTTTCATTGTTTTAATAACCTTTCTAGTGCTGGATCCGACAACATGCTCATGCAAACAGGTTAGATCCAGGCAAGCAGTCGCCAAGTAAATTGGCGGCTTGCCTGTGATCTAACCTGTTTTCTACCCTGAGGATCGTTCCTCAACAAGATTGAGCAGGTATTCAAGGTTTATGAAAGCAGACGACAAAAAAATCTATTTTTAGAAAATTACCCAGCATTCTTAAGATTAAGGATGACCCCTGCATTTGGTGACAATAAAGTTATCCAAAGACGTGTAGAACCATCAGCATTCCTTTTGCCACCAGAAACTACCTCCCATGAAACTTCAAACCAACGGTTACTGCAAGCCAGACGTACACAGACATGGGGTTGGTGTTTCCAGTACAATGCTTTTTCAACTAGACCACAGGAGCAATGTGTAAAGGAAACTTTCCAATGACAAATGGTCGTCGAGGCTTTATTCATCGATGAAAATATCTTCAATGAGAATCTATACCGAGAAAGCGATTTTCAACTCGAATTTAAGTTTCGGAATAAGAGTACAGTCTGTTTCATGTATATGGCCTAAAATGTATCTTTTATCACGACCTCTCTACACCAAAATAGACTTTTTAATATTAATGATGGTATTGAGACATTATTAAGTATATTTCCTAGAGCGCCTGAAAGGGAACGGCAGGATATTAATAATAACGTATATGGATAATACCATTGTTTAAGAAAAAGCAACTCCTTAGGCGTGCACTTTCGATAAGGCGTTCATTTATGGTGGGAAAAATACAAATAAAATGATGATGATGATGATGATGATGATGTCTATGATGAAACATATTAATTTCTTTACGTCAGTCTTTCTCAAAAATTGGCCCATTCGTTTGCTCAATGCCTTTTTCTTTTACAATAAAACTGAGATCCTATAGAAAAATATGTGAATTTCCGGTACTCCATACACTTATAGATAAACCAAGAGAGGGTAGGTGTTGAATACTTTGTGCTTTTATATCAATGTGTATCTAACGGGAACGTCTGACTGTGATCTGAAAGAAACAGACGATAAAAGAGGATATTAAAACAATCCCAGTCACTTAATAGACAACCTCTCGCAAAATGCTCATATGCAGTATATGTTTATATCAAAGATCCTGAAGACCTGTTATCGTATTTAGAAATTATGACACGACCAAGTGTAAAGCGTCGACAAGTATATGTATTTGTCTTAAAACAGATGATTCGACGGCAACAGAAGTAGATGTTGCCATGGAAACAAAGACGTACCAACGTTACTTCTATGGAAACCTTTAAGGAACAGGGGATAGTAAGCTAGAATTCAAAACGAGTAGTCTGGTGTTGGAAGCCTAGTTAAGGTTCAATGTGATTCGTGAAAAAATCTATGTCTGGATCACCCAGACTATGTCAATTGAAGTTGGTTTTAACTTTTCTATTTTACATCGAATGCGACAGACGGAATCTGAATAAATTTACTTTCGATGACTGCTCCCTGAATACATAACCAGCCTTGAGGAAGTTCTGGTCCAGCTACCTTTCCAAGAGGATCCAACCGGCCGCTCTCAAAGGCTTACGGTTAACCACTGCATCACTGTCGCTCTCTCGTATAATTTAGAAGTTGAATAAGCTATTTCTCGATCATTCGGACTAGATCTTAAATAGTTGGTTTAGACTTATTTATTTAACAGCAATTTTGAAATTGATAGCAAGCATCGAAGACTTCCATCGGGAAACTTTGATTCATTTCTCATTGTAAGAGATCACTACTGCCTTCGATTTTTCTTACCTTTAAACAAAGCGAACACAAAGGGACTTTGGGTTAGAGGACTCAACTTGGTGTGATGTGCCCCATATTAGTAAAAGTAGTTCAGGGTAAATTGGTCAATCCCACCAGTCCTTTGGCGTTGCCGTATTATCAAAAGCCATTTTCACGTTGTTCAGCTTTGGGCCATTGGTGTTATCCAGTTCATTAATGCAGAAGGCGGCAATCTCCGTCGTTTAATAACTTTGACATTCTGGATTAGTATCAAGTTCAAACCCGTTAAGAGATCCTATTTTGTTGCTACTATCGTAGAAATAACTGTTGTATCATTTGCCTTGGGGAATCTTTATCAATGGCGAATAACTTTTCTACGCCTTTCTTGACAATCCATTTCCAATTGAAGCTCTCAACCTTTTGCAAAACATCTGTAAAGTGTGCCATCGCTTTAATATGATCAGATAGTGTAAATAGGGCGTTCATCTGGAGCGATGGCATTGGTTTTGTCAAGTTTGAAACGTCTGGTGTCCACCTTTGACTTTCGAAATTTCTTTTTTCGAATTATGCTTGATAGTTTTGCTATCAAAAGCTGACCTGTCGAATTAGTATCATCCAGTATAGATTATAGCAATGCAACGCTCTTAAAGTTTCATTATTGCCTAATGCAGAACTATTTGTTTGTGGTGTAGGAACACAATTGTAGGTGCAGGCAGATTTGACAATTTATAAACTGATAATTAGATACTAGTACACATAATTTAGAAAAGGGCAGAGGTAAAGGCATTTAGATATTGCGATTTTGCTAGTTCTATATTCGGTTTTCTTTAAGATCGCTAATATAACCTCTCACTTAGGCGTCCTGTACCCATAGCAAAGCAATCCTATAGACGATTTACAATAACAGCGCAAAATGAGTTTATACGCGTTAATAGGCTCCGCAATTGTTATTCGATTGCCTAATTATCGCTTGGTGTCTGGGAGGTCTGCCATTCTCGGTTCCTGCGAAAGCTATTAATCACAAGCCTGTTTGTGTGAACAAAATCAGTTTAATTTACACATGCCAACGGGTGTGTTCAAAATACCAAACACCTAATTTGTTTTTCATATTAGATCGTTCACAGACTAACAAAGAATCAGTTACCATTAACCACAAGCCTATCAATTTGCATAATGTAATCACTTGACCGACTTCTAGGTAAAGCTTAAATACTTGTCAACACCTCTCTGTGGAAATACTCCAAAAAAGTAATAATATTGGGGATCTCTAAGGTCACGCCAAGGCAATTTTGTATATACCAGGTTCAGGTCGGAAATGATACTCCCGTACTTGAGTTCATATGCGGAAACTTCATGGCCTTGAGGTAAGAGTACCTGAAATCGTGTGGCCCCTCTCCGCATGGTTCAAACCTCGGTGAGATTGTCGATAGTTCAAAACAACTTGAACAGTCCTTAAGGACAGTGATGGATCGGGAATTTCATGGCATATGCATTGTGTCTGTAGCTACAGCCGGAATCTAATTGGGCTTTTAAGGCAGCCATGTGTGCAACCACCGTGTGACTGTTAGCAATCGCTGCAGTCACAGAAACTATGTTTGATTTTAAACGGTCAAACTTTGGACATGAAAAACAATTAGCCTCTCGTCTATATCACCATGTAGAAGGAGAGATTCTGTTTGGGCCTGACATTTTGCAGTCAGAACAAAAGCATCAACCTGTTGATGTGGTTATAATTTGTTCTGATAAGTGCTAAGCTTGGTGCTTTATGTTGGAGTACATTTGATAGAATGTTCGACTGGTCTAATTTCGTCCTTAGAAGGTCTTAGCTTGGTGCATAAGTTTGGCATATCATTTATTGAATGTTTGACTGGTCTAATTTCGTCCTTAGAAGGTCTTAGCTTGGTGCATAAGTTTGGCATATCATTTATTGAATGTTCGACTGGTCTAATTTCGTCCTTAGAAGGGTTTAGCTTGGTGCATAAGTTTGGCATATCATTTATTGAATGTTTGACTGGTCTAATTTCGTCCTTAGAAGGTCTTAGCTTGGTGCATAAGTTTGGCATATCATTTATTGAATGTTCGACTGGTCTAATTTCGTCCTTAGAAGGGTTTAGCTTGGTGCATAAGTTTGGCATATTATTTATTGAATGTTTGACTTGATGGATCAAAAACAAAAACAAAAAAACGTTTAACTTCTTCCCATAGCGTTGACAATGCCTGGTTGTTCCATAACCTTTGAGTGTCTTTGCTCATTATTTGACGCGTGTTCCGGTCAAGCATCGGATCAAACACAGACTTACTTTGCCTTTAATGTACGCACAAGCAACAACGTATAACCTTCCGTTATAAATGGAACACTCTTAACGATTAAATGAGATAAATGAAAATGGACCACAAAGAGGGCAACTCCAAACGAAATGAACGCCGAAGCTGATTTTCTTTGACGTCATCAAATGAAAGATACTTTGATAACAATAATGGTTTCCTTTAAGAAACAATCCCCTTTTAAATTACGTATCACACCTTTTTAGAACTCCACTGTGAAACATTTACTTCATGGCTAGTTGAATTGGAAAATGGATATACGTCATTTGTGTTTTACTACAATATATATTCTTAAAGGTATTCCATCCTGGAGGAAAACTTATAGAAAAGTCAGAATAACCAAGTCAAAGACTTAACAGAACAATTGCCGTTATAAAATCAAGTTTTATTTATCTATTTTTTCCATGGATTGAAAAGCCCATTTGCCACCTTTCATTCATAAAATATTTATTTCAATGCAAAAAATGATAACTAAGGGAGGGGGATTAGTATGGATTCAATAACATAATTCATTGATATTAATTTTGTTAATACAAATTCATAATCAGACCAACTCGGAAAAGTGGCTTGGTGAATGCCTTTGAAATGATAAATACTCTCATAATTTCCATTTAGATTTATTCTTTAACCAAAGCAAATACAAGTCTTCCATCAGGGGTGGAAAACTTTAATACAGGGGTTTGGTGCCGTTTTAAAAAGGTCATCACGCGGTTTCCCCAGTGCTTTGCAAGAACATAAACACTCTACAAATAGATAATAAAAGTTTTTGTTTATTATAGTGTCACCCCAATTGAAAGGACCAACCAGTTTGTTTTATGAGACACTTTTCACTGATTATACCAAGTACCTCTCGTCTTCTATCACTATGCCAGGCGCCAAGCGGATACAAGTCGGTAACCATTAAATTAAACTAGGCTCGCGGCTTACAAATAAGTGAATGCTATCAAAAACCGTTCCTGAGTCGCACAGCCTCTTCGTGATCTCCTAACTTCCAGATACTAGGATAATGTGGTGCACTGGCGAGATGGTCAATGGTGTCCTCCGTACAGCTCCTTTTTTTACGCTCAATGTATCACATTAGAAGTAAACCATGGAGTCCGTAATGCTGCGCTTCTTGCACACATGTGTTGAGTCTTTTCATACTAACTATTGCACTATTAAAAGACGCCAGATGATTAAGTAGCGCTTTTTAGTCATATTTTACCTTACTGCAGTTAATGGGCTTGTCAAGCTGGACAGAATCTTCGGTTTTCCGTAAGCCTGTCTGGGTCTATGAAGAAATAAGAAATTATTTCTCTGAAGAAATGGTAAAGCATCTCAAAAAACGTCTTTAGAATATCAAATTCTAATGATGTCCACATTCCAAATCAAGCTTGGAATAGATATCCAAAACCGTGGCCTATTTCGGAATTATTTGATATTACTTCATAATATAACGGACAAATTATAATATCAGACATGACACCATTGATTAGACACCGCAGCTTCAAAGGCTCGTTAAAGAATACTCCGCGGTATATCATTTGTACAGAGGAGTGGTGAAAATGAGTAGTCTATTTTGGAACTATATTATATCATTTTTTCTTTGTATTTTGTACATTAACATGACACGTACTTTATCTTTGGTCTGGACTAAATTTGAAACTTCTATTAGGCTAGATATGGACGATAATGACCCATTCCCCAGTGGTGTCTCACGACGTCTGCATACAGCCATCGTTGATCAACGCGATGCAAAGAACATTTGAGAGTGTGCAATGACGTAGCTGCTTTAAGTACTTGTATTTCGTGATTAAATCTTTTTCATTTCAAAATCACATTTTTCTCATTTATATGTTTGTTTTAGCATGTTTATGCATTCGTATGTCGTATATATGTTTGACAACAAAGTATGTTTAGTTCATATGTCAATAAACTATATTTGAATCTTGAATCTTGCTTAAATTCGAAAAGAGTGAAATATTTCACTTATTAACTTATTTAGTCTGTTTTCCCCTCCAATGGGCTTCATATAAATTGACTGCATTGGGAAATAACAGACTATACATAAATCTCCTTCGTAAATACATATGTCTCGTTCTGTTTTACTTTATTATACGCGTAATACACGATTTCTTAGCAAAAATCCCGTAATTAACGTTTTATTTGTGTGCCCAAGAATTAATTTTCGTCAAGCCGGGTCTCGAAGTAAGGACCTTAGTATTCAAAGTCGGACGTACTAGTTACTGAGCCAGTTGGGATGATCGCACAATGTTATAGACCGGCTAGTACCGACAACTAATTTGATTCCAGACTTCATGACAGCAGCTGGGTCTTTTGGAAATTCAAAGTGTACAAAGGTTTTATCCATTGACATCGAAATCGGTCAAAACCATACACTCCCCACCCATTATAGACCGTTATGAGTTAAAAATTAGATAAAATACGATCAATTAAACATAAAGCTAACGATAGGTATTGAGAGAATTATGGGAAGTCAAGACCGGAAGTAAGATTACCCCCTCACTTAAAATCGTTTAGTTTGCGGATTTGTTTGGCCATTTTTTGCGCATGCACACTGGAATGTTTAAAAAATGGCTGCTTATGTGGACGCTTTTTAATAGTGCGGCTTATTTGGGCGAGCTTTGATAGTGTTTCATTGCCAATCGTTGGTCATGTGAAGTGTGATGCGATTCTTTTATGATATAATGTGTTTGCTAACAGCTCATTAACCTGACATACAAAAGCGCTGTAAAATGTAATGGGCATCATTAGAGCCTCAGGTTATTGCTAACCACTGGATACATGAGACACTGGTTTCTACCCACTCGTGACCTATCTCTTGACCTTTCTCGTGATTTCGATCTAGATCATCTTTACTTATGAAAAGCAAGTTCTAGGGAACTTAGAAGGCTTTGGAATCATGGGGAATGTTCTGAGTGACTAAGAAATCAGGGACCATTTTTGATCAAGCGAATATGTAGGCATTTCGTGCGCTCGTGCGGTAATATATAAAAACACGTTTTCGGCCATCACATTCCGAGAGAATTAGGAATCAATGATCAGATTTGGTTATGCGTGTGTGTGTGCATGTTTTGCATATTCATGTGGAAATACATGCGTACTGCAGTGCAACAGTTCATTTCTGTGAATTGTTGACCTAATTAGGTTTCGCAGCTTTGAGGCCATGTCTTTCACACCAGAAAGTTGCCATTACGGGGTCAGATAACACCCACGCCTATTATAGAAAGTGCGATCGCAGAATATAAATATATGTAGATATGAAAGACCTGTTAATAAATAAAAGACAAGTCTTTTATTGCAGGCGTGTGGTTGATAGGACCATGGCTATTATGCATGTACCCTTTGTAAGGAATATAGCCTTTGCTCACAGCTAGTTCTCCGGCAGATGCGTCAAAGTGGGCTATTATGGGTAATGTATCTAACCCTTAGAATGCTGGACAACTTTCTGAAAATAGCTTTCTGTGTCGTCTGCTTTCCCAAACCTTAAATATCTGCTTTATTTTGATGATGAAAGATACTCGGAGTTGCACTCAGGTTAGATCAAAGACCAGCCGCCAATTTATGCGGCGGCTGGCCTCGATCTAACCTGCTTTGCATAAGCATGAAGTCGGTTCCAGTACTTTAAAGGTAAAAGAGATCGGAGCGATGTTTTTAACATTTTACGCTTTACTGAATATATTGATTCCCAACTTACTAAACTATTTTCGGAAAATATTTGCGCAAATCAAAACTGACAAACATGGAGATGATCCTAAACAAACATACAAACATTAAAGTGTGGCACATCCTTCGATGATGGCGACAACATCCAAGGAAACCACCCATTTGTGTTTGAATTGTAAATAAACAAAAAAGGTTTTTCAATTTAACTGGTCAGAAACCAACATAAGAAGAAATTACTACTAAATTAACTACTACAATGTATATCCGGTAAAAGATCAACATCATATAAATGTCATCCAAATGTATATGACAATCTTGTGGTGACAGAGATCGATGCAGCGTATTCATGGGAGATAACTATGGGATATTTCTTTTAATAGTGATGTTGCAACGGAAGCCGGTAAATGGTCTAATATAGCAGACATGTTTGAGTTTGAAACAGTCCTAAACGCACCTAATGCTAGCATATTGTGAACTATAGTAAGGCGGTTAGATTGCAAATCGACATTCGTCTTTAACAGTAAGACCAAAAGAACATATCTCATTCATAAGCATGATGGATATAGAGCACTCGGTTTCACTGTATAGAATCTATGGAGATATTCTAAATGCGTGGGTTTTCTGCATCCTTCCCCCTGATACTAGCGTGGTTCAGTGCGTTTGCAACAGTTCCCATTGAGCATTACCAAACAATACCGACATTTGATCAGTTTGTTGAACACGACTCTGGGAAACATTGCGGGAAAAGGAGAAATTGCTCTTAACAAGCAATTTCTTCTTTTCCCACAAGGTTTTCCGTCCAATCAGAAGATTATTTTTTTAATTTAATCTCATTTTGAAATGTCGTCTGGAAACTCTTTCAATTTGGTGCAGTCGAAAATTTGGCGTTTTGTAAACGGTAAATGATTGAATAGAGGTCTTGCTTGCAATTGGAAATTCCTCTTAACATTACGATACTATTGACATTCATTGATTATTCTCTCGAGCAGTTTAACGAGAACATTATTGGTTGTTATTTCATTTAGCTTCGTTCCATAAAGACGTATTTTCTGCTTGTAACAAGCTGGGGTTGCGTCCTTTTCGAAGGAAACGAACAATTATTACAACTCTAGATCTATGAAATGTATTCTATAACATATATGATATGATGAGCTATCGGCCTTTATGTACAAAAACAAAAAACGTGTATATTGTATCTTGTCATTTCGTTTTGATATACCTGAATCGACATTTTGGAAAATTGAAATTTCCAGGAGATGGGCAAGGGACCGGGGCTAAATGCGAGACGTAATGGAATCAGTCCCCGTTATATCACATTGCGCTTCTAATGTGGGGGTATCAGGGAGGTATTGAGACAAATGCTTATCGAGGTAATCCGCTTTTCCCGAACGTTGGTCTTGTCAGTACATTCAATTTACCCGGGCTCCGTCAGCGAGAATTAATCTAATTCAGTTGGGCTCTCAATGAAAGAAGCGGTCTGTCATCAAAATGGACCCACCATGCAAACACGCGCACACACACACACCCACACATACGTTTGTATAGAAGAGTAACACTACCATAAAAACGCGTGGCCTAGTGGTTAGAGTACCAATCTTGACAGCACATAGCCCCTGTCCGCTTGGGTTCAAATTCCGGTGACGGTATTTGGATTTTCATGAGAGACTCAGAGGTAGTCTCCCGGACTGATTAAGGGATGTTGATGATTCTTTCCGGCTGAACCAGTCCTTGTGGGGCCCCTCTCCGCGTGGGTTCCAATCCTGAGAGGGATATGGATTTTCATGAGAGGCAGTCTCCCGACTGACTTACGGAATGCCGATGGTTCTACCCGCCTTGACCAGCAGTTGAGTATGGGGTCTTCCTCCATCATTAAGAGTCGGGCATCGCTACATAACTGAAATAATGTTGATGTGATGTAAAACCCATATAGAAAAACATATACCACAAAACAAAAACATATAAAGATAAAAAAAAAAAGATATCCTTGTGGGCAGTTGAGTGTTGAGTCTTCCTCGATCTCAATCATTGAGAGACGGGCATCTCAACATAACTGGAATAATGTTGACTTAATGTAAAACCCATATGGAAAAACATATACCACAAAAACAACCCCCGTCTTGCTTACACTCGCATTCGGCGCCAACCTTTCCATTGTTAACGTGAACAAAGGGCTATCCAGCTTAAAGTTGTTTGCCGTTTTCACAGTATTCAGTCATAGTGTGGGGGTCAAGGCACCACACAAATGATACTTTATAACACGGGCAAATAAAAGGCACCTTCCCGAAGGATTTGTTTTTTAACAAATCGTGCAGTTTTCCCAAAATTTCAAAGTCTCACCAGCTTTTTATCCCAATTCAACGATTTCAGCGCTAAAGCTTTAACAACTTTAACCCAAATTTAATAGACCAAGGCCTCATCCCGACGCAAGCAAGAAGGGCCCTGTTCTGGTATTTCGTCACTGGGACTGTATAACATGATTTCCAGGACCCTGGCTACCTAACAACATTTACATAATTATCCAATTAGTATAAAGAGGCGGGTGAAAATGGAGACCCTTATAGAATCGGAAACCAATAAGATCATTCGGGAATGGATTATAGGTTGGAAGGAAGCCATTCGGAATTACGTCTTTTTTCATTTGACGGGAAGGACAGGCCAGTATATTTCAGATTTTTCATTTAAAGAAATGTGTTGTACACCATTTCAAATGAAAATTGAGCAGTAGAAGCAAAAAAAACCGTATCCACAGCAATATGTTACAACCTCTTTCTTCCTTTATTTCTCTCTTTCTTTCTCTCCTTTATTCTTCCTTTCGTTCATTCATTCTTTCTTTCTTAATTCTATATTTCTTTATAACCTTTCTTTCTTCATTACATCCTTACAGAATTCTACTTACATCATTTAAGCTTACCGTGTTGAACTCTCATCAAAATGAAAATCGAGCAGTAGATGTAAAAACACTCGTAGCCATACTGCATAACGACAGATATCAATATATTACCTCTTGCTTTCTATCTTTCTTTCTATCTATCTTTCTTTCTATATTTCTTTATTTTCTTTTTCTCTCTTTATTTCATTCTCTGAGAATTCTACTTACATCATATTTATATTTAAAGACCCGAAGTGTACCTCCATTAAAATGACAATCGATCTAAAGATGTAAAACTCCGCGTATCCAGTATGTATTACTCTAGCTACCATATTCCGCGTGAGTGGTGTGCTTTTCCTAGTGAGCCGCCGTTTCAATTAAGGCTAGAGTTCCCCGCAACTCTGGGACACAATTTAATTTCCCGTGATTTGTACGTTATCCAGTTGATTATGCGGAACATTCGTGCCCTCTTTTATGCTCTAATCATCCATAAAAATCCACTTTAATTCGTTTACAAGGTATTAACATTTAGCCAGGGATTCGCAGCGTAAAAGATGCCTTAGTTCTACCACCAACGTTTCGCTCTTTGTACGGTTTAACTAAACATTTTGTGCTTAGAATATGCGTAAATTTGAAGCAACAGTCCCTCTTATTTCAACATTGTCCTAAGCAATATTGCAGAGTAACAGGAAGCAGAATCGATAGTGATTCATCTTGGTTGTTAGAACTTGTTCCACAATCAATGTACAATAAATGAGTAAACCCTAATGGGTAATTTTCTAAAATAAGATATGTGTGTCGTCTGCTATTCAAAACCTTTAATATCTGCTTAATTTTGATGTGGAAAGATACCCAGAGTAGCAAACAGGTTAGACCACAGGCCAGCCGCCAATTTACTTGGTGGCTTACCTGAAACTAACCTGTTTGCACAAGCATGAAGTCGGTTCCAGCACTGTAAGGGTTAAACTTTATGGGTTTCTCTTCCACTTTGCCTTGGTCGGTACTGCTTACAGCGCAAAAATGTTGGACCAAGGCCAGCCGCCAAGCATATTGACGACTGTAAGTATATTAGCGGCTGGCCTTGGCCTAACCTTTTTGCACAAGCATGAAGTCGATTCATGCACTATAAGGGTTAAACCATTTGGTTTTCTTTTTCACTTTGCTTCGGTCGGCACTGCGGCTGTGAACTCTCACTTTAGTACAGAGGTAGCAAGTAGGTGTGCTCCATAAGTCTAGAAGTCTCGCAACATAGCGTTCCATATATGGAGAAAAGATAGAATATCTCATTAGAACATCAGCTGTCGGCATAAACCAGATTTATCCGGGGAACCTATAGGAGGCAGAATATATACCCTGTTAATCGATGTTATGTACTCTACAAGGAGAAACTGAGAAATATCCATACTCAATGCATATGCAGACGAGGTGTTTTATATAGTATTGCTTTGCATAATAGAATGAATGGTTCGGTGAAGAATTTGAGCAGAAATTCATGTGACAAAATGATGAGTTGTTCGTACAATAGGATAAATATATGACCTGATGATCAGCTAGTACTATGCATAGATGATTAATACAATGTACATTCAAAAAGGAAAGTTTAAGCAGGCGAATGTTGTATGTACTCGTATGGCTAGATTACAATATTATCACAAATTTAAGATGAAACTATTATGACAAATGGAGGATGGTTTTATGTTCATCTAAGTTTAGGAAATTCCTCTATCATTATGAGGCTTAGAAATGTACATTGTAATTGAAATAATGTTGATGTGATTTAAAACTAATATAGATAGAAACAAGAGCCTTAATAGCCGTAACATAGTATCTTACACCGTTTCAATTTGTGTGCACTTTGCATAGACGGATAGCCTGCTTTCATATTGAACCGACCTCCCATCAAAGCTTTAGCTTAACTATGAATTTATTGAAAACTGCTTTGAATTAAAAAAGGCCGTTTGCATTTCATTATGGATTTATGTTATTAGGCGCCAATATCATAACATATGGAACGTCCTTCGTGGCATAGTGGTTAGAGTAAAGAACGTGAGATCGCTTGGCCCCTCTCTGCGTGGGTTTAAATACCGATGACGGCATTTGGATATTCATGAGAGGTCGTCTCCCGACTGAATCATGGAGTACCGATGGTTCTACCCGGCTTGGCCATCCCGTATGGGCAGTTCAGTATGGGGTCTTCCTCCATCATTTAGAGTCGGGCATCGCAACACGGCAATATAACTGAAATAATGTTTACGATATGTTAACTCCATATAAATAAATGAATTTCCTATGGAGCAGGACACCAAGTTAAATAGTTGTCTACGAGGACAGATCAACCTGATTGGAACCTTCAGAGTTCCCCCAAATCAGTCGGGGGAATACTTCTCAAGAATATCAAATTCTAGGGCCGTCATGTGATACATAAAGAGAGGGGGACGGAGGTCTGTCAGGATTGAGTAATTGGACGCTATAAATTACGTTTACTGTAATCAAGCATTAGCGAATCGCGACCCTATCTCCCTAAAAGGCTAAGCAATAAAGTAATACAGCTACAGTCTTTGGCGTGAGAAACGGTAGGCTGCGAAACAGTTAGGAACTGAAACGACAAAACAAACAATAAAACAGTGCCGAATCGCTTAACAAAACGTGCCAATTGTCCCGACGTTTAGAGTCATCATATTGAATTACATTCATTCTTCATGAGGTACAAGAAACATTTACAACAAGAGATAAACATGTATTTAAAGATGACGTGAAAAGGCAAAAAATAATTGCAATTTGATTGGGCCACAAGTTATCCCGACGCTTGTATTATTGTTTGTCCAAGGAGGGTTGCACAATAGTGTTAATTTCCACTTAATGGAAACACAGGAATCCATAGTTATCTTTAAGTCAGAACTTTGTAATATACTTATGTTGAATAGCTCTGGCCTAAGGATCAAAACAGGGACCCCTTTCGATGAAAATGGTACATTTAAAACATTATTTTGAGCTACAAAGCCCAGACAATTTTCTTTTGCGATGAGACTATTCCAATGGTGTGTTACTTTATAATATTGCTTTCTTCTTTCATTTTTTGAATAAAGATGGAACGTCGTCTTGACCTTACGCAAGTTACCAGCGTATGCTGTGTATTATAACATTCTCAGTGGTATCGTTTTAATAAACATTTTATGCTAAAGGTTTATGGCGTTAGTTCAAAACAACAGTCCCCGTCTTTTTCAATATTGGACTAAGCAACATTACAAAGTAACACATCATTGAAATCGTCTCTCCGAGACGCTTTCGATCACGTGTCACATACCAATATCATACTTTCATTTAAGATCCTATTCATGTGTGACAGGGATTTTTACTTACGCAAATATTTCTTTGTCTGTTTTTACTTACGCAAATATTTTCCTTAAGTTGTTACGTAAAACGGAACCCATGTCCCTTGGCCATCATCAGTCTGTGCATCCGCTCAGCTGGTTATCTATATTTAGTTATTGAATATACATCGGGATGATGAAGCAATAAAATCCTTTCCACGAGAGAAACCAGTATATCATCCATACTATACTTCTGAAGGCTAATAAATAACTCGTCTTGCCATTGATTTGCCATACCCTTCCATTCAAGCTAGATGGATCTTGGATTAGTCTAGATACAGTTCCTGGGATAGACGACAAGCCTGGTTTATTTTGCTCAACCCTTACATTGCTGGAACCGACTTAATGCTTATGCAAACAGGTTTGATCCAGGCCAGCCGCCAAGTAAATTGGCGGCTGCCCTGTGATCTAACCTGTTTGCTACTCTAAGTATCTTTCCGTATCAAAATTAAGCAGATACATAAGGCTTCGTAAAGCAAACGACACAACAATCTATTTTTAGAAAATTACCCAGTATTTTAAGGGTTAATAAGTTGCTTATCGTCTCTGACACGCTATAATGCAATAACTCTTAAAGAGCAATTCGTCAGTTTGTCACTATAATTTCTACAGATCAGCATAGCGAAAATGTATTTGTCAACATACTTTTTGTGTCTGCTATAGCATTCATTTTAGACCAGTCATCAATTTCCATAGGTTATAACTAGGTCATACTCGATGTTGCTTTCAATGAGACAAGTCACTAATTTCCATAGGTTGGAACTAGGTCTAACTAGCTGTTGCTTTCATTTTAGACCTGTCATTAACCCCCATTGTTTGTCACTATTTCTAATGTGCTGTTTCTTTCAATGAGACAAGTCACTAATTTCCATAGGTTGGAACTAGGTCTAAAATCGCTGTTGCTTTCAATGAGACAGTCTCTATTTTCCATAGGTTGGAACTAGGTCTAACATCGCTGTTGCTTTCAATGAGACAAGTCTCTATTTTCCATAGGTTGGAACTAGGTCTAACATCGCTGTTGCTTTCAATGAGACAAGTCTCTATTTTCCATAGGTTGGAACTAGGTCTAACATCGCTGTTGCTTTCAATGAGACAAGTCTCTATTTTCCATAGGTTGGAACTAGGTCTAACATTGCTGTTGCTTTCAATGAGACAAGTCTCTATTTTCCATAGGTTGGAACTAGGTCTAACATTGCTGTTGCTTTCAATGAGACAAGTCTCTATTTTCCATAGGTTGGAACTAGGTCTAACATTGCTGTTGCTTTCAATGAGACAAGTCTCTATTTTCCATAGGTTGGAACTAGGTCTAACATTGCTGTTGCTTTCAATGAGACAAGTCTCTATTTTCCATAGGTTGGAACTAGGTCTAACATTGCTGTTGCTTTCAATGAGACAAGTCTCTATTTTCCATAGGTTGGAACTAGGTCTAACATTGCTGTTGCTTTCAATGAGACAAGTCTCTATTTTCCATAGGTTGGAACTAGGTCTAACATTGCTGTTGCTTTCAATGAGACAAGTCTCTATTTTCCATAGGTTGGAACTAGGTCTAACATTGCTGTTGCTTTCAATGAGACAAGTCTCTATTTTCCATAGGTTGTAAATAGGTCTAACATTGCTGTTGCTTTCAATGAGACAAGTCTCTATTTTCCATAGGTTGGAACTAGGTCTAACATTGCTGTTGCTTTCAATGAGACAAGTCTCTATTTTCCATAGGTTGGAACTAGGTCTAACATTGTTGTTGCTTTCAATGAGACAAGTCTCTATTTTCCATAGGTTGTAAATAGGTCTAACTCGTTGCTTCTAATGAGTTCAGTCACTTATGCCCATAGGTTGTAACTAGGTCTAGAACAAGTAACTGATTTGTTGTTTACCAATCAGCTCAACCAAGTTGTAATTCTTGATAAACCTTTTCTGTGTGGACAAATTAACTGGAAGCCGTATATATGAGATTTATTCAATAGGATAATTCAAATAAAGAACGGGGTGCTATATGGCCTAGTGGTTAAGGTTCGAGCCCCATCGACCCTTCTGATTTTGTGGAAGTGACCTTTGGCAAGTCACTTCAGAACACTAGCATTGCACAGGAAGATCAAGAAAAAGCTTTTACATAACTGAAAAATTGTTGATATGTTCTTAAACACCATACAAGCTGAAGAAAGAGATAGTGTGATTAAATAAAATTTATTGTTTCATCTATGGAGATACAACAGTAATACAATAACAAAGGTTATCATAAAAAAAAATCTTTGAAGACACAATGTCACATGACAGCTACTTAAAGACTAGACACACCACTTACATCAGTCATGAACTTAAGGCTAAAGAGCCAATGTCACCAGCTTCATGAAGAGTTCATTATAACGAGTAATTATTTCTTTTGTCACAAATTTTCCCTAAATCTCAAGTGAAATGTCATCTTTCATATCTTTAAATTGCGATCATATGTGGTCTGAATGATCCAGAGGTAGATTATTCATTCTACAGTAACAGCTTGGATCATCCCTGTTACATCTTATGTTGATTTCAATCTAGAGTGGTAAGATTATTATAAAATTGAAAATGATTTAGCACTTAACAAAAGCACATCAGGGCTTCCACATCTTACACGGTCGGATATAGTTTTAGGGCTTGCTGGAGTCTCATCACTGCAAGCATTTATCGACCTTCAAAAACTGTTTTTTCTGGGTATACTGTGTCGGTCGTCTGCTAGATTCCTCTGTCATAAAGTGTTTCTTTTACGACTTTACCAGTACGAAACGTTCAGCAAACAACAGCATGGGCTCATCCCCGACATACTACGAATCCTTGAGAAATACAGTCTGATGCCCTACCTAACAGCCTTTAAAAGATCAGGCGTGTTCCCGCATAAAACTACATGGAAAAGACTCTGTCAAACATCAATAACCAAACACGAAGAGGCATTATGGACAGAAAGGATAAACGGTTCTGACGATTTCCTCATATTTCGGCAATGCCATCTACGCCTTTGTGAAGCAAACATCTGGAGAGTGGCCAAAAAGCACCCAATCTCGCTGCCCTTAATGAAACATTTAGCCTCCATCTGTTGTAAACAGCTACCAGTTCAACCGCTAGTGTGTCCGCGATGTCTGCACGTGTACCAATGGGAAGCCGAACATTTAATATACGAGTGCCCAAATGTTGAAAGAGATAGACTTCATAATAGTTTATACATTACCCTCAACTCATTAAGTGACAATCTTGGCGACTTACTGATGCAACTTCCGAGACTCGAACTTGTTACCTACATGCTTGGAAAAATGGACAATAGACTAATGTGCCACTTAGATCTAGAACTGTACCCTTTATTTATGATGATATGTGGACAATTTCTTAAAGATGTATATGCTTAACTAAATGATGCACTCTGACCCATGTACACGTACATGTAGTAACAGTGACTGTTCATGTTTTCTCTCTTATTTGCATTGCTTTCTCTTCATTTCACCCTTATTGCTCTTTATCTTGTTCCTCTCACTTTGTATGTGTTTGACTCTTATGTATACTTTTGAAAATGTATTTGTTTAATATGTATGTATACCTATGTAAATCTTCAGAAAATGGAGGCAATAAAGCTATATATATATGTATATATAAGTAAAGCCTTTTTCATATCTGTTACAAAAAATGTGAAAATACCAGGAAATTTGCAGAAAAATGACATAAAAATAAACAAAACGACAACAAGAAAAAACAGCATAAATAACACCATGATAGATGAATATATGAGTATATTGAAATAATTGTGACAAAAGGTAAATTTGCTCATCATGAGCAAAAATTCACCTTTTGATCACAATGATTTCAACTCCTTTCAATTGTCCTTCAACTATCATATAGTCATGGAAAACAAAACAATCTTCTAATTGTCAATAGTTTGATTACATGATCTACAAATACAACAACGACCTACAAATACAACAATGCTCTTACAATAAATAAGATTGCTACAATATATATTCAGTGCAGTCTGGGTTTTTTTTCTTTGGCTTTGCCTGGATTTCTAATCTTTCTTTGGTTTCTTCTCGTCTTTCTTTTCGAAGGATTGTCCATACTCGTTCACCCGCGTCTTGTCTACTGGATAAAGCCTGAAAGAGTTTATTTAGTTTATTTGTCAAATTGAGATTTTACATCAAGTCATCAAATTCTCAGTTACATTGCAATTCTTGTCTACTGGATAAGGCCAGAACGAGTTTATGAGTTTATATGTTCAAGTGGGGTTTCACATCAAGCCAACGTTTTTTTCATTTATACTGCAATTCCCATCTTATGACTGATGGAGGAAGACCCCTTACTTAACTGGTCATATAGGGTCCTACATGACCCTATGGTTAAGTAAGCGAATAAAGATCTCAGGGGTCCTGGGTTTGAGCCCCAATGACACCTCTGGTTTCGTGGGGCCGACCTTTGGCAAGTCACTTCTGAGCCACAGCCTAGAACTGGGGATACAGGAAAGTTGTTCATAACCAAAAATTTGTTGATATGGCTTTCAACTTCTAACAAAGTTAACTGGTCATAAAGGGTTGGTTGGTCCATGTAGAACCATCGTTATTACTTAAGTTAGTGAGGAAACTACACTACCTCTAATGAAAAAAGTAATCTATTGCAATCAAGCTTAGAACCTGAGTAAGTCAAACTGGAATTATAACAAAATTGTCACAGAATGGAAGACATGCGTCCACGTTATTTTGATTAAAATGGGGGATGTAATCCCATGGCAAAGATACATAACATACATGTATATGGAATTAATCTTAAAAACCAATTCAATTACATTGTAAAGCAGTGTGGATTTCAGTGATTGAAAAAAAATAGGCTAGTACTAGACTATGGCTTTCAAGTAAACAAAAGCTAAGCTTTCAAAAAATTCCTTCGAAACAAAATGCAACAATGTAATATTTACCATCTTTGGTAAAGGTACACCAAAAATACGAGGTCATCCCGGAAACAGGCAAGCCTGTGCGCCGTTGGCATGGTGATGATGAATGCAAAGATGTCGTCAATAAACGTGTTAAATGCCTGAAAGGAGAGTGATTATATCTACACAAATATGCTTGTCATGTGTTGATTCATGATGGGAATGGAATTCTGTCTTTTTGAGAATGCAATAAATGTGTTTAATGCCTTAATCCTTACAGAGCTGCAACCGACTGCATGCTTATGCCAACAGGTTAGATCCAGGCCAGCCACGAAGTAAATATGCGACTGTCCTTTGATTTAACCTGTTTGCTACTCTGAGTATCTCCCCTCATTAAAATTAAACAGATATTTAAAATTTGGAAAGCAGACGACAATACATATTTTTTCAGAAAATTACCTAGCATTCTAAGGGTTAATGAAGCTGATAATATGTACATAAATCTGTCTTCTGTTGACTACTTGCAGGAGTGGAATCCTGTCTTATGTCAAAATTCAATAAATGTGTTAATTGCCTTCATTTAAGCTGATGATATGTACACAATTCTACTTGTTCTTCTGTTGATAACTCGCAGGAGTGGAATTCTGTCTTGTATCAGAATTTATTAAATGCGTAATATGCCTTAACCCTCAATTTTCTAAAAATAGTCTTTTATTTCGTCTGCTTTCCAAAACATCAAATACCTGTTTAATTTCAATGAGGAAAGATACTCAGAGTAACAAACATGTTAGATCACAGGCCAGCCGCCAATTTACTTTGCCGCTTGCCTGGATCTAACCTGTTTGCATAAGCATGAAGTCTGTTCCAAAACTATAAGGGTTGAATGAAGCTGATAATATATACACAAATCTGTTTGTCTAATGTTGATACATCATAGGAGTGGAATTATGTCTTCTGTCATAGGTCACGATAAGGAAGCATGACAAATAATTTTCTAGCAGAATTTCATCAAATTCAGGAGTGGAATTCTGTCTTATGTAAGAATTCATTAAATGCATTAAACCAAGCTGATAATATATACATGTACACAAATATGTTTGTCTGTTGTTGATTCATCCTGGGACTGGAATTCTGTCTTCTGTCATAGGTCACGATAAGGAAACATGACAAAGAATTTTTTAGCAGTTTTTCATCAAATGCAGGAGTGGAATTCTGCCTTCTGTAAGATTTCATTAAATGTGTTAAATGCGTTAAATGGAGCTGATAATATGTACACAAATATGTTTGTCTTGTGTTGATCAAACCTGTTTGCTATACTCTGAGTATTCTTCATTAACAAAAGCAAGCAGGTATTCAAGGTTTTGGAAAACAGACGGTACAAAAATCTATTTTTAGAAATCTTCTCGGCATTCTAAGGGTTAAGACAAACAACGCATGTAAGACTCTCAAAATTAAGGACTTTGAATATTTCTGTATATTTCTTGACACCTTTTGAAGCAATTACTTGTTTAAGCTTTTATTGTATTTCTTTAATCCCTTATAATGCAAAAGAAGCAACTGCTTGAATGAGCACACATTGCTTTTTTTGCAACAATTTCAAAATGTTGTTGTGACCCTTTCCAAAACAATAACGACCTTTAACCACTTTGTTGCAGACAACTTTAAAACACGTGAAAAACGGAGACATTGCTCGTGACTTTTCCCACAATGTTTTCTGCCCTATCCGAAGATTATTTTCCAATTTCATCACATTTTGAAATGTCGTCTGCAAACTCTTTCAATTTGAGACAGTCGAAAATGTGTTGTTTGGTAAAAGGTTAAGCATAGACAGACCATTCAAGGAGTGCTTTATAAAATAACAATACACGGTCAAAGAGATCTGGATTTGACTCCCTTGAAGAATATAAGCAGGTTGAACTGCACCCAAACTTCCTTCAGAATCAATTAACGCAATCTCATTAACGTCAGCTCCCTTCTTATTTTCCTATCCTATGTACTTTTGTTTGTATGGTGTTGAATGCTGTGCAATAATTTTCAGATACATAACATCATTTTGACTGCAGTTGCTTACATACCTTGTACATGAATGCTCTCCATGGAAGATGTGCGACTGACTTGAGCTGGAAGATAATGATAAAAACATCATTCCAAGAAAATAGTCAAGCCATAATTCCTTGATAATAACAAAGCTGTATTTTCTAGATGATCATAAGGCTGTCATTCATAGACAATTATAAAACTATATTTCTAATTCCATATTCCTTGATATTGATAAAGTCGTTATTCCAACATAATAGTAAAGCCATTATTCCTAGGTAATAATAAAGTCATTATTCTAAGATAATAGTAATGCCATGTATTTACAGTTTATTTGCTGTAGATTTCAAAAGTGATTTCACTCTTTTGAATTAAGTTACATGTTTATCCACTCAGTACTCACACTTAAAAGAATTAAAAACAATCTTAATTTTGTTTCCATTGACTGCTCCTCACTGTGTATTATATAACTTTTTTTTTTTTTTATATGGGTTTTACATCTCATCAACATTATTTCAGTTATGTAGCGATGCCCGACTATTAATGATGGAGGAAGACCAATCGGAATTACTCGGGTATTTCCGTGAGCTGTGAAATACACCTCGGATATAAGTGTAGGGTTACAATTTTTCGGGTAAATCGGCATCCGCCAATTAACACCTTTTCTAAGCATGCAAGTTAAGTAGTTCAATGTGTATGGAAGGGTTGGACATCCTTTCAAGCAATCCTTTTATCAGTAACTCATACCAAATGGCAAAATTGTTGTCGTGACATGTTAAGTTGTTTCCTCAATCAAATTTAAAGACTTTTTAGATTTCACATTTAAGATCTATTTTTAAACACGAAAGTGAAGTGACGTCATTCCGCTGGGAACCAATATGGCGTCATCCCTATTATTTCAGAGGTGTTTTCATTTGATAAACCCGATGTGTTCAGATTGGGAGGAAGACCCCACACTCAACTGCCCATAAGGGCTGGTCAAGGCGGGTAGAATCATCGGCATTCCGTAAGTCAGTCGGGAGACTGCCTCTCATGAAAATCCATATCCCTCTCAGGATTTGAACCCACGCGGAGAGGGGCCATGTGATTTTAAGTCCTGTACTCTAACCACTAGGCCACGGAGGCCCCGTATTATATAACAGTAAAATTGTTGTGCAGTTTTAAAGAAAAAAGAATTTGCTTTTCTCACATCTGTGAACAAGCACCTTTAATAAAAAAAAAGCACTAATTTGATGTTAATTCTCAAGGGTTTAATGTTCCAGTTGGCAGTCCAGAAACATATTTAAAATTTAGCAACTAGGCCTTATGCATGCTGTTTTTAATGAAGAATATTACAGTGTACCAACAATACAGGACATAGCAAACAAATGGCATTGGTAGCACATGAAGTACAGCTCTCTTATGGTGTACCTTGTCTGATTCCCTAGGTCATGCGGGACTCACCTTGTAATTCACAAACAACTGTGGGAGCATGAATAGGAATCCAAAGGCATAAACACCTGAAAAAGAAAACAATTTGCATGGGTCATTGAGTTTGAAAAGAAAAACAATTTAACAATTTACGTGAGTAATTGAGTTTAAAAAGGAAAACAATGTATGTGAGTCATTGAACCTGATAAAGAAAACAACTTATGTAATTCATTAACACACAAAAACGAAAATAATCTTTTTATATAAATACAAGACATAAACACCTAAAAACGAAATCATTCATAAATAAAAACAAAATAAAGATGGTTCAACTGCTAATAGTTGTCTGCTTTCATAGAGTTTTCACCTTAATCCATTCCTAAATGACAATCGACAAAAGAAGAGCACTTACCATTGACTAGACTCTTTATACACCATGAAAGCCAGCTTTTATGCTCTACATAAATCAGGGAGTATGCGGCCCCACCAATACACAGAGGGTAAAGCACATACGATAAATACTTCATTGCCTGGAAATAAAAGTATATGAGAAACTGTATAGTTTAAGTCAATAGAGTTCCTAAGCTTGATCTTAACATATATTAATGCGTTTATTTGAATTTTACATCAATTCATCAGAACTCCTTGTATTTTGATTTTTTTCTTTTATTCATTTTTTAAATGACATCAGCATTTATTCAGCTATATTGCAATATATCATCATTTATGGAGAAAGACAAGTATCCTTTGAGCGAAGGCATGTTTTCCAAATTATCAAGTATAGAAATAAATATATATAGACAAACAGATTACATGTCTCATAGTTAATGTAGCCTAGGTTATACTATGTAGGTGGGGTTGAAATGTCCAAATGTGCTAAACGGTTTTACATGATTCGTCATGGTGCGTTACTCATTCCACTACATATAGTTATGAGTCTAATCTTAGGAGAAATAACATCAAAACATGTTTACTTACAAGCTGATTCATTTAACCTTGGCAAGTAAATAAGAAATTTCTTACTTTGACAAAGGAAAATAAAAAGATTACAAAGTACACATTACTGTGCTCAACCACTTCTCCATATAGAAATTTATCTTCTACTCCTTTCAACTTGGGCCAATCACAAATTTCCATCTAGGTGGAAAGAAAAAGTTCTCACCTGTGAATCAAACTCAGCTGTTTCCATTTCCTTTTTACTACTTGTGCCAAGCTGAAAATTATACAAGTTTCAATGCAATTACATGTATTTAAACATAAATAATGTTCACATCCAATGAATAATTTTCTTTTGACAGGTGCTTTAATACTACAAAAAAATTATCTAGATAATTAGACTAAATACGTTTTCTTATTTTGACATACCTATGGCAGAAAGTTTAAGACATCGCATTGACAAAATGAGGAATTGCTGAAGAAAGTTGCTTCTATTGTTATAATAGTTTCAACCCAATACCAACAAATTCATCCCACATTGATCATGCTTTAACCCTTAGAATGTTGGGTAATTTTCTAAAAATAGATGCTGATGTTGTCTGCTTTCCAAAACCTTAAATATCTGATTAATTTTGAAGAGGACGGATACTCATAGGAGCAAACAGATTATATCACAGGCCATCCGCCAATTTACTTGGTGACTGACCTGGATCTAACCTATTTGCATAAGTATGAAGTCAGTTCCAGCACTATAAGGGTAAGAGATACCATCACCTTTTCTTTTAAAATTCACCAAGCAAAAATATCAATTAAAACAAGTACATTATTTGATTAATCTTTGGGGAGAAAAAAACTAGTGTGTATGGCAAAACACATGAAATAATTGCTTATCATTATGAGCAACTCCTACTTTTTCAGCATTTCAGTATCTCAGGAAAGTCAAAATATGAAAACTGAAAAACTGTGCCACAGCATTTAACCCAATACAAAAATAATAATGATAGCAATGTGTAGTTTTCACAAATCATCAATTACCATAAGATGGTGGTGGTGCAATCAATTCCACCAAACAATTAATCTATTCTCTCACCTGTATGCTTGGCATAATGCCCCTCCATGTAAGGGTCATTTTAAAGGCTTTCTTCACTTTCCAAACCTAGAAAACAGTTGGTATATGCATTAAAATAAATTTGATTCATCAAAAAACACTACATAATGAAACAAATTAACAACATATATGAACTTTCCTTAAACAAATATTTTTTATTTGATCCATGGAATCAATATGCCTTCAGTTATATAAATTGCAATGCCTGGATCAGCATGAATTGAGAAGACCCAAATTGTGGGACTAGAATAATGCGTATTTACCTTGACAAGTGTGCTTGTTCCAGCAGGGGCTAGTACAAAAACAATTTTCTCTTCATCAAAAAGGAACTTCAAAGAATTTGACCATGATGGGATTTTAAACTTGGAACCCATGGACTTGAAATCAATATTGCTACCGGCAGGTTTATATAGGCAAGGCTATAATTAAAATATTCCCTGTGAAATTTTTTTAACAAGATGAGGATTTGAACATGGAATCCATGGTTTAAATTAATCTCACCCCCTAACAAATTATCAAGGCTTGGCTATCATTTTCTTTTTTTGTTCTGGTTTCACATCGTATCAACAGTATTTCATGTATTTTGCAATTCCTGGCTCAAAATAAGTTGACAATGACCCCTTGGCTTAACTGTCCATAAATGCATGTCAAGCCGGGTAAAACCATTGACATTCCATAAGTCAGTCCACACTGACTACCTCTTAAGATTTCAAGTTAAGTGCTCTAATTATTTCATCACAAATGCATGCCTAATATTCCCTAAAATCTCTTATAAGAAACAATGCTCAAATTACACATTTACCTCTATAAGTGTACTAATTTCCGCAGGTCTGACTGGTCTTCTCATCAAAAAGGTACACAAATATAATGAGATGGGAGACATATATTTACCTCTATAAGTGTACTAATTCCCGCAGGTACTAGTACTAATAGACTGGTCTCCTCATCAAAAAGGTACGCAAATATAATGAGATGGGAGACATATATTTACCTCTATAAGTGTACTAATTCCCCCAGGTACTAGTACTAATAGACTGGTCTTCTCATCAAAAAGGTACACAAATATAATGAGATGGGAGACATATATTTACCTCTATAAGTGTACTAATTCCCGCAGGTACTAGTACTAATAGACTGGTCTCCTCATCAAAAAGGTACACAAATATAATGAGATGGGAGACATATATTTACCTCTATAAGTGTACTAATTCCCGCAGGTACTAGTACTAATAGACTGGTCTCCTCATCAAAAAGGTACACAAATATAATGAGATGGGAGACATATATTTACCTCTATAAGTGTACTAATTCCCGCAGGTACTAGTACTAATAGACTGGTCTCCTCATCAAAAAGGTACGCAAATATAATGAGATGGGAGACATATATTTACCTCTATAAGTGTACTAATTCCCCCAGGTACTAGTACTAATAGACTGGTCTTCTCATCAAAAAGGTACACAAATATAAATAAGTGTACTAATTCCCGCAGGTACTAGTACTAGTAGACTGGTCTCCTCATCAAAAAGGTACACAAATATAATGAGATGGGAGACATATATTTACCTCTATAAGTGTACTAATTCCCGCAGGTACTAGTACTAATAGACTGGTCTCCTCATCAAAAAGGTACACAAATATAATGAGATGGGAGACATATATTTACCTCTATAAGTGTACTAATTCCCGCAGGTACTAGTACTAATAGACTGGTCTCCTCATCAAAAAGGTACACAAATATAATGAGATGGGAGACATATATTTACCTCTATAAGTGCACTAATTCCCGCAGGTACTAGTACTAATAGACTGGTCTCCTCATCAAAAAGGTACACAAATATAATGAGGTGGGAGACATATATATACCTCTATAAGTGTACTAATTCCCGCAGGTACTAGTACTAATAGACTGGTCTATTCATCAAAAGGGTACACAATATAATGAGATGGGAGACATATATTTACCTCTATAAGTGCACTAATTCCCGCAGGTACTAGTACTAATAGACTGGTCTCCTCATCAAAAAGGTACACAAATATAATGAGATGGGAGACATATATTTACCTCTATAAGTGCACTAATTCCCGCAGGTACTAGTACTAGAAGACTGGTCTCCTCATCAAAAAGGTACACAAATATAATGAGATGGGAGACATATATTTACCTCTATAAGCGTACTAATTCCCGCAGGTACTAGTACTAATAGACTGGTCTCCTCATCAAAAAGGTACACAAATATAATGAGATGGGAGACATATATTTACCTCTATAAGCGTACTAATTCCCGCAGGTACTAGTACTAATAGACTGGTCTCCTCATCAAAAAGGTACACAAATATAATGAGATGGGAGACATATATTTACCTCTATAAGTGTACTAATTCCCGCAGGTACTAGTACTAATAGACTGGTCTCCTCATCAAAAAGGTACACAAATATAATGAGATGGGAGACATATATTTACCTCTATAAGCGTACTAATTCCCGCAGGTACTAGTACTAATAGACTGGTCTCCTCATCAAAAAGGTACACAAATATGATGAGATGGGAGACATATATATACCTCTATAAGTGTACTAATTCCTGCAGGTACTAGTACTAATAGACTGGTCTCCTCATCAAAAAGGTACACAAATATAATGAGATGGGAGACATATATATACCTCTATAAGCGTACTAATTCCCGCAGGTTCTAGTACTAATAGACTGGTCTCCTCATCAAAAATGTACACAAATATAATGAGATGAGAGATATATATTTACCTCTATAAGCGTACTAATTCCCGCAGGTACTAGTACTAGTAGACTGGTCTCCTCATCAAAAAGGTACACAAATATAATGAGATGGGAGACATATATTTACCTCTATAAGTGTACTAATTCCCGCAGGTACTAGTACTAATAGACTGGTCTCCTCATCAAAAAGGTACACAAATATAATGAGATAGGAGACATATATTTACCTCTATAAGTGTACTAATTCCCGCAGGTACTAGTACTAGAAGACTGGTCTCCTCATCAAAAAGGTACACAAATATAATGAGATGGGAGACATATATTTACCTCTATAAGCGTACTAATTCCCGCAGGTACTAGTACTAATAGACTGGTCTCCTTATCAAAAAGGTACACAAATATAATGAGATGGGAGACATATATTTACCTCTATAAGTGTACTAATTCCCGCAGGTACTAGTACTAATAGACTGGTCTCCTCATCAAAAAGGTACACAAATATAATGAGATGGGAGACATATATTTACCTCTATAAGTGTACTAATTCCCGCAGGTACTAGTACTAATAGACTGGTCTCCTCATCAAAAAGGTACACAAATATAATGAGATGGGAGACATATATTTACCTCTATAAGTGTACTAATTCCCGCAGGTACTAGTACTAATAGACTGGTCTCCTCATCAAAAAGGTACACAAATATAATGAGATGGGAGACATATATTTACCTCTATAAGTGTACTAATTCCCGCAGGTACTAGTACTAATAGACTGGTCTCCTCATCAAAAAGGTACACAAATATAATGAGATGGAAGACATATATTTACCTCTATAAGTGTACTAATTCCCGCAGGTACTAGTACTAATAGACTGGTCTCCTCATCAAAAAGGTACACAAATATAATGAGATGGGAGACATATATTTACCTCTATAAGCGTACTAATTCCCGCAGGTACTAGTACTAATAGACTGGTCTCCTAATCAAAAAGGTACACAAATATAATGAGATGGGAGACATATATTTACCTCTATAAGTGTACTAATTCCCGCAGGTACTAGTACTAATAGACTGGTCTCCTCATCAAAAAGGTACACAAATATAATGAGATGGGACACACATCTCCACACTACAGCTCTCGATGATAAGCCCTCCATACTGTCTCGATTACGCCAATAACTGATGTCATTCTTAAACGCCAGGAAATCAAACAATAGCTGGAATTCACAAAGCACATTTTCATTTATATTTTGATGGTCATGAGTTCTTTAATGCCAGGATATCAAACAGAAGCCATAACATTCAACGAACATGCTTGGATATAACAATTCACTATTTTGATTTTGCATCTTTGCTACGTTGCTTCAACAATTTCAAATTTTAAGAAATATTGAGATGCCGTGTGGTTTGAATTTAGATAGTGCCAATCAGTCCATTAAGACATGCCTACTTTGTTATGCATACCAATGCTTTGCTCAGGTCATACATAAAATGCTTGTTGACCTCTGATCTTTGTTAGTTATATTCAACATGTTAAGTAGTTACCTATTATTTATTGATTGGTTGTGTTCTATTTTAACAAAGGTAGACACTGAACTTATAGGGCTTCCCTCGTTTTTTTTACCCAAACACAACACTAAGACCTTCATGATTGAAGGAAGAATCATCTGCTTTCTGATAGTCAACCAGGAACTTGTATGAAACTAATATTTTATTATACCTTAATATCGCTGACAGATGTCGCCTTGAATTTTGACTTGTTAAACAAGGAAGTTGTAAATTTTTAGGTAGAAATGAATCATTTTTTTTTTATGGGTTTTACATTACATCAACATTATTTCAGTTATGTAGCGATGCCCGACTCTTAATGAAGGAGGAAGACCCCATACTCAACTGCCCATAAGGGCTGGTCAAGGCAGGTAGAACCATCGGCATTCCGTGAGTCAGTCGGGAGACTGCCTCTCATGAAAATCCATATCCCTCTCAGGATTTGAACCCACGCAGAGAGGGGCCCTGTGATTTCAAGTTCTGTACTCTAACCACTAGGCCACGGAGGCCCCCCAGTTGTTAAATAATAAGACAAATATTTTACATACATGAAGAGCGGCTACTCCAAATGTGAGGAGGAGGAAATAGAAGTTTGTGTCAGAAAAAATTCCTTTTATTTCATCTGTGTCTTTCTCTGTAAACCCTGTAAATAAAAGATTTTGCCAAATAATTACAATTAACTTTTAAAAGGAATCTTATACTAATGCCAGTTCTTGAGAAAATAAGCAATAGCTAGTCAAGTTGGGTTACCACTATTTTACATTTTCTTTATGACTATCAATGCCAATTACTATCAATGCCGATGAATTAAATTTTAAACCTTTGAAAGAAAGCAAGGAATGAAATCCTTGGATGTCACAATATTGTGAAACGAAATGGAAAAAAAAATGTGTACTGATAATATGTCTTTAAGGAAAAGCAAGTTTGGCAATGTGAAAATTCATCCTTGCATTGTATTGGAATATCAAGGCTGTTTTCAATGGTATCTTAATTAAATACAGCATTCCGTGTGCATGTCTTTGCTTCTGGCATTTCCTTTCCAGCAGTGTCAATACTCTTTACAAGCCACTGACTGCTTCCTTCCATAAACATAATCAATCAGAGATGAGGAAGGAAATAGTAATACTTCACAGTCTTCACTAAACATAAAAAAAACAATCGTATAAACCAAAGTCTCAAACTCAAGACCTCGGTGTTCCAAGTCTGACCCTGCACTGACTGTGCTACTATGGCCCGGCATGTAACAAATGCAATGAAATCAAACATTCCTCTCAATAGTTTTATCATTTCAATTATCAGTGAATTGGTTTGATCATGATTTGTGGAACATTTGCATCCTTGAAAATTATTAAGCCTGGTTTGTATGGAATTAAACACTGTGTAAACAATTTTTCAGATTTACCACAACTTTCCCGGGATTCACCAGTACTTATCTAGAGTTCTTAAGTGTCTTGCCAAAGGGCACTCCCACAAAACCAGCAGTGCCAGTGAGGCTCAAACACTACATCGTGTGTTACAAGTCCACTACAAAAGCCAGGCAGGGCCTATAGAAAATGCGCCTCACCTAGGTTATGCAAAAGTTTAATAGACTCCAGCATGTTAGTCCACATTCGTAGTTTACCCACGGATATTGGACTGTATGTTATAGTCAGTGGCATCACATCAGAGGATTTGTTGACCTCCTAAACAAACCATAAATAAACCTTCATCAACAAAAAACATTTGTTGTAGTGAACAACATCAACTTTGAAGATATATGAATGATCTAATCAAAATACATATAATAAACCTTCATTGACCTAAACTATTCGCTGTGTATCCTATAAGAGACATGTTTCTTTGAAAAATACTACAACTTACCACAAGACAGAAATAAACTTCTAGAAATGTTTTGAAATGAAACAATTAGAAAATTTCAAAATGCAGTCTGTAAAGAGTGAGGAAGAATGTTTCCTAAGCTTACCTGAATGAATGAATTGTGTTTAAAGGAGTATCAACAGCTAAGATCATTTAAGCATTCCTTTTATTTGCTTGTTTACACTTATTCATTTTACATTGTTTGTGAAACGGGATTTAACAACTTAGATTTATCACTATTGATTCTGCTTCCTGGATGCATAATAAGTTCTTGCAATGAATGTGGATTAAGGAAAAATCGCAAGGCAGATCTTGCTACATGCCAACAGGATTCGAACCCACAACCCTTGTGTCCCAAGGCCACTGTTCCACCACTGGATCACTGTCCTTTTACTATTAACAGTACACTTTTTCTAGCCAAGTTGAATGTAATCTATAGTATGTACATATTGTTCATATATCTAAATTTATCTTATAGCTCACCTTAAGATCCTTGGTTCTGAATCCAAGCTTGTCAATGTACACAATGGGTAGGTATTGTCCATTCGGTGACATCCTGTGGAAACATAAATATCTGATGTAATGTGTTATCAATTGGCCATAGCAACTCAAACTGGGAATAGGTCCCGGAATACTTTTTTGTTTTATATTTTATGATGTTTCAATATTTGTTCACTTACAATGTACATATAGGCCATGGAGGCATCTAGTTCACAAAGAAACCACTACTTTATCTGGGCCATCTGATTCAATCCCACACAGGGTCTTTCCCGTGGCCCATTAAGCACTTTGGGGCCCAAGTGCATGATTTTCAAAACAAGCATTCTTCTAGCACCGTTATTTGTCCACAGCGCTTTAAATCTGTCCAGAACCCTTTAGATTTGTCCCACAGGCAGTTAGATTACTTGCTTTGATATGGCATTGTTTGATACATTTGATTTGATTTAAATACAGTGATGTATGTCTTTGAATTCAAGCATGTACCTAGAATCTTACCATTTTTGGATGCACATTTGTTAAAAATCAACCACAGGAGGTACCTGCTATTATGTTGCTTATCCCCCCCCAACCCACCCCCATCCCCGCATCAAGCACACCAGCCCCTGAAAAAGATCATGGAGAAGACCCTGCTGAGTCTGAGTAATTTACCTCAAGTAGCGATAAATCTCTCCAGGTATGGCGTTTCTCTCAAAAGCTATTTTGTCCTCCATAATATTGATTGTGACCTTTGATCTCCAGTGCGTCACAGGCTTGGTAGACACTGGCTTGGTTTTATTTGCCTGAAAGCATACATCTCATTAAGTAAACAACTAATCCAACCATTTATATCATTTTTGTCAAGCCAAAAATTACTTGTTTTGGTATGAGCAAATGCCGTGACAACAATTTCAATTATAGTATGGCATTACTTGAATGCATAAGTACTTTTTTAGGATTGTTCATTTTCTTTCCAAAGGACACGCACATAAAACCAGCAGGACAAGTGGGATTTAAACCCCGGACTTCCGAGTTCAAATTTCACCATCCTATACACTGAGTCATGCAGGACCACTAGCAAATAAGTCAAAAATGAAGAAAAGGGTTACTGATGCTTGTGTTATAAAAATAAAGTGTATAAAGGAGAAGTTGCTCATCTAAGAGAGTTATACCTGTTCTAACTGTCATCAATCCACAGAGAAATTACTTGTGAAACATGAAAAGTACAATTAACATCTACAGCCTTATTCCATCTAAGACAAGGAAGGTTAAACACATCATTTATTACATGTTATACGTGTTTGAAGACATCACAACAAGCAATTTCACATTCAGATACAATGGTTATACAAATATAACCTGTTACAACAAAGAAAACATTTTTTAATTGTTTTCATGTTCTATAATGTACATGCTTTGTTGACTTAAATTTTAGTACAAATGAAAATGAGTTTATTTTGTATGGTGTTTTATGCCATCTCAACAATTCTTTCGTTATGTAACAGATTTCCTGGATCCACCAGTACTAGGCTAGGGCTCTGAAATGACTTGCCAAAGGTCACTCCCCTGAAACCAGAGGTGTTGGAAGGGCTCGAACCAGGGACCCAGAGTTCAAAGTTTGACTCAAACCGGAGACCACGAGTTCTAAGTCTGCCATCTTAGTCAGGCAGGACCCTGGAAAGGAGTTCATAAAAAAGAAATGTTATTCAGACAAAAGCTGGTACCTGTTTTGTGTTTTCCCCAAGAAGACTAAACACAGTTGACTGGGGTACCATATAGGTGGTGATTGACTCCTGCACATGCGATACAAGCTTACTCTCAAAAGGATTTTCCCGCTTTGGATACACAAACACGTGTAAATATAGGGTCCCATTCCTCCGAGTCTTTGATGGTATACTGACATTTACTGTTCTGTGAAGGGAGAATAATACTATTCAGGGATATTTTTTATAATTAGAACAATGGGTTTGAAACAATTTTTTGGAAAACAATGGGTCCTTTTTTTTCAAACTTCATTTGGAAAACACTTATCTTAATGATTCAAAGTTCTCTGACCACTTGGTTAAAGACACTTGCTTTACTCTTTGTCTCATATAAGGAAAAAGAACCTCTCAAAATAGGTAGATGATTAAAAGCATGAAAGTAAAAGCTTTTCAAGTGATTCCAGACATAAGTTAATGTTTTCTTTCATTAAGTGGGTTATGAGGGATGCATAGGATATGAAACAATGGGTGTTTTGAGATTTTAATGAGTAAAAGATGCAAAACCCATAGCAAAAATTATCCCTGACTATTTTTCTCCTTTTTAATTGTCATTTGCAATGGTTTTCTATTTGAACCAGTAACAAAATCCTATAATGGATTATTCTTTCCTTAGATACAGTCTACTCTCGTTATCTCGAAGTCACTGGGAACAAGAATAAATTGAGATAACGAGAGCTCGAGATATCCGATAAGGCGTTATCAAAAAAAAGAATTATTGTATATTATTTTTTCAATGCTTTTAGAGCATATGAATCAAGAACCAAATAAGACAGAATCAGAAAATTACCTAAAACAACAAAATAGATATTTCCCGCATACTTTATAATGGGTGCATACTTTTACTTTAAGTCAAGACCAATCAGAAATTCAAACATGTTACTAGTAAATAAGTCTCTATTAGGGCAGCCTGGTTAAGGTTTATGTTGATTTGTTGTTGTTTTGATGTATTGACACTGTTTTAAAGATTATTTAAAAAAAAAAAAAATTGGCTGCCAGTTGACCCTTATGCTTCCTAGACAGAATTTTACAAGTCTCTCTTCGAGCCATTGATTGCTTTCCCAAAAAGACAAGTGTTCAGTGGTCGAAGAAAAAGAGTGTATCATGTTGTCAAGACTTCAGATATGTGTGTGTAGCAAACCCTTCTACACACATCTTTCATAACACTATTATAAGGGAACTCAGAAGAATTGCCTCAATGGGTGAATTCCTTAGAGTGCCAGCAAAAAAGGGTTTAGGGATAAAAAAAAGAAGTAAACAACACTTTTCTAGAGCACTGCACTTACATTTCTGTGGTCTCCGCCATGCTGAAATTTGAATGTTTCCACACCAACTGTAAGTCATTCTCTTGTATTCTGTTTGTGCGTAGAGATGTGAAAACAGACAACTGAAAAGGATTAAAGATAAAATAATCAAACATAAAGATCTACAAATTGTATAATTGCAAGCCTTTCCTAACAGAAGACAACTTTAAACAGGCTTGCAATGGACAATACTGGGAACATTATGACAGAATCATGGAAAATTTATAAGGCAAAATTTACTTATGATATGCCTTTGTGTTTTCATTGTTAAGTAAACAAGTATGCAAATGTGGTTTAATTCATAACTTTATATGAATGGGTTTGCATGAATGTTTGTAAATATATATTGTCATATTGATTTGTCCCCTTCCATCATGTACACCAATTTGTGTATTCATGGCCTCAAATTTTGCACCTAACATACTCTGACCATGTATTTAGAACACTGATTGATTTTTTTAATGCAATCAGAATCATGTTTACACTAACATAGAATTTTATTATCACTTTTTAAAAGTAAGTCCAATACGCTGAAAAGCCAATCTAATCCTTGAACAATGCTTCTGCCAAACACATCTTCAAGAATTGTTTGTAAAGTATATTTGGGGTACATCAAGAAAGTAGCATAATTTACAAAGTTAGTGACTAAATATGCTACCTCTAAACCTTTATCTTTGACGGGATGAGGTTTCAGACATTTCCCTTCCGCTCCAGTGCAATGTGTTGGAAAAAATATCAGAGCTATGGTATACATGGAATAGGACATGTAGGCCAAAAACAGGCCTGACACTATCACCGTCACCGAGGGACGCACCATGGCTGAGATCTACAGCAACAAAAAAGGTTAATTCTGAAAGTAATTGGAAAGAAAGCATTTAAAAACAGGTATGTGTCAATTCATGAATTGATGACATGTTTAAGACTTTTTGTGCAGACATTTTGCGAGGCTTATATTCCAAACTTAAAAGTGAACACTTCAACTATTACCAATTGTTACATTCAAGTAGATAAGTTTAGAGAAGTTGTGTTCCACAAAATATTTATGCCCACTGAAAAACTATTAGCTTAAAGCTTTGAGGTCATGAGCATATTTCTGACATGGGAAACTGACAAGTTGACAAGCAGAACAAATCTATACTGGATCATTCACTATTCCATTAAGTGCTTTGTTTAAAGATAAATCCAAATAGCACCAAACCTTCGTTAAAAAAATACATTTATAAAGTAAATAAATCTTAATTGCTCAATTTCTTTCCTTTGAAGATGAATTTGATCAAGATATATGTTTTTTTCGTCAATAGGTTTTACCTATATATATATTAGCAAGTACAGTTAAGGCCGTGACTTCATGCGGTATTTCGATCCGAAAATTAGGTATGTCCGGAAATAGTTCAAGTCATTTTATTTGTAAAAATCGAAGTCATGTACGTAATCTAGAGAAGATATTACAATACTTTAACTAAATTCCAATGAAATAAACCTATAGCATGTTACCAGCCAACTGTTAATCGCATAACATTGGAGAATATGACATTAATTTGCGATAAATCAGCAATTCAGGAGGTAGTCATTTCGCAGTCTTAGCCGGAAAAGGGCGTAACGAAATACAGGACGAAAATAAATCGAACCGGATCGGTCAAAAACAGTGCAGAGGCTCGGGATCAAATTGCCATGAGAATAATTGCATTGAATCAATATTCTACCCACCTGACTCAATTCAGTTGAAAGAAACAAATTATGGTCGCGTCAAATGCTTTTTCAGAGCCATATTTAACCATATCAGAGACATAACTGAAATATGAGTCTTTGATTAAATATATCAAACTTATAATTATCTATATGGAGCGAATTTTGGCAGGACACTCTGTCATATTATTGTTTAGAGGAGAAAACATGTATTCATTAAATCGTGTAACTACGTAAATACAGATAACTTTAAACAATAAAAAAAACTCGATTCAATTGTTTATGGATCAAAGGGAGGTAACAAGAAAAAAATCAAGAATATTTGGCCTTAGTTTAGAAATTGAGTTATTTCCCTTTTTAACGTTTTACTCGCTTTTCTCTACCGAGTTGAATGTAACAAAGTAAAAGGAGGTCCTTTTAGATCAATCACATTGTCATAGATGTGATTGGATGATAGCCTCAAATAGGCCTTATTATAATTTGCGTTTACCTTTGAATGATTTTTGCACTAGAACAGTTCACATTTAATTATATATAAATTGAATGAAGAAAACGAAGTATCCAGGTGAATTTCTCGATATAAGCTTTCTGTCGTCGAATTTCTTGATTTGATAGGTTAATTCATATACGGAGCATCAAAATATTTACATATTACTTGTTGGTACCCACAATCATGATTAATTAAATCATTCCGGTCTAGCTATGGTATTGCCCAGATTTCTTTGACTTATTCCTGTGTTCCGTTACACAGCAAAAATGGTTTATTAATACAAGAAAAGGAATTATTTGAACCGAAAAGAGCATTTATGTTTAAAAGTATTATACCAATCTGAGCTCATCGGGTTTATCCATTTTTTTCAGATCACAGATATATCAGAGTAGTTACGATTGACATTATAATATATGAGTTTACCACATTGACAATGCTTACCTTTTGTTCCTATTATATCTGTGATTACAAGTCAGTTTGGTAAAAAGGTAAACTATTGTAAAGGGTCTGGCTTGTTCGGTAAAAACCTATACTAGAGAGAACAACAGTTTATTTGGGTGTGAAAAACAGTTTTAGCCCATATTAATTAAGTGTTAATACTTACTATTATTAACATACATGCAGAATAGATTATTTCTATTTTAATACACACTGTAATTTCCATACATTTTAACAACAATTATTTTAGGCATTTCATTTTGATACACCCAAAATACAAACATTGATTTGATCAGAGACATGGATGTTATCTATGTCTCTGATTTGATTAAAGTAAAAATGAAGCGAATCGATTTAGTATATCCAAAATGGAAACGGGCTTAATCGGTGCAGTTCGTTTTATAATGCAAACACTCAAATTAATCAATCAAAGTAGGAATTTCTCACCCTAAGTATTAAAACTATCAAACTAGTTGTTTAAAGGAAGAATTTTATAATTCAAGTGCTCAAACAAGTACATTTTAACACTACGTACAATTACTTTTACCTTAGTATAGGTTTTTACCAAACCAGCCAGACCTTTTATTCTAGCCTACCTTTTTACCGAACTAGTCATTTACCGAACCGACCGTCACCTATATCTGTTATAACTTTTATATGTAATCTCAGAGCCATAGATAACAGAGTGTTATCTATGTCTCTGGCAATCTGTATCAGAAGATACTGTCTAATACAGCCTCCCTGGTTCAAATTTGATATGTTACTATTTATTCAAACTGGCTTATGTGGGTAATTGGTGTATGACTTGGTGAATCCATACGTTGTAACACTATGCATTATCATCTGCCATCTCATTTCAACATTGACATGTCTCACAAAACCGTCCATTTAACCGCAAAAGAAATTGATGGACGGGCCTTTTAAAGGGACTACATCACCGACAGTGCTATAGGTAACACCACAGGGGCTTGAATCAATGCATACCTCCCAAATCCCTCTATATATACTATTTAAGATGTCTCTTTATTATAGTATATACATAAGGTACGCATTGATTCAGGCCCCTGTGGGTAACGCACGTTCAAATGTTGGTGTTATCAACCCTGGTTTAAATCTTCAATTTATGAAATAGTTCTTTTACGTAAACACAGACGTTGAATAACTTCAACATTGTCCCTAATAAAGGTACAACGCATTTTAGCTGAAGGAACTATTCACGCAATGTATTTGGGCAGCAAAAACTAAATGATTGCTAAAAAAGACGATCGATTTGGTCAGATTGAGCGCTCAGATTGAGCAAATCCTTTTTTCGTCACGAGAATGTCTGCTAAATAAAGCCATATTCCGTCATAATGCATTTTAGCCTACACCGAGACGTATCACAGTGTTCGTACCATCACATATGAAGTTAATCTTGGGTTTTTCACTTAAGATGCGTAACGCAGTGCCAACGTGGGCGAAAGTAGGTGTGTATGGGTAATACTGGGCTTTTATTTATCTATTTAATTTCTTATACATATATGGGCAAACAGTTTTGGAGAAGGATACGCAGGTTTGGACAAGGATATGCTGTTTTGGACAAGGATTCGCTAGTACCCTTAGTGCATTGATTCATACATACTTTATTTCGAGACCTACTAATTTTTACCGATTTTACCGAAATAGATTTGCACAAACGCCCATTTACTCATGTGTTCATCCTCAACAAAATTATATCTCAGCGGACTTATTCCATCGCGTAAAGTAGACCATCAAAATCTAGGTCTACACGTCTTCATTAGTCATTTCGAGATGCCCGACTTACAATCTATATACATGTAATGGGATGTTATATAAATGTTTATAACTTATACTTATATTGACACTTTTTACAATCGTTTCTAGGAATCATATTTGACTGGCAATAATGGGTTTATAAAACTGACATTGAGATAGTTTACCGAATTGACATTTGAACTTACCCGCCCTTTTTCTAGACCGAAGGCCTGTTATGAGGATAAGTCCCTATGTCCACCTATAACATTTTTAAATTTTGGATTTATAAGCTAGACGATGAAATTGGTCACCAAATTGACACAGTCACTTGATACTTATCATAGCTCTTTGGCTTGACCGTTGGTTTAGATTCAGGCTTGCAACGATAATAGGTTTTATGTCTACTCTCAATTTATAAATATGAAACTTAGAATTTGCAATAACATAACATGACATTGTCATGAAAAGACATTAATTGTACATGTATAACGCGTTAAGGTGAACAGAGTATACAGAGGGTTCAGTGCAAGACTTTAATATAGTCAACTATTCACAATTTTGTCTTGTAGAGATCTCGAGTTCATGACAAGATATTCATTTTGTAAGAGTTTATATGGGAAAGAATCTAAGGAGTGCAGAACTTCAGCAGAATATCTATACACCCAACTTCTGACTGTCGAACTCTTCTATATGTCGAAGAAAATACGGGTCCCGTATTTTTTTCTTTCTTCTTACATTTTGATATTCCAAACATCTGTGCGCCGAACTCATTCGGAACACCTCGGCCATTTCTTAAAATATATCTACCGACTTGTTACGGGGATTGCCGAGTAGATACGATTGCGCCGAACTCTCTCTCTCATTATGTCGAACATTTCCATGAGGTAGATTCAGCTTCGAGTTATAGAGGTTATATTGTAGATACAGTGAAGCTTCGTTTATCCGGACCTCGATTATCCGGATGCCTCGCAATCCGAACGAAATTGTAAGGGAACGGAATTATTTGACCAGTTTGTTGCAGACGACTTTTGAAAACATTGTGGGTAAAGGAGAAATTGCTCGTGACGAGCAATTTCTCCTTTTCCCATAATGTTTTCTGCCATATCAGAAGATTAATCTTTGAATTTCATCACGTTTTGATATGTCGTCTGCAAACCCTTTCAATTTGGGACGGTCGACAATTTGGCGTTTGCTAAAGGGTTATAAGTAAACACATGCATACAGACCGTGTATGTCTAAATGTGTATAAGAACATGCTCTGCTTCATTAGTCCGGATGATTCGGTAAACCGGACATTTTGTTGGGAACGGACATGTTCGGATTAACGAGACATCACTGTTCATTTAATCAATCACGTTTGTTTCTTGCGCAGACGACTTCGATATGGGAGGGTTATGTTGCGAGACTCGTGATTTTAATTGATACGAATCACTTGTGCGTCACAATGTCATAAAATAGAGTACGTGAGGTATGCACTCAGATCATTTAATTATCACATTATTTAGTCGTCGAAGTAATGTACACATTGATCAGATGATACGATGTTGATGAAATGGGTTTGAACAAAAGTTAGGCTTGTACATAACAGTCACACCCAAATATCTAGAATATAATTCGGCGGGATACATAGGCCTATTTACACATAATATGATGAGAAAAATAAAAGAATAACCGTGAAAACATGCATAACCTTTGTCTTCAAACATCTACTGAGTACGATACCAATCGGAACTACTCGGGTATTTCCGTGAGCTGTGAAATACACCTCGGATATCAATCGGAACTACTCGGGTATTTCCGTGAGCTGTTTTCATTGGATAAACCCGATGTGTTCAGATTGGTACGATACATGTTGTAGTTCCTACTTATATTGGCATTTACGTCGCATAAACATTATTTCAGTTACGTTACAATGCCTGACTCTAAATGATTGATCGAGGAAGATCCCATACTTAACTGCCCATAATGGCTACTCAAGCCGGGTAGAACCATCGGCATTCCATAAGACAGTCGGCAGACTGCTTCTCAAGAAAATCCATTGGCTAGGAAATGCATCATCCATGACACTCTTTGTAATAATAGACATTGCTTTATATAAGGAAACTAAGTTCCGAGTCAAAACGGCGTGGTTTTGCTCACTCTTTAAGTGGTCTCGGGATTTAGACAGGATGAATATGTAAACTACCGCAGTGTTATTGCTGAAAAATGTTGAAACGGCGTTTAACTTTAATGGAAACATAAATCCATTTCAAATGCAGCCTTTCCTTGATATAGTCTGCGTTTTGTATTGATCACAATGTTAACAGTTTAGACTGCCCATACATAGATCAGGCAGTAGGCGTAGGATGGGAGGGGTTCGTGGAAATACAAAAATGTTTAGTAACTGATTTATACGTTTTTATCAGTATCTCATGAACCTGTGCGGTTACATGTAATAATACACTTTCACACCTTATCGTTGTAAAAAATGTATTAACGTGTCCCAATCCCAAATACCGTTTCGCATGCTTTGGTTCAAATGTCACAGTAGATGATATTGTACTCGTGTATAGTAATTGAGATCGAATGATCAGCTTCAATATTTATATTTTCACACATTGATACATTGTCTCCAGATCTTAATTGTATTTCAAAGGTAAATATGTTTTTTTCTGAAAAGAATAGAAAAGATAGAGTGCTCTTTCAATTGGATTACTTTGGTAGAAATATATTTAGAGAAATTAAAGATGAGAAGCTGCCCAGATCAAGCCTACTACAAATTTCATTTACATTTTGAAATAAAACATACACTATTTTGACATTATGATGCACTTTTCGTATCTTTATTTCATTACTTTTATCTTTATAAAACTTCTATTGTGACTATGTTCTTTAGAAGAGTTTATTTGTTTAACACTGGTTGTAAATTAATTGTGTTAGTCACTTTAAGCATGCCTCCAATCCTAGATACATATGCAGTAGGCCTTCTCGTAGATTTATGAAAATGAGCCGGACTGTTTACGGGATTGAATCCAGTAAAACTGTTTACTGAGGCTGACACTCTAGTCAATTATCCACTTTTACCACGTTTATTTGATAGATTTATGTAGTTAAAGTGTCCTTGGGCAAGACACATTTCCTAGTCTAGTACTGGTGGGAAACCAGGAAACATGTACTATGATACTCAAAAATGAGTGCTGTACATTAACAGGAAGAAGAAGAAGTTACCTATAAGTGGCGTCAAAATTATTTCAGTGATATTGCCCTTCTCACAAGTGAAAAAAATGAGCCAACTGTAAGTTGTAACATTTGCGGAATGTTTATGCAAATTACAGAACCTAGTGGATTGCTATATAATAAAGAACATATAAATAGACAACACACTAGTCAAAATAATTCGACGTGAAAATTGGTTTCTATTTTCTGATGGGCCAAGACAACACACCTGCTTAGTACGTGGACGATAGTGTTCTCACTGATCGGACGTGATTGTGTCTTAAAGAGGTCTATTTGCTCGGGTCTTTACACAATGAGCTAAGCTAATCATATACAGTGTATCATCAGAACCTGATCCATTGAATTCCATCGTACAAAGATCCACGCGGGGTACACTCGTCGACATTCAAGAGCCTTCCGCCACATATGTTCTCGTATATACATGGTCATGGATGGAGTACAAAGTAATAAAACACCCGCCTATACATGTACATTGGTGAAACGCAGACGATGTTGGATACCATTGCTGTTTGTTTTACACGCTTGATGAAAGACTGGAAGACTGGACTCGGCCTGGAATATTTCTTTAACTCTAAACATTTTGGCACAGAGAAATGAGTCTGGATAGAGACGTTAATTTTCTATAAACAAGCTGGGAGATTTTCTCTCGCTGAATCAAGAACCAAAACAAACCAGGAAAAGGACCCATCCAGATATAAGGTCGATTGATAACTATCCTTTTCTTTTCTTTCATTGCGTTATGTACAGGATGTCTCTGCTCATGGAAGTGATGTGGTTAATCAGTTTATAAACGAAGGAGCTCCAATTTTGTCTTTAACTTTTTCGTAGGATGAATATATATCATACTAATTCCCAAATTACCATCACTGTCGTCGTCATGCTTTCCTTGCAATGAGATACAATCTGTATTGGTGCATATACTGTCGATTGTGATGTTGTTTCTGATGTAGAAATAAGGTAGAGAAGAAAGGAAAGAAACAAAGAAACAAATCACTTCCCAAATGAATTTGTCCCCGCCTTGGTCAATCTCTGTGAGTTACGAACGATAACTCTGCAAAGGCGATAGAAAGAAAGAAATAAGAGCGAAGCTTTTCAATAAGCTAATTATAAATTCCAATGGCATTACTCAAACAAAGGTATTACATTTACTAAATGATTTAGAGTCGCTAGTCGAACAGGTATGTATCTAAAATAACTGGCTGAATGCTACCCTGTCCAAAGACCTAATAAACATGTTTATTAGGTCTTTGCCCTGTCAGATAGATCCTACCAATCTCCATTGCAGAGTTATCGTTCGTTCCTTACATAAAATTTGGGATCGTAGCAGGAGCATTACCCCAGTAGAGATTGATATCAGCAACACTGTTTTGTAAAATATTTGACAGGTTCAGAGACAGCCTATAAATGATTGAATTGTGTTCGTTGTCTCAATCATTACTGTTCCATGTACTTTTTTGCCTTTAATCAAATTATTTCGAACCCGCTTTCCTGATATTTGATACCACAAAACATCTAGCTTATACCAATCTCTGTTGTTTTTTCAATTTTACTTTATATGAATTCTGTTTTGATTTAAGATTCCTTAGAAAATCGATTGATGGGTGTCACTGTTTGTTTCACTCTTGTAATTGTATTGATATTACTTAATATGCATGATTTCAATTGTTGAACTGCCAATATTCAAATGAACACTGAAACTGTTTAAAAAATGTTGAATCCATGATCAACTTTTTTTTAAGTTTATATGATAGAAGAGCATGTTATTCGTCAAAGCACATTTTATGTTTAATCATTAACCCTATATAATATCCGCGTACATCATACACCACAGTGAAGTAGTGCAAGGTGCCCCTATGTCATTCGCCCGTGGCCAATTAAACACCATCTCTTAGTCACGTGGTTGTTATCAATTAAGCGGAACTGCTTGAGATCTGTACGTCGAACTTAGAGGCAGTCTACAGTTTGACAACAATGGGAATTTCTGTGATTATTTCGGAAGTATTCTGTGCACAGGATTAAACTAATTTGTTTTTTCGCCTTCTTTGGAACCGTGAAGAAATGGAAAACGCTGACACGTGTCTCAAACCAATAACAAATAGCAGCGAAACGCTGCAGTAAGAGTAAAATTGATATCGGTTTTACATCGTGAATACGACGGGTGGGGAAAGGTGTGATAAACATAACGGTGATTGAAGTTTGTGTATTCGATAGAAGAATACTGTTATCGGATTAGTTTTCTTAATTGGTGCGTTAATTAGGCAGTAAGGATGGAGGCTAATCTGGAGCGTGACTGTGGAGCGTACGGGAGTTTGTTCCTTAGTATCATTTCCGAACTCAGGGTATGTAATCAAAGTACCGAAAGTACTTAGTGCTTTTTTTATTGTCAAATTTGTCTGTCAGTATGCCAAGGATTAAGAGTCTTTTAACCATGTCGCCATTCCTGCTGTTCAGCCGGACATATTTTCGGCTTAAAAGATAGTGTAGATGTTTTGGAAATTGAAAGCAAAGATATCATTCATTATTTGAAACAAACATCTAAAGGTGTCCGTCTCCTACTGATGCACATTATGCTTATGGTTCTAGCTTGACCAGCCTTTATGGGGAGTTATTGTTGGGGATCTTCGTCCAATGCTTATGTGACAGACTTTCCAATATAACAGAGATTGTTTTGAAGTGATGTAGAACCGCAACAAAACAAATATTTAATGGTTACAGTTTGATGTCTCTTAAGGCTATTCCAAAAGAATGCAGGGAGTTCCTTTCTTTAACTGGATTAACAGCCCCCTTAACCCTGATTCATATTGTGATAGTTCATATTGAAAACAAAACAGCAGTCTTTGATTAAGGTTTTTCATCCCCTTTTGATATAAAACTTGTAGTAATGGATAGAACTACTAAAATAAAACATCTTGTATCAAATGTTTCTTATATCAAATGTATCTAATTTAGTAATGTGGCAGTTTCAGAAAAACCTCCTCTTTCAGGTGAATGCTCAGGTTTTTTTAGTTTTACTTCTACTTACTTTTACTTATTATCACTCTTGACCATTATAACTAGTACATGTTCCCTGGAAGACCTACCAGTACATGGCTAGAAATAAATGTGTTTGCCAAAGGACACTCCACGGTGAAATAGATGATCACCATCAAGGATCAAACCCGTGTTAGCTTGTCTCTTGTCCCTGAAGCTAACCATTACACCACCGCAGATCCACTTTGGGACATTATTGTAGACAATAACTATAAGAAAGTCACTATCTAAACAATGTTGATAAATGGACTTCAAATTTAAGTACACAAAAGGGAGTAAAGGGTAATGACAAAGTAATTATATCAACCTAAATCATGTTTAATATCAAAGGGTTTATCCAAGGCTAATTGATATTTCTTCAGGTCAAATCAGGGTCAGCTAATTTATCCTTCTTTCTTAAATAATCCTTGAAATGTTGTTAAGATCCCATAATACTTTATAAGGGATTAAGATAAGCCTTTTTCTAAATTAACACATAGGTGTAATATATAATTATTGTAATATTAGTTTGTAAACCTAGAAAGTAGAGATGTTTTCAATAGTCCTTATTCACTTCTGCAGTTCTGCTAAAGGCCGGCATATTCTGTTCCTTAACATCGATTTCATACTATTCTTTTTTTTCTTTTTTGGAGGCCTGATGTTATTTGATTGCTGCACCATGGGTGCTGTTTAGAGATACATTTATGCAGTTGTACATCTGCTATTTCCACACATCAAATGAAGACCAAAGAGACAGATTTCTTTATTATAAATTGATGATACTTTTTAGTTCTACAACAGTTAATTTGAAAACCAATTGCAATTTTGCATACCTCTTTCAGGTAACTGTACCAAGAACGCAGTCCATAATAAGCCTGCTTGAGTCTGCTGTGATACCATTTACAAAACATTGGTTAACGATAAAACATTGGTTAAAGATATATATTCTATAATTAATTAAGATTGGTTTTATCAGAGATTGACCCTCTTGAAAATGACAAGTCATGTAAAAGGATTGGATTAGTTATGTCTCTGCCCTCAGCTGAACTAATCTTTTGGTCACAGCTTTTGGAAGCATATACGATTTCCTGCATGATGCTCATTTAACCAAAATTTGCATCAAATAACAATGGTTAAAAGTCAGAAATTGGATAGAATGAACTTTTACTGTCTTTTATATTTCTGACACGTTTACCCTTATATCGCAGATACGTTTTACCTCAGAATTAATACTTGCCATCTGCTAGGTCTTCCAATTCTTTTAGGGCATTTTAGGTAAATGTTGAAGACAGTGCAAAGGGAATGGGCAAAAGGAAATATTCATGAGGCTATTTTTAAGGCAAATTCCATATGTTTTTAGAATGCATTATACAATTTCTTGTTCAAGTACACATAAAGATGCCTTATTTGGATGTCTTCTTTTCTATATAAGGATATGCTGATTGATCTTGTTAACGAGCAGCATGTTTATCATCTTTCTGTCTGTAGTCCTTGTTTTGGGAAAGGGTTTAAATGTAGTTTCTATCTTAATCTGTGTATGTTTTATAAATTAGGGCTGTGTGTCAAGCAGCTGATAAGTCTTTTCAGGCTGGTGCTTTAGATAGGAGGCTTGTAAAGAACGTCTCAGGCGGAGTGTAGGGACTGTTGCTGAATTCTGAATTGTCATATAGGAATGTTTCAATCCACTCTTCTCTGTCTCCCCCATTTGAAATGAGTTCCTTTCATTGTCAATAAAAGCAAGACCAGTAAAACTATTGATATTATTTAAAAAAAAAATCTATCAACATTTAGATGACAGGAACTTTTCTTCTGAGCCGAAAGATTTAACCTTAACTCATTTAACCTCATTTTGCTGTATCTACTACCTTCTATCGGATTCTTTTGCATACCCATATTTAACAGGGATTTTCCTCGTTATGTATAAAAGGCACCTCCACAATTGAAAATTTCTTAAAAAAATCATGCAGTTTTCCCAAAAGACCAGAGTCACATCAGCTTTTTGGTTTCCCAATTCAGAAATTTCATTGATACAATTTTCCAAAATCAACATGCCAAGGCCTCTTCCAAATTTTAGGAAAAAAGCCCTGCACAAAGTAGTGTCTGGAAAATCTTTCAATTTGGAATTTGCTAAGCCATGGATTCCTGGAAGCTCTAGCCGTCTGAATGCTTTGAATTGACTATAAACTGTAAGATGCCCCAGCTAGCAATCAATATACACTGTTACAAGATGATATGCAATGATTTACAGGATGTACTGGAAAACAGGGGAATACATTCTTGATCCATCCTGGCTTGGGTAATAAAAAGGTTCAGTATTGAAAGTATTTGGAAAAGATGCCACTTGTATGATATTATATTTTCTAAGCTTATTTAATTGGGATTGATTGCAGTTTTCAACAGCTCTTTTTTCCTATATATAGCTTCATGGGTGTAAGAGGGAGGAATCCTAAAGCTTTTCAGCAGTAAGCTCATTGTAAATTTCAGCATACAGTCTAACTTGTGTTAAGCAGCCACCCTTTTAAGCAGCCAACCTGCCTTAAGCAACCACTACAGAAAGTCCCATTGTTAGATTGATAGTGTACATCAATTTGTGTTAAGAAGCCAACCTGTCTTAAACAGCCAATTTACTCTGTCCCATAGGCTGGCCTCTTAACACAAGTTTGACTGTATAATATCAAATCCCTGAGGAACAATAATGTAGGAAGATAAAAAAAAGGAGAAACAGCCTGTTTTATGAGTAATTCGTCTTTTCCACAAAATGTCACATGTCGCCTAAACCACAGACTACTGAAAGGTAGGGATGGTTAATATTACATACATGTATGACGTGTGACTGGTCCAACTTGAAATTTGGCAGCAGACATCAAACAATAACATAAAATAAATAATTCACATAAAAATCTACTTTAAAATGGTAGTGGTCCCTGCGTAGACACCTTTATGTGACATGGATAAATTAAATATTAGGAGCAATTTTTTTTTTGTAACTGGCGTTTATTTTTTTTAAAAGTCTTCTGCTGCGGATGCGTCAAAGTTAAACTTTACATTTATGGACTAAGAGGTTCAAGAAGATACGTCAGTGAGTGAGCTAGCTAGCTAATCTATGATAGGTTCAGATGAGCGGTCATAAATAAAGTACAAGCCTAATTCCACATCCATGAATAATTCAATGATTAATTGGGGAACTTGCATTCCCTATAGATGGCAAAGGCGTTTAACATTGTGCTTCTTCCTATCTACATTTTATGCAACTGTGACAAGACTTAGGGGGTTTGAAACAGTTGTGATAAAAGGTGAAATGTATGGTGTCAACCCATTTCTCTTTGCATGTGAAAGCTTTTTCTTGTTCAGGGGCCCATAAAAGGCACCTTCACAATTGGAAACTTCTCTAAAATCATGCAGTTTTTCCATAACATCAACGTCTAATCAGCTTTTTGGTTTCCCGATTCAGCAATGAAATATCTCTAAAATAGCAGGCCTAGGCCTTTTTCCAATTTTAGGTTAAAAAACCCTGAATGTTGATGTGATTTGGAACCCAAACAAGCAAAAGCAGAAAACTTTGGAAACCACTGTATCATTGTGTCAATAAGTAAGTGGAATCACCACATACCAAATGAAACATAAGTACATAGAATGAGTTTATCAACATAATCATCTAAGATAGCTATGTGCCTACAGGCTATTAGGAATGCATGACATTGTGTATGTGTATGCGAAGAAGTAGGTGTCAATTACACATGTTTTGTCTTCAGCGTTCTTGTACATGTGTACATGTGCAGTAATTGATTGAGATGACATTAACCTTACATATGGTTGAGTGATTAGGGTAATCCTATCCCACAATGACATTGATGTTAGAGTTTCTTACTCATTCCCTGTGGTCTTGATAAATAGGGTGTTTAACGGTCTTTTACCTGTAGTATTGTTTAAACTGCTCAACAGGTCCTATATTGTGGATACTCATTAGAATTGTCTGGGTCCTCCATGGCTACAAATAATGAAGCTTTACTAATTAATTTGGCAAAATACATAAAAACGGCATTGGAGGCACGTCAACTATTCTTAAGCGTTCATAATCATACACAATAATCTTAATTACCTATTTTTACTTATTTCTTCACTCTTTGATAATCAAATATTGTTTTACGTGTTTAGTATAACTTTCCTTAAAAACCACATGGTATAATACTTTGTACAAACTATGTATAATATGACTATGTACTATGTACTTGTTTAATAAAATATGTTCTGTTCTGTTCTGTTCTGCTAAGTGGTTAGAGTACAGGATTTGAAATCTAATGGCCCCTTATGATTTTTCGATTCCCGGTGACGGCATTTTGAATGAATAAGAGGTAGTCCCTTGACTGGCAAACGAAGTGTCGATGGTTCTACCTAGCTTGATCAGCCCTCGGTTGAGTATGGGATCTTCCTCCATCATTAGAAGTGGGCCATCACAACATAACTGAAATAGTGTTGATGTGATGTAAAACCCTTATAAATACAGAATAGAACTGTCCGGTTGAGATCTTCCCCTGTGAAGAATTCATAAACTAGATATTGATGTCCGGGAGCATGTTCTTGGAATTCATGAACCACTATGTGTTCACAAACTGCCTTTTGTCATCCCCGTTTGTTAATAAAGTTCCTTATTAAATTTCTTGACTCCTTCAAAGGGGAATCCATTCAAAGGAGTATCAACAACATAATTAACCCAAACAAAAGAAATGAAGATGATATTCAGGGAAATCTTATTGTCAGGATCTCTGCATTCCTTTATATGGAAGTTTTGCTCTTGCACCATTCATGATGAACCAGGAGTTGCAATGCTGGGCTATTCATAAAGCTTCGCCATTCGCCATAGGCGAAAGTCAACTTGGTTTGGCGAAAAAAGAAATGTACCCTTTCGTCAATTTGGCGAAAGTAAAATTGACCCCATTTTGTATAGAGTCTGTAATGGCGAAAGTGGGAAGAATGGCTAAAGTCTTTTCGCCACTACGAGTGGTAATCATTAATTAAAATTGAATAGTTTGACGTTGAACAGCTTAAATATAAATAGAAGTGTTTGGTTCCTTAGCCGATTTTCTAGTGAAAGCGCTCTTTTAGAAAATCCGGAGACCAGACATTATGTATATTTCCAATAGCAACGTCTAATGAAAACGTTTAAACAGGCCGGTTCCCGATTTCAGTTTATGTGTCACACTAAAGTCGGTACCAGAATAATAAAACGCACCAAAACGTTTTCGATACTTATTTCTGTAGCTCACTGCGTTAAAAAAAGATACTCATAAAGGTGATATGGGACTTATTGCAATAAAAAGCACGCGAATAAAAAACATTATTTGTGTGTAAACACATTCAATATATCAAGCGTTTTAAATGATTACATCGATGCAATATTAGAACGAAATTCCATGGTACGGAATTTACGGACAACGAAACAACAACAACAACAACATGAGGGAAAGGGACTCCCGGTGAAAAATGGTAATTAAAACAAACATTCAAGGAAATATAACCTTTTATGAGCATATTTTAATGCATTGGAACTCCCACATTTAGTAAAAAGAACGTCATTATTGTACAAGTACTGTCAACTTGCCAGTTCAATGACTCCCAGATCACGTAAACGCTGCAGCATACCCTGCAAACTTTAAGGTTAGATATTCTTTTTTAAAATGTTTAATTTATTTTGTTTTATTTACAATCAAAAGTTATTTTATATTCTTTTTTTAAATGTTTATTTTGTTTTATTTAAAAAATGAATCATGCCAGGTGCATGCATGCAAGTTTAATTATTTTCTGTCGTCTTTCTAACCCTGTCCCAAAGTTCTGTAACCATTTATTGAGGTATAGGATGTAGTGCTCTACTAAGAACAACCACACAATGAAGTGGCTGATACAAGAACTGTTATTTATTTGTTCAATTTACACATCATTTATTTTATTATGTGATAAATACCATTCTAGCCTATTTCAATAATTGGTCTGTAAATTGAACAAATGAACTATAATTTATATTTAATATTTCTGCTAAAATGGCTAAAAAGACTTAGCCAAATTTGGCTTTGCAAAAATCCAAGTGGCTAAAGAAAATTTGGGTAGCTTAGCCAAAATGGCTCATAATATTTTGGTCCAATGAAGAGCCCAGCAATGTAACTGAAAAAGTGTTGATATGACGCAAAGTCACTTTGAATAAACAAAGAAACAAATTTAAGAAACAAATTATCTAAAAGAGGTCTGATGAGTTGACAAAAAACAACCAATATGATATTTTAAAGGTTTTTTTTTCTCTGCTGCCATTCTTTTGTAAATAAGCCTCCGGGCTAAGACTTGGATCTCTGAGTCACTGTAACTTGCAGAAAGCATCAGCTGTTTGTAGTAGATAGACTTGTGCCTAACACATGTGGGCGAGTACACAGAAAAGTAAAAACAGGAAGTACACCAAACAGGCGACTTCATACAAATTAACACTTCATTCCTTGATAAGGCTTTCTCGTTTTATACCTTGGAGAAGTTTATAGAAAAATTTTCTGAGTTTGAACATATTTTTTTTTATTTCAAAGATGTTACCTGCTGTTGCTTTCAATTTTGACTTGCCCACACATTCCAAGGTGCGAAAAATGGGGTAACCTTTAGAATGCTGGTAAATTTTCTAAAAAAAGAGTTGTCTGCTTTCAAAGTCCTTAGATACCTGCTTAATTTTGTTGAGAAAAAGATACTAGTGTAGCAAACAGGTTAGAACCGAGGCCAGCCGCCAATGTACTTGACGGCTGGTCTTGATCTTACCTGTTTGCATGAGCATGAAGTTGGTTCCAGCACTACAAGATATGAGAAAAGGGTTAAGGGTTTCTATTGGTGCCACATGTCTATTCCGAGGGATCTTCTGCTCAATGAAAGACAGGAAGTAAAGATCCCTGTTTGTAAATTATTATCTACTCATGAAAGCCTCAAGGGCTTATTAGTCCCTTACTCTATAATGCTGCTTCTGCTTCAGAAGTCTTTCGAATTCTCTGTAAACAAAGGATGAGTTGTAACTGCTTAGAGTAATAAGCAAGATAACCATTTGATGCACTGATCTCTTCCCAGATGGAAAGGAAGATTTTTAGGATTTATTTGCAAATAGAGAACTTAAAAGGCACCTTCCCAACAGAAATTCCTCAACATATTTTACTGTTTTCCTAAAAAACTGTAACATTGTTGGTACTTTACTGGTGAATAGGACCCGTATGGGACCTGTGTCAGAAATAAATTTACTGAACTTTACTCAAATTCACACCAGCTTTTTGGCTTCCAAATTCATTATTTTCTGCTATAGTTTTCCCAAAATTAACAGGCCGAGGCCTCTATCCATAAATTTATAATGAAGGTTCAGTGAAATAATATAGTATACAATGCTTAACAAACTAGCACATAATATAGCCCCATAAATCTATAACGTTCTCATTATAATTTGAGGATTCAGTGCAATACTATAGTAAGTGCTTCATGTTTGTAAAGGACTTACTACAGTATTGCACTAAAACTACTTTAACCTTTTACCAAATGCCAATTTTTTCTACTGTCCCAAATTGAAAGAGATTGCAGACGACATTTCAAAATATGATGAAATTGGAAAATGATCTTCTGACAGGGTAGAAAACTTTGTGGGAAAAGGAGAAATTGCTCGTCAAGAGCAATTTCTTCCTTTCCCACAATGTTTTCCATAGTCATCTGCAACAAAGTGGAAAAATGTCGTTATTGTTTGGTAATGGGTTTAAGAGTGAGGGTTAATTACATTTATAAGAGGGTTAATGAATGCAAAGTCTTCCTTGTAGTTTCCTTGCAAGATTCCGTAAACAAAGCTGTACATAGGTCAGGACGGAAACACCATAAGTGGGCCCTTGAAAACGGCTTTCCTGTTATGGATGGAAGTGGGCTGACACCCATGTACAGTTTAGTTTGACACTTCTCAGTTTGGTCAGAATCTATATATTTCTTTACAAGACAAAGGTTTGAATCCTGTGAGTGGCTTGGCCTGTCTTGCAACTTTTCTTTATTACACAGTAGGGGCCTGACACTGGTTATAATACATCTATCCTCGAAGCAGAATCGAAACTGGTTTATAACTCTATGTTAATGCTGGAACTTGTTTTATAAATGACGCAAAAGCAGTTTTGACATACTTTCAGAAACATTACAAATAGCTCTCCATATGAAATGGCGATAAGCTTCTTTTCCACTTGTTTTCATTGTACTTTATGAATGAAAGAAAGGGCTGATGATGCCTTAGACATTGCAGAAGTTTGTGTTATATTGAGGGTTTAATGCAAGACTAAAGGTAAGCAATTTATGTTTATGAAGTATTGACTACAGTCTTGCATTTAACCTTCAATAAAAAATACTTCTACATTTAGAGAAAAGACAAAATACGATATCATCCTCTATGATCAGATGCAATATTTGAAAAGGTTGCTTCTTTAGAAACACTGTCAGCAGTTAAACATGTTGTATTGCTATTTAATGTCCTCGGAGGCCGACTTGTTAATATCAGCCAAGTTGATTTCACTCCCAGACACCTCACTTGTTTTAGGATTTCCCCCCATCCGGTTACAATCCAATCAGGCTTGATCGACCCCCCCCCACTCTCAATGATTCAGACCACTTTAGACATTGGCAATCCTTCAACCCTTAGATTGCGGGGTAGTTTTCTAAAAATAGTTGTTTGTGTCGTCTGCTTTCCTAAATCTTAGATATCTACTTAATTTTGTTGAGGAAAGATACTCAGAAAAGCAAACAGGTTAGATCACAGGCCAGTCGTCAATTGACTTCTGAATTGGGAAGCCAAAAAGTAGATGTGGTTTGAATTCTTAGTATAGGGAAAATGGATGATTTAAAAGAAATAATTGGGAAGGTGCCATTTATAGGCCCCTGTTATATTATGTTAAAAAAGACCTTTTAGGCCCTGTCATATAATGTTAAAAAAGACCTTTATTGTTGTCTGAAAGAAAACCCCTAAAACTACAGGTTTATTGTTTGTTGAAGGGTCAAGGACAAATGAGTACCAATTGATATGTCACATGACATGGGATTGATTTTTTTACGCCAATCCCAGAATCCTTTATTGATTAGTTTGGCTGTCTGACCATTAGATGACCCTGGGGATGCATCCAATGTGCATCTGTCCAATAATGCAGCAGGGTTTAACCCTTTACCAAACGCCAACTTTTGTAACTGTTCCAAATTGAAGGAGTTTGCAGATGACATTTCAAAATGTGATAAAATGAATAGATAATATATGATAGGGCTGAAACCATTGTTGGAAAAGGAATAATGCAGCTTAACCAAATGCCAACTGTTGCAACAGTCCGAAATTGAAAGAGTTTGCAGACGACATTTCAAAATGTGATGAAATTGAAAACAATCTTCTGAAAGGGTAGAAAACAATGTGGAAAAAGGAGAAATTGCTCTTAACAAGCAATTTCTCCTTTTCCCACAATGTTTTTCAAAGATGTCTGCAAAAAACTGGTCAAATGTCGTTATTGTTTGGTAACGGGATGATGCAGCAATGTTAATTTGGTATTGGTCTCCTAGACTATGGATCCAGGGCTTTTTTTCCACTGAATTGGGAAAAGGCCTGCTAATTTCGGAAATTGCATCAATGAAATTGCTGAATTGGGAAATAAAAAAGCTGTTGTGACTTGGAATATTTGGGAAAACTACATGATTTTAAAGAAATTTCAAATTGGGAAGTTGCCTTTAATTGGCCACTGTTTTAATAACCTTATACCTTTGGACTGGTCTGGCCATAGTGTAATGCATGATTGGGAAGACATTTTCTGTAAGATTGAAAGGGCCTTACAGAGTGGATCGCTTTAAATCGCTGTGCTTTTGTTAGACTCGACTTTAGTTCAAAGCAATGCACAGTTGCAGAGGTGGCTAAATCTGAATTTGATAAACTTTTTTTGTAAATGACAAATCTTTCTAAGCTATTGTTCATGTAACACAATGTCTTGTATGTTAAGGCTTTTGGACAAACTGAGCAATACTGACAATCCATTTAGTTGGACTAGTGTTTTTACTTGAGGTAAATCTCCATTCTAATTAATCAATTGCCTATCATTTGAATTTTCCAAAGTTGTCCTTTCTGTACGTTTCATAATAATTGCCAAGGCTTTTGGTTCCAAAGAGATTAGACCAAATTTAGAGCAAAATAAAACAAAATGAATTTGTTTTCACAACATGAGTAAAGGAATAATGCATGACTGATTAATGATGTAAGGTGGTCTGCATGGTTAGGTGAAAAGTAAAGGGTTTAAAAGCCTCAGTCCTTTGTTACGAAAGCAAAAGATATACATAGGTACGGTTTGACCTGATTTAGGGACGTACACTGAGGAAGTCTATTATCCTACCTTGACAGTTTTATATAAATGATTATAATAGGAGCCTTAAGACCATTCAAGCCCCTCCTCATTTTCTCACCTCCTCCCGAATCAACAATTGATAAAGAGCCGAATGAAGCCGAATCAAGCCGTAGGTCAGATCTTTGGTTCCCTGTTTTTGGCCATTAATTACGTGTATAAAGATTTAAGCTTAACCCTTATAGCGCTGGAACCGACTTCATGCTTATGCAAACAAGTTAGATCTAGGCCAGCCGGCAAGAAAATTGGCGGCTGTCCTGTGACATAACCTGTTTGCTACTCTGGGTATCTTTCTCAACAAAATCAAGCAGATATTATAGGTTTTGGAAATAAGACGACACACATTTTTTTTATATATTTTTAGAAAATTACCCAGTATTCTAGAGGTGTAATCTAAACAGCCTGAAAGGAACTCTCTCAATGTAAAATTAGGATTTATTTTGGTTATACATTTTCTTTGTAGAAACCGAATTTATTTTCATGCACCAGTGTAGCAAACAATGGCTGACATAATTGTGACAAACGTAAAAGGGTGAACAGGGCCTTGCATGGTCAAGTGGTTAAAATAGTCATTGAGGTACTCTAGGGAGCCCGGGTTCAAACCCCACATGTAGCACCTCTGGTTTCACGGTCCTTTGGCAAGACACTTCAGAACCCTTGAATATAGTACAGGTGAATCCAGGAAAGCCGAAATATAATTGGCATCGCATTTAAGCCCATATTAGCAAAGAAAAGGGTGAACATGATGACCCTGCGTGATATCATTTTGAAGTGCTGCATTTCAGTCATATATCCTTCATTTCTGTGTCAAGACTCTTGATCAGAAGTTGATCTTAATGTCAAAGTACTCCCGGATACACCTTGTATATTATTTCAATTGTAGCTGATGGGATTTAGACTGTCTTATAAATGGACAAACATATTAATTTGTTAGTACAGTCTAACTTGTGTTAAGCAACCACCCTTTTAAGCAGACAACCTGTCTTAAACAACCACTACAGAAAGTCCCATTGGTTAGATTGATAGTGTACATCAATTTGTGTTAAGCAGCCAACCTGTCTTAAACAGCCAATTTACTGTGTCCCATAGGCTGGCCTCTTTACACAAGTTTGAATGTACGTAATGATGCATTAACCCTTTACCAAACTCCAAAATATGACAAACGACATTTCTCAATGTGATGAAATTGGAAAATAACCTACTGAAAGAGCAAAAAACATTGTGGGAAAAGGAGAAATTGCTCGTTAAGAGCAATTTCTCTTTTTTCACACACTGTTTTTCAGAGTCGTCTGGTCAAAATCCTCAAATGTTGTTATTGTTTGTAAAGGGTTAACAATAAAATCCCTCTGACAAAAATGATAAAATATCATTTTGTCAAGAAGACTTTAAATCTCATCTGCTGCAAATGGGGATTTGAGGCCATCTTTTATGTCGAATGAAACTCGGGTAAAAGTAATGCAATTTTAACATTTGCCTTGCATACAATTACAAAACTCCTTGTGGGGGTTGCTTCTGAATGGTGAAAGGCTTTCAGATATAATCTAGGTTTAGAAAATTACTCTTTAAAATGTTTTAAACCCCAATCTTTTGGCCGATCTAACAAGTGTTTGGTTACTTGTGCATTAAGCCAAATCGTTCCCATAATTTGGAAAACTTAACGCAATAATTGCTTGCAGCTATTGATTTAAAATGAAATGTTTTCTACCTGGCTAATGAGTTGACTCCCTCTGCCCAACTTACCTTGATTAAAAGTAATTTTATAATTTCTTTTTTTGAAATGCATGAGAGAAACAGATGACTGTTTTAGATACAAGATAGTTAAGCATTGCTGAAATTGCAAACCTGTTTTATGTTATGACTATGAAAATACCTGACTTTAAAAACAGTATATGCATTATCTCTGAGGTTAGAGTACCTTAGAGGTTAGAGTACAGACCTCGAAATAACATGGCCCCTCTCAATGTTTGTCCAAATCACGGTGACAGCAATTGGATTTTCTTGCGAGGGAGTCTCTCAATTGACTTACAGAATGCTGATGGTTCTACGAAACAGCTTGACCAGCCTTTATTGGCAGCTGAGTACGGGGTTACCCTCCATCATTAGGAGTAGGGTATTGCGTTAATCCGGGTATTGCAACATAAACCTATATAAAGAAATGAACAAAATATATTATGGTTCCAAGAGCCAATTTCTGCAGTCACCGACCCAACTACAGATTTTCTTTTTTGTATGGTGTTTGACCGAACCAACAATTTAATTTTAGAACAGCTTTCCTGGATCCACCAGTATTTAAGGCTAGGGCTCTGATAGTGACTTGCCAAAGGTCACTCCTATGAAGCCAGAGGCGTCTATGGGGCTAGAACCAAGGACCCCCCAAGTTCTATATAAGTCCGCCACCTTAACCACTGGGCAACTCAGGACTCCTAAGTAACAGCAAACTCCTCACAGAGATCTCCCTTTATGGGGATGATCACTGCCATCACAAATGTAACGTGACCACCTACTTAGAAACGAAAATGGCATAACAAGATGGCGGCAAAACTAAAAAATTGTAATCCATTAGTGCTTTATTTATAAACAAAACCATTTTTTTTTTCAACTTTACTGGTCAGAAATCAATACAACAAGATATTGTTACTAAATTAACTAAGATATCCGGTAATCTCTTGACAAAACAGCATCATTTGAATTTCATCCAAATTTGGATGAAAAATCTTGTGGTGGCAGTGGTCTATGCAGTGTAGCAAGGGGAGATCACTGTGAGGAGTTTGAAGTAACAGAAGCAATAACGGAAGAACATGGTAAAGATACAGAATGACGTGGTAAACACAAATTAAAAGAGCAATGAATACACAGGGCTTTATTGACAGCTTGGATGTCCATAGGGAAATCTGCCACACTCTATCTCATTAACCGATCACGGTCCATACATATCCCAGGATCCTCTTATCCCTTAGAATGCTGGGTAATTTTCTAAAAATACATTATTGTGTTGTCTGCTTTGCAAAACCTTAAATATCTACTTACATTTGAAGAGGAAAGATACTCAGAGTAGCAATCAGGTTAGATCACAGGCCAGCTGCCAATTTACTTGGCAGTTGGCCTGGATCTAACCTGTTTGCATAAGCATGAAGCCGGTTCCAGCACTATAAGGGTTAAACTTTTTCCTCTCTGACAAATGAGTACAGAGCATATATAAAGAGGGTTCAATGTGAGACTATAGAAAGTGGTTCATGGATATGAAGCACTTACTATAGTTTTGCATTGAACCTTATAGATACTTTGTACACATTCTCAAGTTTTGCCTTAAACCCCATGAAAAACTTATGTATATGGTGAAAAAGAAATCCTTTGAAGATTAGTAGTTTATAAACAGTTAAGTTGTCTTTTACACCACGATTCTGTCTCTCAATTTGCAAAGGTCTCCTTAGACAAGATTGTCTGTATGCAGGTGGTGCTGAATATCGTCGCCTATATACGATTATGATGGGTTTGAACTAAAATTGTGTGTTATGAATAGACTGGGAATTCTCAAGTTATTAAGACTGTCAAATTGTATTACTGAGTACAGAAACCAGTAACATTGCACAGTCTAGACTTAGATCATTAATACCCCTGTCTGCATGGATGAAAATTATTCACTTATATATAAGTTATTTATCCATTTAAATGTATTTTGAAAATGAAATAATTTGATGGTTTTCATTTGAAATCTTTATCTGTACAGATACAATTTTATTGTTGATATTTTTTTTATCATACTAAGGGTTTGGGATTGACAGACAAAGCAAATTGAAATTGACTGAGGAGGAAAAAACGTTTGTGAAAATTGTGTTTGAGATATATATAGATCACACTGATGAAAAATAATGAGCATTTAGTTGTTCTTTTACAATGTTTTCATGGGATATCCTTTTCATGACACTTTAGTTTTTTCATTAAATTTTTCATCAAATGCACTTGTCTGTTAAAAATAGAAAATTCATTTAATTGAACCTTATAATAGTGCTGGAACAGACTTCATGCTTATGCAAAACAGGTCAGATCAAGGCCAGCCGCCAAGTCAATTGGTGGCTGGCCTGTGATCTAACATGTTTGCTTCTCATCAAAATTAAGCAGATTTTTAAGGTTTTGGAAAGCAGATGACACAGAAATCTATTTTTAGTCAATTACCCAGCATTCTTAGGGTTAACATATATATATGTTACTTACTTTTAAGAAGCTTTGCAAAGTCATGTGCTATAGGTGTCTAGAGAGTGGGATATGGCAAACATTGCCTTTGATCTGTTTCACTCAATAGCCCTGGCTGTATATATAGCTCACACATGCCAGGGTTTTATTGACTAGGTGCATTAAAACAACTGTGTGAAGATATGCATCTTGCATTTGTTAAGACCCTTATCCCAAAGAAAGAAGACGTGTGTCAGTTGGCATGGGGTTTTATGCAGTGTCAACAACTTTTCAGTTTTATACAGCTTTTTTGCGATTCACCAGTACATAGGTATTCATTCTGAAGTGCCTTGCCAATTGGAAAACACTCCTAGGAATCTTGCAGAGCCGCTGGGGCGCTAACCTTAGACCCCTGGGTTACAAACCTACAACCTTTACCACTTGGCCAATCATATAATTATGGCATATAATGATATTTTTGGAGGATAATGCTTGTCATTCATTCCCTAGTCCAATTATTTATACACTGCTTGCAGACTTTTCTGGTGGAATGCATTTCAAGTTATAGATAGAGCTTAAAACAAAGTGATAATGATTCAGAAATACTTGTACAGTCTATGCCGTGTCAATTAAGACTCTCAGTTTCTGTAAGCAACATAGGTTGTGATTCAGAATCAATCTGTCATTCTGAGGAAAGTTTTCAGAACTTTACTGTTGCATATCTGTTACATACATCTATTCAAGGATGCATGGACGTTCATGAATATTCATATTGTTAATTGGAGATGATAGAGAGAGATTGCCTATGCATTCTGGTGTAAAATGTCATACAACATTCCAAATCGTTGGATTAACCCTTATAGTGCTTGAACCGAGTTCATGCTTATGCAAACAGGTTAGATCCATGCAAGCCACCAAGTAAGTAATGGCGGCTGGCCTGTGATCTAACCTGTTTGCTTCTCTGGGTTTCTTTCCTCATCAAAATTAAGCAGATTTTTAAGGTTTTGAAAGGCAGACAACACAAACATCTTACCAATCATAATATTAAGGGTTAATGCATGAATTGTATGAATATATGATAGATTATGTCTCAACATGATTTCAAGGGTGTATTCAAAAATATATTTAGTAAGGGCTTCAAGAATGTGAAGCATTTTCCATAGTATTTGCTCTGAGCCCTCAATTTAATCATGTCTTACAGCTAAAAGAAAAAAAAGTATCCAAAGCAATCTGTGCCTTGGAAAGAATCATTAATTGTAGCACTGGTATTGAAATGTAAGAATAGAAATGTTAAAAGATAAATGCATTGACCACATTGGTGTCACTAAAATCATGATGTTGACCTGTTTTAATTCTAATCTAGTGTGATTCAATTTTAAGTAGATGTCATCTTAGCAGTTGTACAATAAATTACAGCTTTCAGTTTAACAGTGACACTAGATTTTCATGAAAAGTATTTATTTCAAGTGAATATATTTACCATCTGACAACCACCTTGGAATTCTATTGGTCTGTTTGTAATAACTTAAATCCATTGGTCAAATAAAGAAAGAACACCAAAGTTGACCATTTGAAGAAATTTGCCATTTTCTTTAGGGGTCTATAATTAATTTGAGGTCAGTACTATGTACAATGTTATGTAGTTCTTACCCCAGGATAACTATAAACCCTGTGGTTTAAACTTTTTTTGTGGTCTGCAGACTGTTCTGTTTTTTGACAGTTGAAAAAGGATAGGTAAGGGAGTGAAAAACATATTATATGAATGTATTATATAAAACATGTCTTACATTTTTCATGGTAGTTGAAACCTGATATAACTCTTATCTGCTTGATTTATTTCATGCATATCTGTTTAATGCTTGAACATGTGTTTGGCCCAATTCTTCATTCATTGCTATTCAGTAAGGGCTGACAAACATAATGCAAAGACTGACCTTTGCATTACACAAATAACACTATACACCTTGACAGTGGCATTAATTGAAAAGAATAATGTGACAAAAAGGGAAAACACAACTAATGAAATGACTTCTCATTTAAATGATTAATAAATCAATTGATATTGATCAATCAATTGTATCACTAACAAACATGATGATGAGTTGATTGGAGAATTAATAGAGGAGTTTGGAAAGAAATCTTCATATTAAGGAGGTTGAAGAGAGTATTGTTCAGTATTGGTGTCTCAGGAAATACCATGGTAGCATTTTACTAAAAATATTGTGCTATGCGTGGCGAGGTAGTTGGTGGCGGACTTAGAACTCTGGAGAACTGGGTTCGAGCTTCACCAACACCTCTTGTTTCGTGGGATGACTTTTGGCAAGTCGCTTCTCTGGCAGAGCCCTAACCTAGCACTAGTGGATCCAGGAAAGCTGTTTCATTACTGAAAAATTGTTGATACACTGTTAAACACAACAGAAGGTAGACATCTTTGTTAATTTAACACAACGTTCCCTTTTATTTATTTTGGAAAAGCATTGAAAGTGTTATTTTAAAATTATGAAAGCTCTTATCTAGCCAAAGTATGAATTAAAGAACTTGTCGTAAAAGTTTCATATTCATACAAGGATGGGCTTCGTATTGTACACATTGAACCCCCATTTTTTAGGTGAAGTGTATTTCAATTTTCGATAATTATTTCAATAATCATTTTTATACATGAATGCTTAACCAGGATTTATACTCGGAACAAGTGTAATTTCGAAATGATAGGAAAACCAATAAAGATAAATGTATTTGTATGCACCTAAAGTTGTACAGATTTATAGCTGATAAACTGTTAATTTATATACATGTGTGTATATCGTGTAATCCTTTGATTGGGTAAAACTTGTGTTTTGAGATATAAAGTCCTCCATGAAAGATGTTCAATCTTTTAACATGGCTTTGTTTTTTCTCATTTAGTCCCTTTAACCATTTACAAACTCCAGCTTTTCGACTTTCACTTTGTGTCACTCCAATAACAAAACAACTGCTTGGCTTTCAACAAGTTTTTTTGTCAAAGATTTTAATCATATACCCAGGTAATTTTCATAATTTGAATACTGACAAATTACTTACTGACAGCTTTCTTTTGGGTCTTTTGAAAAGTCATCCAATCTAGAACAAGGTGATTGAGTAAACTTTTTTCAAAAATAGATTTTTCTAAAAGGGCTTAAAGATAATGAGTTAAATTTAGATGTGTTGGTAAAAATAATTGCGAATCTTTCAGTAAGTATATACTAAAATCACATTTGTAAGTACTTTGTCTGTAGATGTTCAATTTTCATTGGTTCAAATTTGAAATTTTGCAGACGACATGTGAAATATTTAGGGTGTTTGCAGACAGCAAAATATTGAACTATGATTAGAATGATTGTAATAATTTTACTTACATTTTTACTTTAATCCATTATTCCTCAATGACTCACTTCTATACAGTTGATTCTCAAGACCACAGAAATCATTGAAACCAAAGGAGAAAGTGCCCATTATTATAAATACAGTCAAACTTGTGTTAAGAGGCCAGCCTATGGGACAGAGTAAATTGGCTGTTTACGACAGGTTGGCTGCTTAACACAAATTGATGTACACTATAAATCTAACAATGGGACTTTCTGTAGTGGCTGTTTAAGGCAGGTTGGCTGCTTAAAAGGGTGGCTGCTTAACACAAGTTAGACTGTACCAATATGAAATGAAATTATTTGGAGTTTGCTGTATTTACCTTCAAGTTGGGTGAGTCACAAAATCTTTTATTGGGGGAATGGGATCAGAATACAGTTTCTGCGATTGTCATCAAAGCCATTGCCCATTATCACAAACTAAATATTTATTTACATACTTCAAAATGATTACCTAATTAAGTTTTGCTTTCATTCTTGACCAGTCACAAAATATCTTACACGGCTATGGGAAATTAAGATAACTGAAGGATACTCAAACATTTGTAACTTTACCTCTACATTTATGAAACTTTCATGACACTTGAATCTCAAACGTAACTTTGTTTTAGTGAATGAAAAATAGACATGCTTTTCAATGTATGATGAACTAAGATTTCACAGGTAGGACTCGTGTTATGTTCACATCCAATTTAAAACTTTTCTGAAGAATTCCTCTCCTCATTTACGTATATGAGGAAATATATTATACAAACCTTTGGGAGACGGTCCCCTAGTCTGTGTGTTACTGCAGCAGTCATAAGGTGTGCAAGTCAATTTTATGCCTCACTGGTTCGTCCTCAGACCTGTCTTAAATGAGTATAGAGTTTAGTTGTTAGACTGGAACAGTTATGCTTGATAGCATAATCCTCTAACCCTTTTCATTCCCCTGACAAGGGTTAGAAAAATAAGTGTTCATGAACAGACATGAACTACGAAATGGCTGTTCATCACATTCTGGAACAGGTTTATCAATTCAAGAAATGAATGTATTTATGGACATGAGTACATGAACATATATTCATATAGAAACTTACAAGTCTGTCAAGACACTTTGGAGTCAAAGACTTTGGTACTGGTGAATCTAAGGAAAGCTGTAAATATTACTAAACAATCTGTTGAGACAGTGTTTAAACCCGTAACAACCAAAACATGGTAACCATTGGCAGTTACAGTCATAGAAGAGGTGTACTCTCACAGCCAACATGCCATTGCATTGCTCATTTCCTTCAAGCCATCAGTCCAGGAATGTGAGGGATGTTGGTAGCTGTCAGCTCTCATTTCCTTCCAGGGGTCGAGGGTTCAGTGCAATCCTATAGTAAGTGCTTCATGTTTATGAAGCACTTACTATAGTCTTGCACTGTACCCTCGCAGTGCATCCATGTGCAGTTTGCATTATAGACAGAGGGGGAGAGAGAGAGTCTGAGTTGTAATTGATATGTTGGAGGGTGGAATTTCTTAACTATCTATCCCCTGATTATGCTCGGTTGGTTGCCCTTGCTGGAGATGGGTAAAAGAAACATAATGAGCAATTTCTTCTTGTGTAATAATGGTTTACTTAATAGATTTCCAAAGATTTTTTTCTTTTCATGCTCAATAATAAATGCATCCATGTGCAGTTTGCATAACAGACAGGAGATGGATAGATACATGTGGCGGGTTGATTGGCTTTACTTATTTGGTCTTGTTTTAGAGAGAAAATAAAGCAGAAGCCTTTTGGAAACCATTAGATTATGTTAAGCATCTCAGGGTTCAACATTAATGCAGGTCCGAACGACATTGTCTTGTAAGATTGTCATTTGGACTAGTTGAATTGCCTGGAGTCGGCTGACTGGTCAGGCTCCTAAAAACGTACTTTGTTTGTTCCTAACCAGATCAGGGTGTGAAAATGTGTTATTGGAATGTTTTAAACTGTCAATTAGAAAGAAATTCAAGTCGCTTCTTAAAGTAAATGATCTAAGAAACTTGAGTTTGCTCACAGTTGTAATTATTTTTTTCTCTATTTACAGGGAAGCTCCATCGTTTGGGAAGATTTTACCTCTAAGGCTACAAAACTCCACACATCTCTCAAGTAAGTAAAATCTAGTCTATTGTACAATCTAGAACATGGGGTCTTGCTCGGCCCAGTGGTTAGATGGTGGACTTAGAACTCAGGGGTCCGGGTTTGAGCCCTGCCTGGTTTCGTGGGAGTGGGCTTTGGCAAGTCACTTCATAGCTGGAGCCTAGCACTGGTGCCTCCATTAAAGCTATTACATGACTGATGAATTGTTGATACAGCGTTAAACAACAAACAAATAAAATAAAAAATAGTTTAGAACAAGCAGGGGTGGCAAAATCAATTGTTCGTATTGCCAAGCTTGTCCAAAAGCCTGAGCAGAAAAGTGTGTTTGTACTGAAATTTACTATGAAACCATTATACAGGCAAGTGTATAACAAGACTTGGCATTATAGACAAGTGTATCAAAATCAGATTGTGCCACCCCTGGTTTAGAAGAGTTGTAGGGGTCCTGCATGGCCTAGGGGTTATGTTTGTTGACTTTTTACTTAGGGTGCTCCAGGGTTTGAGCCCTGCAAATGCCACTGATTGAATCTGAATGTCCTTTAGCAAGACACTAATTGAGAGCCCTTGCCTTGTAATTGCAACTCCATGAATGCATTTGATATATCTGAAAAAAGGTTGACACATGTATTGACTTTTATGACATTCAAGAATAATAATGTTGACCTTTTTTGTGTTCAGATGAAACACTTTATCCTATGAATGAAGTAATGTTATAAAACGGCTCTTAAATCTAATTCAACAAACACTCCAACCATAAGTCTAACAAGTCGATCCCACTGATTTGGACTCTGGAGAAGAAATAAATAACTAATAGCATGGGAAAAAATCCTTTTTTGTGAACCGTTATGCTTTAATGAATTTAAAATATTCATGCCTACGGCAAAATTATTTTACATTGATTTTATCTTGAGATTTAAGTGTTTTACAAAAAGGTGTCATATGACATACCTGATAATGCATTTTAACCTTCATTTTATCATGATGGAGGTCTTTGCCTTTAAATGGTTAAAATTTGGTGTTGGGTTCAAGCCCAGCAGTGCTCTGGTTTCATTGGAGTGTCCTTTGGTAAGACACTTCTGAGCCTTTAAGCCTAGTACTGGTGAATCAAGGAAAGTTGTATCAACTGAACAATTGTTGACATGGTGTTTAACCCCATTTAAACAAACAATTTTATAATGATGCATTTGAAGTTTGTCTGATTTAGTTCACGGTTTCTTAAATCTTCTGAAACAAAAGTACATAGTTTTGAGCAGAAGTCTCAGAACATGAGCAGAAATGCCCTATTTATCTCAGTTTACATTGATTGGGGTTGGAACTATTTGGTTAAATGCGAATAGTTCCAGCCCTTAATGATTTATCCCGAGAAGGACAGAAGTAATCCGAGAAACGAATGACTTTCAAAATGATGGGATTATGGGTATTCCACCTCAAACAGAACAGCTCTTGAGACGCTGTTGCAGGATAATTAAAACCGATATAGGCAGCAACCCATTATGGGGGAAAGGGGTTTAAATCCCTACAGAAAACAGGCACATATTTCATGTTTTTTAAAGATGACTGCACAAGATAAACGGCCTTCAAGGGTGTGACCCAGTTTGATAGTATCAAGACTGGAGTGGATAGTTTATTGTTTGCTTGCTTAATAACATATTGTTTTGGTTTGAATTTTAAACTAGATATCCAATCCTGGGAACTTGTTGCAACATTGAGCTTTCAGATGTTCTTCCTTATAAATCAGCCGTTTAGGCTTTCATTCATTATGCAATGTAGCAAATAGTTTGTATTAAAGTAATTAGAGCCTAAAAACAATGCATAGTATGTATGCAAATCCAAAAGTGTTGCAACGGTTTCTATTGCATACCCTTGTTACATACTTAGATATATCTTCACATTCTGAATTATTTATTGTTCAGTAACTATTTTATATATGTTGAATATTATACTTCAACTAAAAGAATTTATTGTTTCAACGACATTTTACTTAGACTTTCAAATTGTCTTATGTGTAAACAAGCACCTTTTGATAGTATGAAGGAACAATAAAAACAGTATGAATTACATAGGCGTAGGAGCGTTTTCAACATTGGGGGGGGGGGGGCAACTTCAGATGAGGACCGGTCTAAGAGTAAATGTCCCTAAACTTTTCATGACTATTCATGCATTTACAAATTCGATAACATTTTAAGAATTAAAAGAAAGCGTATGAAAATGTGTATCTTTAATAATAAAAAAAAAAAAAGGATATGCCAGGTCTCGATCTCACGCGGAAATCAAATGTATTGATAAAAAAAAAAGTAGCAGCGACCAGGCTGTCACAGCCACGGATTCAACTGGTCAAATACAATTATTGTTTAAGTTTTACCTAATTCAATGTGTTCAGATTGCAAATTGCGATGATGACGTCAAAAAGATTTTGGTTATTGTTCGTAACAAAAGGCGAAGTGGTATTAGATAAAGCACAAAAAAACATATTTATTTTTTTATCCTGCTGTTTCTTTCATTTTTCTTTTCAAATATCTTTATTTGCCATTGTGAATATTGGGGGGGGCCAAAGCATACTCTGGCCCCCACAGTCTGGATATTGGGGGGGCCGGCCCCCCTGGCCCCCCCTGCTCCTACGCCTATGAATTAAGAAAAGTCTTGAGACTTATCATACTTATGCTTTTTACAGGTCAACTCTGGTGGCTGTGGCTGCGTTTCTAGAGGCTTTCCAGAAGGTTGCAGACATGGCTACTTCATCCAGGGGTAAGTGCAGAAGAATTTCTTTTCTTAAAGCTGTTCTGTCATACAAAACAAAACATAATATAACATAACATATATCATAACATCGCTTAATTGAGACACAAAGCACATAAGCTCATAGTCATTACAAACGGCTTTTAAACCATTCCTTTCAAAATGGATAACTCTCTTGTTGTTTAGATTTTGACACTGTGAGACACCAACTTGAACTTTACTACGAAGTTTTGCCCTGTTATGTAGAGATAGATGTAGTTTAAATGATCTAGACTTTGATATTTCATTCTATGTCTGGATGCATTCTATATCAGAACGCGTCAGAAAGGATAGAATGGACATCGATTTGTGGTAATCTTGTTTCTGATTAGTCCACATTTTTAATTCTCGTCACTGATTGGATCCCTCTGGCTCAGAGAGCGACGCTAACACACGTTTTTATCACATTGAACCTCCAATTGCTGTAACACATTTACAGCATGGTTCATCCGAGTTATGGTAGTAATTGACCCTTTATTTGATCGACTTATTTGGTATATCGGGGGTTCAATGCAATACTATAGTAAGTGCTTAACGTTTGTTATTTGTTTCACAAACGTTAAGCACTTACTATAGTATTGCACTGAACCCTCGATATATGGTATATATCTCCCTTTTGGTGACAAACTGCTCTAGCTCCACTTTCTATTGACAGGTTTATAGGGTTCTCTCATTCTATCCATATAGGCAGCCACCAATGTAATAAGACATGTTTTAACAGCCCTGTGCGCTGCTTTTGTTGATATCCATATATATTTTTACCGATTTTACGAGACCTATTAAACATGTACAGAGTAGTATGTACAACTTGAGAGTAATAAAATTGTAATCAAAACACAAGTCAGTGAGATGAAATTGATGTATCTTTTTAGGAAGCTACTAAGATAGCAAGATACATACACCTAAGAAATAAAAGTCTAGTTTAACTCTTATAGTGCTGGAACCCACTTCATGCTTATGCAAACATGTTAGATCCAGGCCAGCCGCCAAGTAAACTGGCGGCTGGCCTGTGATCTAACATGTTTGCTAGTCTGAGTATCTTTCCTCATTAAAATTCAGCAGATTTTTAAGCTTTTAGAAAGCAGACGGCACAATCTTTTTTTATAAATTTACCCAGTATTATATTCTAAGGGTTAGGTGGTCCAGTTAAATGTAGATTTTAACACAAAAAGCGCTTTTCCCCATTTTCCTGTTGTTTAAAATTGGAGTTGTTACCAATTAAGGGTACTATTTCAAAGAGTTTTCTGCATGCAATAGCACGGGAGTAGATTACTCTGTGATTAAGGGATCATTTTCCTGTAATGCCTATACTATTTCATGATGGTATATTGTTGTTGCCATTCATTTACCCTTGTTAGGGTCCCAAAACCATGAAAGTTAACCGTTTAACCTTTTCCTTGATATTTCAAAAACATTAATTAATTAAAAACAATGAGTGAATTGAACAAAGGCCAATATTTCGGAAAATGAGTGTTAGTTTTGGTTATTTGCTTTTCTGAAAATTGTGCCTTTAATGCTGTAGAAAACATCATGACCAAAGATGAAATTGCTCAAAATGAGCAGTTTCACCTTTTGTCATGATGTTTTCGACATCTCACATACTATGTCAACATATAAAGCTAACAATAGCGGGTAAAGGATCAAGTGAAATTGACTCCAGTTAACTCTTAGGGAGACTCTTCACCAATCCTCGGGTCAATTTCACTCCATAAAGTTTGCTTCTCTGTGTTTGCCCATAGTTTTCTTTTAATCTTAGTTGGTAAAGGATTTTAAGCTATTTTAAACTTATTTAAGTTTTCTGTGTCGGTTTTCATCATGCTCCTTAGATCTTTGAGGTCCCGAGTTTGAGCCACACCCATACTTTGGTTTTATTGGAGTGCCTTCTGGCAAGATACCTGGATCACACTTTTTGTGGGTCCTTGGTTTGATCCTTGTTAGTGGCAAGGTGAAATTATTGGCGCAGGTACTACTCATGTATCCAGGACATTTACTCATTGAGAGTGAATTTAATAAGCTTCAAGCTTCAGTCAAAGTTTATGTAAGATAAATAAAAAGTTTGAACTTTTGAATATGTTTTTTTTTTTTTTTTGAAATTTTGTTTGATAGTCATCCTATGAGAGCCCTTTAACTCTTATAGTGCTGGAACCGACTTCATGCTTATGCAGACAGGTTAGATCCAGGCCAGCTGCCAAGTAAATTGGCGGCTGGTCTGTTATCTAACCTTTTTGCTTCTCTGATTATCTTTCCTCATCAAAATTAAGTAGATATGTAAGGTTTGGTAAAGCAGACGACAAAAATATATTTTGGAATATTATTTATATCTTGGAAATTACCAAGCATTCAAAGGGTAAAATGTGTTTGATTTTCAATCTATGTGAGCCCTTTAAGTTGTGTACATGGTGTATGGAACCAAGGGTTGCTTGCCTCATTACCAAATTAGGCTGCTCATGTTTCCTGCAATATAAATGGGCCTAGACATGCTATATATAGTGTGTGGGTTATCCCATTCCCTTATGGCATTTTTTTTTTAAGCCTTAGAATGCTGGGTAATTTTCTAGAAATCCATTTTTGTGTTGTCTGCATTTGAAAACCTTAAATATCTGCTTAATAGGTTAGATCACAGTCCAGCTTCCAATTTACTTGGCGGCTGGCCTGGATCTAACCTGTTGGCATAAGCATTAAGTGGTTTCCAGCACTATAAGGATTAACTTGTCAATATCCATAAAAACAGCATATGCCATATGTTAAAATATGAAAAATTGTTTTTACCTTTGAGTGAAAGTTGATGGGTAACCATTGCACCAAAAGGTGAACTTGCTTGTCTTAAACAAGTTCCCCTTTTGGCGCAATCGTGTCTTTGCTCATCTTATGTATGGGGTTAGATAAAACATTTGTTACTATGTGGTTGGTAAAAAAAAGGATAACTCAAATTGAGCTTTGAGATGGGTGCCATGGGAACCATTAGCTTTATGAACCTCCAGTGACCTTTGACCCTTTAAAAGCATTCATTTTGATGAGAACATTCTTCTTTTGTCGCATTGTTTTTCTACTACTTGTATAGTGAGAAAGAAACAAACAATATTATGATTGTGAAATGTATCTTGTTTTTATGTGTTCTTTGGAAAGGAAATGAAAGGAACCCTCTAGCTATGTTAGCTCTTACATTGAGTCCTTGGTGGCCCAGTGGTTGAGGTGGTGTTCTTAGAACCATGGGGTGCTGCGTTCAATCCCTGCCAGAACATGTGGCTGTGGGGGAGTGTCCAGTGGCAAGACACATTTTAGATCCCCAGACTAGTAGTGATGAGTACGAAAAGATATAACAAAGCATGAAATCCTATCCCCCAGCCCCCCTCTCCCCCTTCCCCCTGCTGTGTGGGTTCAAACCCCAGTGATAGCATTTTGATTGCCATGAGAGACTGTCTTCAGACCAGGGGTGACAAAACCTGATTTTGAATAACTTGTTTGTAAATGCCTAATCTTTTCTCAATTTGTCAGTGTTAAGTTTTATAGTAAATTCCAGTATACAACAAATTGAAATACCACAAACATGTATAGATATGTGTACTGACCCACCATATGCCAGTTATACCGTTGAAAGCAACATTAATCTCCATCCCTTTGCCAACATGCATTCATCTGTATTTATTCAAATGCAAACAAATACATTGGATAATAAGATGTTGGACATGTGTAGAGTTGTTTACATTGATGCTAACATGGGGGAGATGTTCTAAATGTTTATATGTTTGATGAGGAAATTGACTTTTGATGTAACCGTGCCACTGGTGGTCAGACTAACAGTTATGTGCAGTGTTCGGACAGATGTTTCCTGTTAGCCGGCAACCAGTTAACCCTTGTATGCTTTGTAATTTACTAAAAATAGATTTTTTTTGTCGTATGCTTTCCAAAACCTTAAATAACTGCTAGACTTTGATGAGGAAAGATAGATACTCAGAGTAGCAAACAGGTTAAATCAGCGGCCAGCCACAAATTTAATTGCTCATATGAGTTAACAGGGCACCTTTCTGCATGGGTTCAAATCATGGAAGAGGTATTATACTTGAATGTGTCATTATCAGAGGTTTTCTCAGGGCTGACTCATGGAATGTCGTTGGTACCATCAGTGTTGATCAAGGCCCTTATGGCAGGGCTGGCAAAATTAATTGTCTTTGTTGTTTGTCCAAAAGGCCTTCACAGACAAGCGGATTTTTACAGTAATTTACTATATTACCATTAATTGGAAAAGTGGAGGAAACAATTTGGTAATTACTGACGAGTAAATCAAAATCAGATTTTGCCAACCCCTGTATGGGCATTAAGTTTGGGGTTTTCTCCATCCACTGTGAATTTGGCATAGCGGTAAACTGAATTAATTGTTGATGTGATGTAAACTAATTAAAACAATAAAAAAACTCAATGATTTCAATAGTTAAGATGGCAGAATACACTGTTAAAACTGGACTAATGATATGAATTACTTTGACAGAATGATGCTTGCTTGGCATATGTAATTTCTCCTCATTTTAGAATGTTTTCCTAATGTTTTTTGCTACATAAGTGTTTAAGAAGTTTTTGTAACAGACATACAAAGGGTTGAATTCATTGCAAAGGTTTTCGTCAAGGTTTATTTTATGTGTTCTGAAGGAGCCGAATTTGGCTGAATTTCAAATCGGTTTAGGTAAAATTTACCTCGCGCACACTGCAGATATGATATGTTTGTGTTTATGTTAAACTGTCTAGGTGCACATGTATAAAAATTATGTATATATATATGCACTTTCATGCATGGTTGCTTTTATATTACCCAGTAAGTAATTGATGCACCTTTTTATGATATAACCTGTATTAACCCTTATAGTGCTCGAACCGAAATCATGCTTATGCAAACAGGTTAGATCCAGGCCAGCGGCCAAGTGAATTGGCGGCTGGCCTGTGATCTAACATGTTTGCTACCCTGAGTATCTTTCCTCAACAAAATTAAGTAAATATTAAAGGTTTTGAAAAGCTGACGACACAAAAACCTATTTTTAAAAAAAATACCTAGCACTATAAGGGTTAACACATTGCTCCATAAGGAAAGTTTTTAAAATTGGTTTTCATCTTGCCTTTTGATAGACTCCAGATCATTTTTAGCAATGAATCCTTTTGTCACAGTGATTTCCTCTGCAGATGTGTACAATTGACATTTTATGCAGCGTTAACTCATGCTCAAAGAAAATGTACTTTAAAACAGCTGTGCAGTGAATTCGACATGATTTCACTTTAGACCTGACACTTTGATATAGGGTTTAAACCCTGTGTTAATCGTTTTTCAACTATAATACATCTTTCCTTGGATTCACCAGTTCTAGGCTAGGGCCCTGAAATCCCACAAAACCAGTGGTGCAGATTGGGCTCGAACCAGATAACCAAGGATTACGGGTCCCAATACATTACCCTCTGGGCCACCCAGGACCAAAAGGGCATATGAGGGAAATAACGGTCTAACTTACATCAACAGCTGTTTTGCGGCTAAGAGTGATAATTCACAAATCAAACGCAACAAGAAGTTCAAGAGGTCACTCAACCAGGAGCACTTGTTGGATTTGAAGTACCCGATAACAGGCGTTGGAGTACTTGCTTATCCCGATTAGACCTGGTTTAGGAACATTGTTCAAATGTTTGCTTATCAATTTTTCATTCGGTTAACTGTTGTAATTATAAGGTGTAAGATTTGAAGAATAGAGGAACGAAGAACTCATGGGAACTTTAATTCGCAATATGATTATAAATAACATCTCAGTGTTTTGTTCAGATTAGATTTGAATAATATTTATAGGATAATTGCATGTATTATGTTAAATGGATCAATAGATTTATTTTAATGGATTATTCAGTATAGCTAAATGTGTTAGATTTGCATACATTGAATAATGCTTATGAATCAATGTTATTGAAGGCAAATGAGACCGTGTGATTTTTTCCATAAGACAAGGGTATATAAAAAATAAATTGTTGCTTTCAATTTAATCCGGAAGAAAATCTTGTATGGGGGATCGGTTTAAACCAAAATGGTGTAATTTTTTGCTTTAGTTAACCCTTTCCCAAACACCAAATTTTAGTCTGTCCCAATTTCAAAGAGTTTGCAGACGGCATTTCAAAATGTGATGAAATTGGAAAATAATCTTCTGAAGGGTCAGAAAACACTGGGAAAAGAAAACAATTACTTGTTACGAGCATTTCTCCTTTTCCCACAATGTTTTCCAGAGTCGTCTCCAACAAAGTGGTTAAATGCTGTCATTGTTTGGGAATGGGTTAAAGGAGATACATTTTACTTGATCAGAGATGATTATGACATTGTGCTCCATGTTAAAATTCCTGTCTGATATAGGAATGATTTCGTTGGCTGACACAATTGCTTGATTGAGTTTGATCCATTAGCTTTTACAGAGCAATTGTATGGTAAACCTCTAGAAGTTACCTTCGAAAGCCATTTGGAAAAAAATGATTACATTGTGTCCAAAGAAAGCATTGCTGTACAGTATATAAGCAATTACTCCTTATTTTATTTAAATTTTATATTATTGATTCAAAAAAAAAAAAGATTAACTGTGCATTTGAGATGCATTTAGTTTGAAACTTATTTGTTGTACATTGATTGTAATAGAAGGTTGAAGCTAATAAGGTTCACTCTCAATGACTGCTTCCTTGATACTAAACCAGTACTCCCGCTGATTTGTGGGTGGTCCCAGCAATTTTTCACCTAGCCTAACAAAGATTGAACCCAGGACCCTCAGTACAGGGGGCCGACCCTCTACCATTGCACCACTGTTGCCCACAAGCTGCAGTTAAACACGTATAGGGAGAAAAGATTAAAGATGGAGTATATTGGGATAAAAGGTTCAAGTTGGTTTGAGTATGAGGCATGTGACCTTTCGTAAGACCGTCGATGTTAGACAAATTAATAAATATTTGTCTAACGTGCCACATGCATGTTTATAAATTGAAGTCACATATGGCCTTTTTTCTTGTTGCTTGAACCAATGCAGGTATTTAAATGTGGATAATAATGCTGAATCAAGTCCCTCTGCTCAAGTTTTGACCCTTTTTACTAATCCTAGCCATTTGCTTGCCTAGAGTAGACAATTAGAGAATTGAAATTTATAAAGAATATCCATGGAAATCCCTTTATAAGATAATAAGTAAACAATGTGATTATTTGAGAAAAAATGAAAATGAACACTCAATAAGCATATTCCTCTTTTGTCATAATATTTTCGAATATCTGCAGCTCCTGAGATGATTTTATCTTATCTGTTATGATAGAAAAACGTTTTAATGTTCTGGGAAGAGAATGTTGTTTGGGAATGTGTTGTGTTTTATAGATCAGTGCTGATAAACGCCTCACTACATAATATTTCACTTAGATGCATTTCTTACAGATGAAGCGAGAAACCAATGTGGAAATGGGCAAATTTGTATATTTTTGTCATTGGACCCTAGCATATAGCAGGACATTCAGGTCAAGGGGTAAATATCCGCCTTGTGACATGAGAGTCGTGGGTTTGAATCCCGTGAGTTGCATGACCTGCCTTGCGATCTTTAATAAATCCACATCCGGCACGAGTATGTGTTATGTATCCAGGAAGCGGATTATAGAGTGGTTAATCTAAGTTGTAAGATTTTGTATCACAATTGGGATAAAATACATGATTTTAAACTAAACCAAATACTATAATAGGGAACTTTTAGCATTTTCTCAATCATGCTTCTTTTTATTGTCTGATGTTTCCTTCAGTTTAGACTATTCAAATTTTACCATATGGGGAATGGGCCAATGTATCAGGCAAGTTTCATTGCTACCGATTTATAAATGATCCGAATTTATGAGGGCACAAGCCAATTTCAGGAACAGCCATTGACATATAGGTATGAAGTGGCTTAACTCTTCAGAATAAAACTTCTTTATCTGTTTCCTTCATATATATAATTGTATATACCTGCTAGTAGCAAAAAGAGTGATGAAACAGAGCCAGGCATTGGATGTGGGTTTATATGGGTTTTACATTGCATCAGTATTATTTCAGTTATGTTGTGAGGCTTGGTTCTTAATGATGGAGGAAGACCCGATACTCAACTGCCCATAAGGGCAGGTCGAACTAGGTAGAACCATTAGCGTTCTGTAAGTCAGGCGGTAGACTACCTCTCATGAAAGTCCAAATGCCGTCACAGGGATATCCATGTGTTTCCAATTTCTGTACTCTAATCGCTTGGTCAGAGAGGCATTCAAAAACTTGAACATGTTCATATACATCAATAATTGGTTCATGAACATATTCATGGACATCAACATATCCACAAAAAAGTTCATAAACCTTAAATTTTGTGGTCATGTATATATCCTTGATATTCATGAATATACTTTTGATGTTTATAAACATTTTGAAGAGCCAGTTCGTGTTCATGAATGGCCATTTTTTGTTCACATTTTTTCATGCAGTTTTTTGACATAGTTCTTGACTCCTTCCCAGGGGTATATGAGTTTGGGCTGAACATTCAGTCATTGTGTCAGGTATAGTCCAACAGCCCTGGAGTCAATTTTTTGTTCTGTCTAGGTCATTTTGGGTCATGAAGTATCCTGCAGTGTGATATAAGGAAAGTCATCTGTCACACAGGGCGATATATGTCACAATATGGTGAAAACAGAATGCCTCCTGGTGTCAAGATTGCCTTATAAATCACTGTTATTTAAACACTTTACCAGGGACTTCTTGATAGTAGGCCTTATCAGAGTTCTTTAGCAGTATTTAGTAGAAGCATTATTTGGTTAAACCCAATATTGTGGGTACTCATTAGAAATGTATATTTGAGACAATTCTAATGAATACCAACAATTAACGTAGAGTTTTGTGAAGAAATATTTCTATTTTGTATGTTAGTGAAAAAAAGAATTGAAAAATAGTTTTTTGTATATAAACATTTTGCAAAAGTAAATATAGTTCTTTATAAAGCGAGAGGGTCTTGCGTGGCCCAGTGGTTGCGGACTTAGATCCTGTTGGTTTTCAGGTTTGAGCCCCACAGACACCTGGTTTTGGGGGAGTGACCTTTGGCAAGTCACTTCAATGCCCTAGCCTAGTATTGATTGATCCAGGAAAGCTGTTAAATATCTGAAAATTGTTAAACGCCATTAAAACAAAAAAACTAAAAAAAGAAATGGAGGAAATTGGTTTACTTAAAATTATTTACATGGCTTGAATTGTTCTGTATAGAGGAAATGGATGTATAACTGTCTCTGCGTACTATTATAGATTATTCTAAACTAGAAGCCTCAATGCAATTTACATAACAATTAACTTTGTCTGATGATAGTCTTTAAAACTGTACTGCAGAATTAACCATGTCCTTCTTATGAGATATAAGGACTCATCCAGATTAAAAGGATAGGCATAAGACTATGAATTGTCCGCCTGTCATCAAACTTGTAATGTCTATATAGTATATCAATGGATTAGGGAAAGTGGGAAGAGATTATTTTTTCATCGGGGTATAAGCATTAATGTTATCTTCTTAGAGAAATTGGAACATATAATGGAAAAATGCCTTATTCTCTGCTATTCCACTATAATCGTTCACTGGTTCCTTTCATAGGTTGTAGAAGACAGCTTTATCAAAACCACAATTTGAGGGTTCAACGCAAGACTATAGCAAGTGCTTCACAAATGTGAAGCACTTGCTATAGTATTGCGCTGAACCCTTGAATTATTACAGTTACAAACAATCTAGAGAAAAAACTTTGCATTGAGTTTATAAACATTTAAAACATTTTTGATTACACAAAATTTCCTTATGATGAAATATTCATTTAGTTTGAATGTATATTTACCATTTTTCGAGGGAGTTTCCTTGGGGAAGACACTGCATGGTTTGTATAAAAACCCAAGAAAGCCATCAAATAACTATAAAATTGTTGACATGGCATGTAACCCCATATAGGCAAACAAACTCACCAAACATTGTCTGCTGGAAAGTTGTTAAATGTCTTCTGTAAAGGTAAAGGAGTTATTGAAATTCAAAAAGAAAGAAAAAACATGTTGAAGACTGATACACCGGTTTAACCTCCCTATCGTAGATTACATCTGATGATTACACGATTTGGATCTGGGTGAATTCCATGCCTTTTCCCCATATGACCCCATTCAGACAGGATTTTGTGTCTGGTCTAAATTGAAAGCAGCAGAAGACAATATATGTTAAAGATAAAATGATAGAATGAGCAGTGGTGGTGAAAATTGATTTTGAATTACTTGTCCTCAAAAATATGTCAAATTGTTTCCAGCACTTGTTGGTATAATGGTGATAAAGTAAGTATATGTAGAAAATGACTTTTCTGTGAAAGCCTAAGAAAGATTTGACCATGCAGGGCTATCGGAGCAATTCGATGGTTCAACGCAAGACTATAGCAAGTGCTTCACGTTTGTGAAGCACTTGCTATAGTCTTGCGTTGAACCCTTGAACTGATTGTGTCACCCTTTGTTGGATTGCTCATTGAAAGGAACTGATTTGTTTTTACACAGTGGTTTCTATAGTAAGTCTTTTCTAGCCGATTTGATAAATTGAGGTATGACCATTGGAAGGAACTGATTTGTTTTTACACAGTGGTTTCTATAGTTAGTCTTTTCTAGCCGATTTGATAAATTGAGGTATGACCATTGGAAGGAACTGATTTGTTTTTACACAGTGGTTTCTATAGTTAGTCTTTTCTAGCCGATTTGATAAATTGAGGTATGACCATTGGAAGGAACTGATTTGTTTTTACACAGTGGTTTCTATAGTAAGTCTTTTCTAGCCGATTTGATAAATTGAGGTATGACCATTGGAAGGAACTGATTTGATTTTACACAGTGGTTTCTATAGTAAGTCTTTTCTAGCCGATTTGAGAAATTGAGGTATGACCATTGGAAGGGAATGATTTGTTTTTGCACAGTGGTTTCTATAGTAAGTCTTTTCTAGCCGATTTGATAAATTGAGGTATGACGGAGTAAGGGGTTAAACATGGTTGATTGCTTATCAGTCTTATCATAACCACCTTTCTGCTGAATCCCCCCCCCCCATTTCTTTATGGAACCTCTATGAGGTTTCTACCTTTACCATTTTCCTTAGTACATGTAGTACTGTTGTTTTAGTATGCATGCATTTCTTCATTACATGGAATCTTCCTCCATCATTAAGAGTTGGGCATTGCAACATAACTGATGTAATGTCGATTTGATGTAAAACCCCATACATGAAAGTACCTAAAGTGAATGATGATTAATTGATTAATGACATGGAGAAGATTCTCATACTCATGATAATTAAACTCACGACCCTTGTGTCCCGAGGTCAAAGCTGAGCTCCCTTGGACATCTACAGAGTTCTCAATAAGAACAGGCCGCAGGCCCAAATGACCGCTTCAAGTTATGTTCTTGCCGGTTCAAATTCGCAGAGATGTTAAGAACCCTCATGGACACCCCCCCTACAAGTGGCCTGTTCAGATTTTGTTTTGGCCTGTTTAACCAACTTTAATTGAGCACAATGCATGTATTCTCTATGTTTGGTTTATAATTAGTATCCAAGACAACACCATCAATAGGATTCAAGCCCCACCAACAACTTTGGTTTCGTAGGAGTGAATTTTGGCAAGTCACTTCAGAGCACTAGCCTAGTACTGGTGGATACAGAAAAGCTATTACATAACTGAAAAATTATTGATACGACGTTATACACCATACAAACAAGCAAGCCATCCATAGGGAGTGCAGTGAGTACAACAATTCAATGCATAATGTTTCAGTAAAACTATATCCTCAGTCTTGGCTTGACACTATTAATGTCAAGAGCTTCATGTGGAGTTAATACATGATATCTAAATTGCCAAGTCATTCATTGCAATCATTATAAAAATGTCCTTTCAAGATGTTTTATGATTCTTTGTACTAAGAAATATTGTTAACCTATCGTTATTGAACTCTCAATGTTGTTGAATGTCGTCTATGGTGACTGTGCTTAGAAAAATGGGTTTGTCTTGGAATTCAACCACTTTCTCCATGACACCTCACTTTACGTATCTGCTGAAGAAGACTTTACAAAACCACAGTGACAAAATGAGAAGTTGCTTGTTTCACTTTAGAAAACCATTATGACTAAAGAACTTATTTGTTTTGACCCTTTCCCAAACAATAACGGAATTTGACCACTTTGTTGCAGAAGACTCTGGAAAACATTGTCGAAAAAGGAGAAATTGCTCATGACGAGCAATTTCTTCTTTTCCTACAAGGTTTTCTGCTCTATCTTAAGATTATTTTCCAGTTTCATCACATTTTGAAATGTCATCTGCAATCTCTTTCAATTTGGGATAGTCGAAAATCTTGTTTTTGGGAAAGGGTTTAGCAATATTTCCTGATCATTTCACTATGGTTTCCACCTACATCCAAAAGGAAAATGTATTAATTTTTGTGATTCATAATTGTCTTCTACTGCTGCTTTCTGTTTGGACCAGTCACAAGTTTCCCATTTGAAGGGAGATTTGGTTACGGCACAATTTGGGCGCTTTTCCTTAAGCAAGTTATGAACCCCTAAGTTAATTGAGTTTCATGACAAAAATAACTGCAGACCAGTGCAGTCTCCAGGAGCATGGCCTAATTAATTTTAACACCATCCTGTTGTTAAAGGGTGTGTTGGTGCCATGTCTGGGTTAAAAGGGAGCATGTTAGAATGAAATATAATTCAATCATCATGAGAGTTATGCCCTTGTTAATCCCCTTCTTTAGTTACTTCATGACGTAAGTGATTAAGGATTTTTGGACTGCTCCAAGTGGAAGGTGAAAGCACGCGCCTCTTAGGAAGTGTGATGTTTGACATCATTTTAGATAGTGCATACAGACATCTGTAACAAAAAAGTGCAACTTCTTTTCTTAAAAGGTTTATTCAATAAGGACCTCCTTGGCCTAGTGGTTTGATTGCTGAACTTGAAATCACATAGCCCCTCTGGCATTTGGAAATTCATGAAGGGCAGTGGTTTAATTGACTTATGGCATGCTGTTGGTTCTATCCAGCTTGACCAGTCTTTATTTGCAGTTTAGTTTGGGCCTGTTCCTCTGTCATTGCGAGTCAGGCATCAAAACATAACAAAAATAATGCAGATGCAATGTAAAACCATGCATAGTAATGAATAGATTGAATGCAAGGTTTAAGTTGATAATCTTTCTTGAAGCTGCAATAAAAGGAGTATGAATATGAAGGTAAAACTTGAACCCTTAGAACGCTGGGTATTTTTTTTTAAAAATTGATGTTTGTGTCGTCTGTCACAAGACCTTAAATATCTGCTTATTTTTTATGAGGAAATATGTTCAGAGTAGCAAACAGGTTTGATCACAGGCCAGACACCAATTAATTTGGCGACTGGCCTGGATCCAACCTGTTTGCATGAAGTTGGCTCCAGCACTTTATGGGTAAAGGAAATAGATTGCTGAAGCAAGCAGAGATCTATCTTTCCTCATGGGGGTCCATAAATTGACTCACCTTTGAAATATGCCTATGATTGACCCAAACTGTTGTGGTACTCGTGGAGCAAACTTCCTCAAAACACCATGGTTACCTGGGCAAACAAACTAGGTTCACCTTTTCACCTTTAAATTTGCTACAGTTCAGTATTGCAGGTTGCTCTTATTCTCCTGTAAATAGTTTGAGAACAGTGTTCATGAACACCATGAACAGACATGTGTTCATGAACAGACATGAATAGAATTGGTCATCCATGAATGTAAAGGTTTCTTTTGCATGCTCATAAATTCAAAAATATTTCCATGAACATGAGGAACATATTCATAGACATTAATTCTCATGTACATGACATTCTCATGTCCATGAATTGTATATGCTCTTGTCCATGAATGTACTTATGAATATGTTTTTGAAATTCAGAACCGTGTTCAAGAAATTCTTTGGGTTTATGAACATCACCGTTTCTTCATGTCTGTTCATGAAGTTCATGAACATATTTCTTGAATGCTTTGCAAGGGGATGTGTCCTTAAGTATGTTCATTAATTTCAATAACATGTTGTTGAATGTTTTCATGGATATGAAGATGGATGTGATTTTGAAATTCATGAACATGATCGAGAACAACTTTGTGTTTTTGAACATCAACTTTTCTTCTTATCTGTTCATGAAGTTCATTAACACAGTTCTTGAATCCCTCACAGGGGGTGTGTCATCAGCAGCCACAGTAAAACCCTTTTCACAATACATGTAATACCTATAGGGCTTTCTTTGCAACTTATAACAGGAGCCCATAAAAGGCACCTATCCAATTCTTTTTTTGATCATGCATACTCCGAAAAATTCATAGTCACACCAGCGTTTTGCTTTCCCAATTCAGCAATTTTGTTGACCCAAACTCCCAAAATTAACAGGCCTGGACTTCTTCCTTATCAAGAAAAAAAGATTGTAATACCTCATTTTGCCCCATCTGCTGTAGTTACCTTTACAAACTATGATGTCAAAACACTTCTTTTGACTGCTGCGCTACATATCGTTTGAGGATTGTCAAACATCAAAGAACAGTGTTACGACTCTTACGGTACTTGTATGGGTAATGATCACAAATAACTGACTCGTAAAAATATCAATAAGTGTCAATTCTGCTGTAAAGAACTGCCATAACCGGATGCGGAAAGTATTAATAAGGTTGGATTGATTATTCCCTTCACCCGAGGGAAAATGTGCCTTAAGATGGAGCATTTTTAGCTCTAAAAAATTAGATTGTTTAGGACTAGATTTGGTTTGATTTTGAGGTCGATTTTAACTGTGTATTACTCATATTTGGGCTCTAAGAGGCCCATTGCATCATAGGCGTAGGAGCGTTTTCAACATTGGGGGGGGCCAACTTCAGATGAGACCGGTCTAAGAATAAATATTCCTAAACTTTCTCATGACTAATAATGCGTCTACAAATTCAATATCATTAAATAAATTAAAAGAAAGTGTACGAAAATGTGTATCTTAGTTAAGACAAAATAACCAAAAGAAAAAGAAAATAGGATTGGCCAAGGCTCGATCTCATGCGGAAAGCATATTGTATTAAAAATAACTTCAAGTGACAGCCACCATGCTGTCACAACCACGAGTTCGTCTAAAATTTAGAATAAAAAATAAAATTATATTTAAATACAATATAGGGTCTGACTGCTTAGAGTCCAAAATCTTCATCTTCCATTGTGAATATTGGGGGGGCCAAAGTATACTCTGGCCCCCCCAGTCTGGATATTGGGGGAGCCGGGCCCCCCCTGGCCCCCCCGACTCCTACGCCTATGTGCATAACTCAAATATTTCCTAACCAGCATTGCAGGATATTCATTCCTAACGACTTAATGTTATGCTACTTCAAGACAATTGCTCAGTAGCGAGAAACTTATAAATCATGCTGCATTGAGTGAATCATAAAGGAACTAATATTTGCCATGGCTGCTGTTGGTTGTATTTAAACGTGGACCCATGTCCAACATTGCATAGTAACACCTCCATATCAAATAGGTCCAATTTGCACAGACCATCCAATATTGTGTCTTAGCTACAACTTCATTATGATGTAGTTAGAATCAATTTATCATGATTTGTTTTTGTTTCACCACTTTCACCACCAGATTAGTTTTGACAGAAAGCTACAGGGTTTCAAGGTAAATTTAATTGCTATGTATTGATAATTACACTGAGTCCATTGTTGAATAACTGAAATGTTGTTGAAATCTGTATGAGAAAATAACCACTTATTAACTTGATTAGATGATTGTCCTCTTCTTGACTGTTCAACCCTATTTCTATCAAGTCAGGAAGCCAGCATGATATATTGCGTTGCGGGTTAATGATTTTGATTGATTTATATTGCTCTGCCTGTATTAGTTCTAGGCCGGGAAATCTATGCTATGTCTCCTGTTTGTTGTATCGATGGTATTTTTAATTATTTCTCCCTTCCTCATATTGGTCCTGGCTGCTTGTTCATTTCTACTGATAAATGAGATTTTAGCGACTTGAGATATCTCCATACACTCTGGAGGCAAGGTTGAACAGGGGTGGAGCTGCAGCCTCTTGATTATGATACAAGGGTCATGGGTTTGAACCTTATGAGAAACAGTGTCTACTTTGCTATCTTTCATTAGTCCACATTCTGCAGGAGTACTGGTGATGTTTCCAGGAAGCAGACTTGAGTGTGATTGCTTTAACCCTTTACCAAACGCCAAATTTTCGACTGTCCCAATTGAAAGAGTTTGCAAACAACATTTCTAAACGTGATGAAATATAAAAATAATCTTCTCGTTTGGCAGAAAACATTGTGGGAAAAGGAAAAATTGCTTGTCACATGTAATTTCTCCTTTTCCCACAATGTTTTCAAGAGTTGGCTGCAACAAAGTGGTTAAATGTCATTATTGTTTGGTAATTGGTTAAGTTCAGAAAGAGCTTCTTCACCATTGATGGAGACCAAAACATAGAAATCTTTAGAGGATTGCTTCCATCAAAACCTACGTTTTCTGTATTTAATAATGATAATGATAATAATAATATTTTATTTATAGAGGATGAAACTCATATAACATTTACAGTACATAAAAATACTGCTACTAATCTCCCATGAGGCCCTCTGTGAAAGAACGTATATGTTTTTGAGACCTAACGTCCTTGGTCACATCTATAGCAAATAAGAACATTAGTAAAAAGGCAAAGTGATTCAAGACTGCTTGTGATTAATCAAATTTTGGTGCACATAGTAAGTGTAGCATTCATTCTTGAAGGAAAAATTTAGCAGTAAAAGAAGAGAATTGGCTCATATTAGGAAGCAATTAAAAGACTATGCAGTGGTCAAACGATGCTTCTATGAAACTTGAAGATGGGTATCTCAATAAATGTCAAAAATTATTGTTTGAAAGCTGAAACTTATTGAAAGTCAGCATTTCCAACTATGATTTCAAAAGGCATTTGTTGTTTTTGATTAGACATAAACATTGAGTGATTGCTATTTTTGATAGAGTTTATGAGTTAATGAATGAAATTTATGAAGCAGTTTACTTTATTACATAATGAATTCATAATAGATGTCATGATGACTTGCAATTGTCTGTCCATTTTGATGGAGTGGATGATATTCCCAATGGTAAAAGGTGTATTAACACTGAATCACCCTTTAACCCTTTCCCAAACAACAACTTTTTGACTGTCCCAAATTGAAAGAGTTTGCAGACAACATATAAAATGTGATGAAATTGAGAAGTAATCTTCAGATAGACCAGAAAACCTCGTTGGAAAAGGAGAAATGGCTCGTTACGAGCAATTTCTCCTTTTCCCACAATGTTTTCTAAAGTCGTCTGCAACAAAGTAGTCAAATGTCGTTATTGTTTTGGAAAGGGTTAAGGACGTTTTAGACTGGAAGAGATGTCAAGAACAAAGTAGGGGTCCTGCGTAGCTTGGTTAAGACATTGGACTTATAACTTGGGGTTTCGTGTTCGAGCACCACTGACACCTCTGGCTTTTTCGGAGTGGCCTTTGGCCAAGTCACTTCAGAGGCCTAGTCTGGATCCTAAGTTGATTGATCCAGAAATGCCGTAATATAACTGGAAAGCTGTTGACACAGTGTTAAAAACCATACAGAACATATGGCCTTCAAACTGATAACGTAAACACCTGTAAATAGTGTGATTGATAGGCAAACTCTTTAATTGTTGCTATGGTTGATTACATTCCCCTCATGAGAGATTTTGTGTCTATCCAAAATTGATGTTGAAGTTCAACGGGGTTGTCATTAAGAGCAGGCGGGGGTTGTCATTAAGAGCAGGCGGGGGTTGTCATTTAGAGCAGGCGGGGGTTGTCATTAAGAGCAGGCCGGGGTTGTCATTAAGAGCAGGCCGGGGTTGTCATTAAGAGCAGGCCGGGGTTGTCATTAAGAGCTGGCCGCAGGCCAATTTGCGCGCTTCATATGACTTTTTGGTCGGCTCAAATAACATAATAATCGATTGTGGTCATATGTATTAGTTGTAACACCTAACTTTTGTTGAGTGTTTGCTTCATTGGCCTCCTCATATTGATAGTTGGCCTCTTACTTCAAAAATTGATGACAACCCTGTACAATGAATGAATATGCTATTTGATGGAACCAAATGTGACAAAATAAAAAGTTGCTTAATTGTTTCAACAGTTAGGAGCAATATCTCATGGTTATAAACCTTTATAAGCAGTTTGATTGTCACAATAACCTCTTAAGACTCTTACTGCGTAATTGCATTAAAAGAGCTAGCTTTTTTTTCATAGTGGAATTGAAGCAATTCATAACAAGTCTCACTTGTTGTGTGAAGATGAAAGGTCAAGAGAATGCAATTTTATAGAATCACATACTTACATATGTTACAACATTATTGTGTCATACATCATGTTTTTGTCATAAATCACAATTCATTATAATGGTGTTAATCTTTGGCAGTCAGTCAAAAAGCCTCTGTGCTTCACAGCAATTACGAAAGAGAAGAGAAAAGAGAGTACAGTCAAACTTGTGTTAAGAGGCCAGCCTATGGGACAGAGTAAATTGGCTGTTTAAGACAGGTTGGCTGCCTAACACAAATTGATTTGCACTATAAATCTATCAATGGGACTTGCTGAAGTGGCTGTTTAAGGCAGGTTGGCTGCTTAAAAGGGTGGCTGCTTAACACAAGTTAGACTGTACCATATCCCTGTTCTGACAACATAATCATTAGATCAACATTTAAAGTGATCAACAAACAGATTCCTGATATTTATTCATATGGGGTATTACATGGCGTCAACATTATTTCAGTTATGTTGTGATGCCCAATTCTTAATGATGGAGGAAGACCCCACACTCAACTGCCCATAAGGTCTTAATAAGCCAGGTAGAACTATTGGCATTCCGTAAGTCAGACTGGAAACTACCTTTCATGCAAATCCAAATGTTGTCACCGGGATTTAGACCCACAGTATTCAATGCAGGACTAAAAAGGTTCTTCGCATTTGGGAAAGACTTATTATATAGCAACTGTTTTGCCCGTAGCCCTTGATATATTGAGGGAAAAATGCAAGGCTAGTGTAAGGTTTTCGATACACTGAATGACTTAACCCATTACCAAACAGTAACGACATTTGATCAGTTCATTGCAGACGACTCTGCAAAACATTGTGGGAAAAGGAGAAATTTCTCTTAACAAGCAATTTCTCCTTTTCCCACAATGTTTTCCGTCCTATCAGTAGATTATTTTTCAATTTCATCACATTTGAAATGTCGTCTGCAAACTCTTTCAATTTGGGACAGTCGAAAACTTAACGTTTGGTAAAGGGTTACTATATATACTATTCCATTGTCCTCTCCATATATCCTGTATGTATAGTTATGGCAGTCATCGGAAACCTCTCATAAATATTCATAAATGTGTTAGATACTTAGACTTATACAGACCTACATGTTGCCCAACTTAGATACATCATCAGCTGACATATCACTATTCTATTGAAGGTGTGATGCAATGATATAGTAAGTCCGGCACCTTTGTGAAGGATTTACTTAAGTATTGCATCAAGTCCTTGATCTATATATGTAGTGTGTAGGTCATAATACAATAAGATAGTATGTTCTTTACCTTTGTACAGGATTTACTTGAGTATTGCATCAAGTTTTCTATGTAGTAAGAAGATTCAATGCATTAATATATGAACTGCTTTACGTTTGTGAAGGATTTACTTAAGTATTGCATCAAGTTTTCTATGTAGTAAGGAGATTCAATGCATTAATATATGAACTTCTTTACGTTTGTGAAGGATTTACTTAAGTATTGCATCAAGTCCTTGATCTATATATGTAGTGTGTAGGTCATAATACAATAAGATAGTAAGTTCTTTACCTTTGTATAGGATTTACTTAAGTATTGCATCAAGTTTTCTATGTAGTAAGAAGATTCAATGCATTAATATATGAACTGCTTTACATTTGTGAAGGAATTACTGTAGTATTGCATCTAGTCCTCTATGTAGTAAGGAGATCAAATGCCTTGATATATGAATTTCTTTACGTTTGTGAAGGATTTACTTAAGTATTGCATCAAGTTTTCTATGTAGTAAGGAGATTCAATGCATTAATATATGAACTTCTTTACGTTTGTGAAGGATTTACTTAAGTATTGCATCAAGTTTTCTATGTAGTAAGGAGATCAAATGCCTTAATATATGAATTTCTTTACGTTTGTGAAGGATTTACCGTAGTATTGCATCGAATCCTCTATGTAGTGTGAAAGTCATTAATATAATGCATTGATATAGTAAGTCCTTTATCGAGGGCACAGTGCAAGACTATAGTAAGTGCTTCATGTTAATGAAGCACTTACTATAGTCCTGCATTGAACCCTCGTTATGTTTGTGAATGACGTGCTTTTCTCCCCTCTTGTTGCATTTGTTTATACACTTTTTGTGAACAATTCTTTTTAAAGGCATTTCTGACTAGGTAATGAAATAATGTTGATGTGATGTAAAACCCATATATATATATATATATATACTGACTAGGTAATACATTGCTCATATTTCACATGTGCAACTCATGCTTTTGTCACAGTAGTTTCTTGAAACTTCTGTTACAGAATGCTTTAAAAGAAGTATATACCGAGGGTTCAGTGCAAGACTATTGTAAGTGCTTCATAAACATGAAGCACTGATACTATAGTCTTGCACTGAACCCTCGAAAAATGAGGTAAGAGACTAAACCAAGCATGGTATCTGCTTAATTCATGTGAGGTTTTTGCATGAAATTAATCCTGAAATACAAGGCTTGACCCAGTCAGCATACTGAAGGTATTGTCTCATCACTCTGATAGCCAGTCTTTAGTTTAAACTTATTCATTTTACATAGATTGTGTTGGAAGCTTGAAGCTTATTACATTCACTCTTGTTGACTGCTTCCTGGAGTCAACCAGTACTCCCGCCAATTTTTGGGTTAGTCCTGGGACCTGGCAATTTTCACCTCACCTAACAGGGATCAAACCAGGCACCCTCGGTACCACCCAAGTCTAAAGGTTAAAAGACAGGAAAAAAGTCATCTATATACTGTAGGACATTGTAGCGAAATCAATCGTCCTTACTGCTTAGCTTGTCTGAAAGCCTAAACGAACAAGTGAACTTTTACTGTAGTTAACTTTTTGAACTATTTTATTGATTAGTGCCGAAAACGATTTAGCATTACAAACAAGTAATTCAAAATTAGATTTTTGCCACCCCTGAAAATACTACTGAAACTGCGTTGAACCACATGTAAAAAAAACAAAGTAAGGGGTAAAGATTGAATCATGAAGTGTAGGTCTATGGAGAAAAGCTCCGTTTGAGATATGGAGGAGTACTTGGCTGCTGATTGGCAAAATTGAGTGATTTCCGGATAGATGTCAGTTAGTTGTTATTCTTAGCCACTAAGACTGATAAGCTATCTGACAGTCAAGGTAGTACTTCAGTAATGGATCCCCAGTCAAGTTAACCCTTAGAATGCTGGGTAATTTTCTTAAACTAGATTTTCGTGTCGTCTGCTTTCCAAAACCTTAAATATCTGCTTGATTTTGATGAGGAAAGATGCTCAGAGTAGCAAACAGGTTAGATCAGAGGCCAGCCGCCAATTTACTTGGCGGCTGACCTGTGATCTAATCTGTTTGCATAAGCATGAGGTCAGTTCCAGCACTATAAGGGTTAACCTGGTACTTGATAACACCTTACATTACAACATCTGCTGTGGAAGATTATGGAAACCATTGTGACAAAAGGATAAATTGCTCCTAATGAGCAATTTATCCTTTTGTCACAATGTCACTTCCAATGGTGGCGAAATTTGATTTTGATCTACTTGTCTGTTATTTGCAAATATTTCTTTGCTCTTGTCCGTACAATGGTTATACATCAGATTTCTGTCAATATTCACTTGTCTGTAAAGGCTTATGGATACAGACAATTGATTTTGCCACCCCTGGCTACCCTTTATCATGAAGAAGATATTCTTTTTATGGCTCTTTTGTGTCATCCTTTGTTGCTTTTAATTCGGACAGTAAAAAATTCCCATACTGTGCAATGGAGAAAGTGTCAGTAATGTACCTTTTAATTTCCCATACTGTGCAATGGGTAAAGAATCTGTAATGTACCACATTCTTGGAAAGTACGATCCTGACTTACTTCATGGGTTCTCAGGTAGGAGATCACCTTCTCTAGTGTCACAGTAAAGTACAGAGAAAACCAGAAATATCACTGTAGCGCACAGCCAATTAAGGTACAATGTTAACTTTTGTGAAGGACTTACCGACAGTCTTGTGTTGAATCCTTCAGGCTGTTTCTTGGTAGAAGTGGAAAGCCTATGGGTTTAAGCCTATTCCAAACATCAAGTTTTCGACTGTCCCAAATTGAAAGAGTTTGGAGAATGTTTTCCAGAGTCATCTGCAACAAGCTAGTCATATGTCGTTATTGTTTGGTAATGGCTTAATTAGTCAAGGATCATTTGAAATGCAAAGCTACATGCTCCTGAAAAGGAACTGTAATCATAAACTTCATGGACAGACATTATCTGGTATTATCTGACATTGCTTTCAATTTGGACCAGTCACAATTTTTCCATATGGTGAAGAGAGTCTTAATAAGGAAAAGGATCAAAATGTTATTTATAGTGGACAGTGGTCATCTGCAGGCATGGTCAGTTGTATTTATTGGATTGGTGTCAGTTGCAGAATTACCGGAATTGCTTTTCCAGAGCTGTATGCACCATTTCTGCTTGGCGCTGAATCAATCCAGATATTGATGATTGAAAGAACTCCATACAAATTGGATACTTAACCCTTAAAATAGATTTTTGTGTCGTCTGCTTTCCAAAACCTTATATATCTGCTTAATTTTGACGAGAAAAGGTACTCAGAGTAGCAAACAGGTTAGATCACAGGCCAGTCGCCAATTTACTTGGCAGCTGGCCTGGATCTAACCTGTTTGCATAAGCATGAAATCGGTTCCAGCGCTATAAGGGTTAATCAAAGGGGCTCAGTGCAATACTTTAGTAATTAAGTGCTTCATATATGCGGAGGACTTGCTTTTTAAAGTGTTGCATTGAGCCCCCAACTTTTCTTAATCAGAATGTATAACTTTCTTTTCAGTATATTTTCTTTTATTCAAATTCTGGTTCTTATCAACTCATGTGTTGTCTTCCTAACTAATCCTTTCAGACCTCCTGGTTAAAACAGGATATCAATAGTTCTTGTCATAGATGGAAATACCCATTAACTATAAGGCCTTTTTCTTCCTTTTAGACTTAGTTTCAAAGAGCTAATGACAAACAGATTAACTTCATTAAACAAGCATTTTGTACTTTTATAACAGTGGTGTCTTCCAATTTACCAAGTGGACATTTTCTTTAAACTGAATAGTTGCAATCTCCTGATGCTTGTAAGATTGACAGATTTCCAACTCCCGTTTTTAGGAATTGCTTAATGGTTGTTTCATGGGTCATGAAAAGGTCATAGAAAACAATAATTGCCCTGATGGAAGCTCCTCTCATGTTTTAATCCTTTAGGTCAAATAGGTTGTGTTGCCTGGCTCAAATTCAAAGAAACAGTATACAACAGAAAATTATGGTTTTCAATATGATATTGGGTAAACGCTATATTAACAAGTGAGCCCACCTAGAGTCATTTTTTGTTTGTTTATAATATTTTTTTCTAAAGTTTTTTGCAGCAGATATGGTTGCAGCAGAAGCAGCAATTTCAAAAGTTCCAGTATTTTTCAAATCAAGGGTTCAGTGCAATACTATAGTCTTGCAGCACTTAACCCTTGAAATGCTAAACATATCAAGGTAACTCATTGACTCTTACCGTGGGTTCCTTGAAATGAACATTTCAAGATTCATTGATTTATTCTAGCAGATAGAATGGTTCGACTCAAAACAAGACAAACTTGTACCCAGCCTTCACATGAACTTTGTATTGATCGGTTCATTCAACCCATCGCTAATTTTTCCACATGCCTAGAAACCTGCAGGTGCTAATGAACCAGGCAATGGCTGCTGAATGAGTCGAAGTCCAATTTACCTTTTCCCCTCATTTGAAAAGACTATCCAATTATCATGGACTGCAGAATCAAATCTGCTTGTTCACATATTGAGGGTTCAATGCAATACTATAGTAAGTGCTTCACCTTTGTGAATTAAATATAGTAGCTTCGGAAGGTAAACATATTTCAGAATGTGTTAAAATTACTTTTTATGAATCTGCACCAGGTTACATAATTATGTATTATAAAGCAAATGTGATATAAATAAATTCATAATTTTTGCTTTATTAGATTCTAATCCAAAAAAGCCCTTAATAAGATTTCTAATAGTTTTATTATTATTTTGAGGGCTGGATAAATAATTATGGGGTTGAAGGTTTTTCCCCCAATTTTTGACAATATGAAAAACATATAACAACACAAAACAATGACATATCCATGTCAAATAATTGCATTAATGACTACTTGATTTTGAAATCTTTATTTTGAAAGGAGAATTTGCTTTTGATAAGCAAATTCTCGATGTATCTCGATCTTTATGTAAAGGGTTAAGACGGGTCTAAAGATCCAGGTTTTTATGAGCAATTGACCTTGACTGTTGATGGATTTATGCAAGGGAAATGCTCATCATCTTCCCCATCTCCATTTACCCTTTACTTTGAAAATATATTGTTTTCCTTTTTTTTCTTTACATTTTAGCCTGTGAATAATTAAATATACATTTCTCTGTACCATCTCAATGTATGCTAAATGACATAAGTTGTTTACCCACCTTAAAGAACCAATGTGACAAAAGAGAAATGTCACCTTTTAGTATCTTACCTCCTAGTCAACATTTCTTAACCAAAATATATCTTTTGAAGTATCATTTTAAGCTGTAAGCTATATCTATAATTTGTCAATAGTTCCATCGACTCAGGTGTTTAATTGCTTTCAATTTGAACTTATCAAAAGAATGCCACACAAGGGAATAAGTTAAAAACGGGAACTGTCTGCATGTGTACCCCCATTCGTAAATATTACACTCAGGTATCCTCAAACTTGATGTGTGAAGAGGCCCTGATAAGGCAGAAAGATAACCCTGACCATACCATTACTATTTATTTGAACAGGATTTTTGTAATAACACAGACTGTCCTTCATAATAATGATTGATTCATAGAAACAGACTAACCACTAGTATTAACTTCAAACCGCATAATACCTCATTTTACAGCATCTGTTGTAGATGACTTAAAGGCACATCAAAGGAGAGGAGAACAAATAAATTACTGAAAAAATATATGGATTTCTTTTATTATGTTCATAAGAGTCATGAGAATTAGTTTAGGAATGCATTGAGACCCTATTCAATAGACTCATTTAAAATAAGGTATTTTGTGCTTGAAATATAGTTGTCTCAAATTCAATCATGTTTATCAACAACCTGTTTGTTTACATATTAAAAATAACGAATTCTGATTGGTCGGTTAAAAAATGTGTATATAAACTATCAAGGTCAAAGGTGAAGAATCAGGAAATTTGAATTATAAAACTATAAAATCTGGGTTATTTCTGGTTTACTTTCACATTTAAGTTGTTCTGATGGTGTTTTCTGGTGATACCTGTTTGAATCTGTCCAAAACTTTACCAAATAATATAGTTTGATATAGCATTAATCTCCTTTATTGGGCCTTTAATAAACCATTGCAACAAAAGTGATGAATTGCTGATTAGGAGCAATTACTTTGTCACAATAGTTCCTAAACCAAAATTTACTGCAGCCAAATGAGGTATCAACAAGTTGCTAGAACAGAATTTACATGAAACTTAATAACTTTAATGAGTTAGCTATTTCATTTCAAAATTCTGCCTAAAAATGAAAGTTAAACAAATGGGTACTCAGCTAGTTAATATATTGAGGGTTTAGTGCAATACTTTAGTAAGTGCTTCATATTTATGACTGGCTTACTATTTTCTTGCAAATAACCTTTCATTTGCCATGAAGCATTGCTGACAGGGATCTTCTGAAGATTTCTACCAGCAAGAGCAAATGGTGTATAATGATTCTTGACAAACATCCAAAAGATCCGCGATCTTTCACCATCCAGTGGAAGTTTTTGTTCACTTCAGATGTTTTCACCTTCTCTGCCAATATAAACCCCTGGAAGTCTTGTAAAGTTTTTGTTGGTGGGCGTGTCTCTGTTTCAATAAGTTGGGCGAAATGTTGCGAGGAATTTCCTTATGGTTTTCAGTCAAGAAATAGTTTGCAGACAATGAAATTCAAATGTAAAGAGTTTATTGCAATACTATAGTAAGAGCTTCATGTTTGTAAAGCACTTATTATAGTCTTGCATTGAACCCTCGATATATGGGAATTGACGAATTGAAGTCTTGAGTGCCCCTTATGGGCAGTCAAGTTTGGGATCTTCCTCTATCATTTAAAGTCTGGTATCACAACATAACTTAAATAATGTTGATGTGATGTAAAAACCCATTCAGTTAAATAATTGGTATCAGATTTTTTTTTCCAAGCACATTTTCTTGCTAAGCAATGAAACCCATTCTGTGATTCCTTTGCTCTTCTCTTCTTCATGATCAAGTGCAGGGCTCACTCTGGAGCATCGAAGCACTGGTGCTTCTGCGGTAAGAAACTGTTGAAAGTTTTTGACAGAAGCCAATTTGGATGCAGCGCTCTGATGAAGATTGATTCCTTCTGCTTTACAGGTATTTTACGGTTATCTACAAAACACAGCAAATTTAATTACCAGACATCAGTGTATTAATCACCTTCTCGCAATTTATTTTCTATCTCATAACAGAGCTTTTGTTGGCAAGTATGTGTACCCCAAAAATATGACTGGTATGATATGGCGGTACTTTGATTTGTCTGTAGGAATTAATGCACTCATGATCAGAAGTACTAGTGGTTGATGCATTTGGCTTCTGTGTTTTGTTTTTAGTGTCTACTGGTGCCTTCTTTTAAAGTCAGTGAGGAAATGGTTTTGTCAAGATAAAACTGTTTAACATGGCGTAGCATAAATCGGCCAATGATTTTCCAAACATTTCTGATAGTTTGCTCAAAATTCCTTTCCCATCATGCCTTATTTTGAATTGGGCAGCGGAAATCATTTTGTCAAACGAAACTTATGCTATATATATATAATCAGAAGAAGGCAAGTTGGAAAAGGTGCTTTGATCAAACCAGGTTTTTCTATCCTCTTTAGAAACATTTCTTATTGGTAGCAGACTGTTTTTTGGGGAAAGCTGTTATTTCACGCAGGGCCGAGACAAGTTTTTGTGAGAACAGAATAATGCTTATACCACAAGGAGGCTAGCTTTTACTTGCATAAAAAAATCATTCAGTGTATCACAGAATATTCTTTAGTCCAGTGAATCTTCTACACAATGTAATTATATAGGAAAAAGAAAGCATTAGACGACCCTTGAAAATATTATGGGAAAAAGAGTTTTCTTCCCTATCAGAAGTTTTTTTTTCAATTTCATCACATTTTTAAATGTTGTCTGCAAACTCTTTCAATTTGAGACAGTGGAAAATTGGGCTTTTGGTAAAGGGTTAAGAAAATGGTGGTTTCCCATCTAAAATAAGTCAAGAGGTAGCAGGAACACAGCTTTAGGGCCATACAGACTTTGAGTTGTTTGTCAATTATGATCATAAACAGATTCTGTGATGTCTGCTGCCATTAAGTGGGCCCTTTTAGTGGACAAAATGAACATAGACTTCGAGAATGGGATGTATTGTCAGCTTCTTAGTGGGCTGCCCATTTTCTCATGTGAAACATAATATCAAAATTACATCGCAAAACAAACTGGCAAAAAACTGTACTGTTGAATACAGAAGAGTCGTTATAGAATTGAAATATTGTTGACATGGCGGTAAAACCCATATTTCAACAAAACAAAAAGGACTGCTTATTCATTCTTTGCAGATAACAGTTTCTTAATTGGCAATTATTTTTTGTACTTGAAAGTTTATTTTAACATTGCAACATTTGGTGTTTTGTAAGTCCCCTAAAAATTCTGTAACCATTGAAACATCAATGCAAGACTATAGCAATTTTTTCACTTTTGCTCTGGACTTGCATGATTCCCGGACTTTTTTTGCCCTCTACATTACAACTAGGGGGCAAATGTATGCCCTTTACTGAAAAAGGGGCAACTGATGATAAGGGCAAATGTTGGAGGGACAAATGTCCATATACCATCTTACATTAAACCTTCAATATATATTTCTCTCTCATATTGTGCAGGGTTTTCTTCCGGCTCATAGAGTAAAGGATCTGTTATAACCAGGATAATTATGACCGTTTCCTTGTTAAGATGAAAATGTCTTCCTGTGATACCAATTAGTTGTCATTGGTTTTCAGTGGTCACTGGCAGGTCATTCCGAATGTTTTCCAATATATCATGGTGACCAGTTAATCCAGGGGGGTCAGCACGAGAGACTTGTTGCTATCTGTGGATCTGCAAACCCCTTAGTCTATAATGATGCCTGACTATGAAACAATTCTGCTGCCAAAGATTTAAGAATTGTACTTCTTAATTTGACAAAGGTTAAGTTGCTCCTCATGAGAAATCTATGGTATTTTACAAAGGTTTGTACCATTTACTATAGAATGAAGAATGTAATAGGTGTATGCTACATGTTGTGTCTGTTGATGCTTTAAACCAATAGAGGAGTCACATTTGAGAGAATCAGTCATTATACAGTGATATTAGTTTCAAGGACAATTAGGATTTTGTATTACAAGTTGGTTCCATTGATTGAAGCACTTCCATTCGAAAAGTTTTATCTTCCTTTTAAGTCTTGTCTTTCAACTTATGTTCAACATTGCCAACTGTCATCTGCAATATAAGATATTGTTTTTATTAATGTGACATGTATGAACAGAGTTAAATTGCATACATGAGTAAATAAATCGCACCCAGCCAAATGGGCCTATTTGATTTGGACAGGGAACTTTTCTTCCTAATGGTAATTTTGGAGAGTAATTTAAAGACATTGTAAGGAGTCAGACTCTGTTGTGCTAAGTAAGTGGAAAGACAGGACTGTCATGCTAATTTCGGCAGGTCCCAGAAGTTGTGGCTATTATGTCCATTAACACATTAACACCTATAGTTAACACTACATTTTTGCGTCTGGCAGCAGACGACCTTTCAAAAAGCATTGTTGCAAAAGGAGAAATTGCTTGCCGCAATGCTTTTTCAATCTATTCACATGTCACAACAGCAGAACTAAAAGATTTTTCACATATTTACAAAGCTTTTCTTAAGTCGTCTGCTTCAAGTAAGAAAATGTTGTCTGCCGGTGGTAAAGGGTTAAATAGCTTTCCTGCGTGTCACAGCAGCCATATAATTGATGGCTACGGCCATACATCATATCTTGGCATACTTGTTTCCTGCTCGTGTGGAAACTTTCCTGTGTGTACATTTGTCGTCTTTTTCTGAGAGGAAGCGAACCAAGCATTGTCGGAGTAAGAGGGGGTTGGGGAGATGGGGGGGTCTAGAAGTCAATGCTTGTGTGAAGATTGTCCTCTGTCTTCTGCTGATTTTTTCCTGTGTGTACATTTGTCGTCTTTTTCTGAGAGGTTATGACCGCGGTTTTGTCAAAATGAGAGAAATGGGGGTGAAACAATTCAATGTTTGTGGGAAGATTTTCCTCTGAGTATATTGTTTTATTTGTTACAGGCCTGTTGATTTTCAAGCCTGGTCCTGATTTTAGGCTTTGAGATTTCAAATTTCCCTTCTTTGGTCATATTGATGATGTTGAAATTCAGACTTCAAGTAGTGATTTTCAGGCTTGAGCATTCCTTAACAATAGCACTGGCCTGCTTCTATAAGAGTGAGACCATTGTGGGAGAGAGGGAGAGGGAAGAATGATAGAAGTCGATGGTAGTGGGTATGCTTTCCTGTGCATGTTCATGGTTTTGATGTTCATGAACATGTTCTTGATGTTCATGAACATGTTCTTGATGTTCATGAATATGTTCTTGATGTTCATGAACATGTTCTTGATGTTCATGAACATGTTCTAGAAAACAGACTTCACGAAACTTTGTAGGTCCTAGGCCCTTGACTGACTGAAATCACTGAGGTCTGACAGAGATCCTCATTGGTCAGACAGATTTTTACAATAGACAAAGAAGAATGTGTTCAGTTCGGTCCTATTGGGCTCTTAGAGTTTCGTGAAGTCTGAGAAAAGCATGATCAAGTTCGAGAACAGCTTTGTGTTCATGAGCAGCCATTTGTCATTAAATGTCTGTTCAAAATGAGCCTTCTGCAGCCTAGTGTTTTAGAGAACTTGATTGGAAATCTCTTGGGTCCTCTCTGTTTGTGTTCAAATCACTGTAGGGGTGCCATATGGCCCAGTGGTTAAGGTGGCAGTCTTAGAACTTGGGGTTCCATGTTGGAGCCCAACCAACACCTCTGGTTTCGTGAGAAGGTCCTTTGTCAAGTCACTTCATATCCCTGGCCTAGTCTTGATGGATCTAGTAAATCTGTAACAAATTGAAAAATTGTTGACACGGCGTTAAACACCTACAAACAAACAAATCATATCACTGAAGCTGTTTTGGGGTTCATAATAGGTTTATCCCAGACGAACGTTGATGTTGCTTTTTGGCTTGACCAGTCCTAATGACATATTTCACTAAATGTTAACAACAGCAAATATCATATGACAAAATCGATATCTCTTAATTGATATTTGCTGCTTTAATTTGGATGGATTGTATTTCAATATATTTGTAAACACCATCCTTTGCGTTGAATATCCCTAACAAATTCCCTCATTACAAATTATTCATTTACTATCACTCACTCATTACAAATTATTCATTTACTATCATCAAGTCATTGCAGATTATCATAAAAATAAAACCGATATTTAAGGTTTTGGAAAGCAGACAACACACAAATCTATTTTTAGAAACTTACCAAGCATTTTAAGGGTTAAAAAGCAACAGTTTCGTTAGTTGACATTGTTTTTTCCTCTATTTTCAGGTGCTACAAAAGAGATTGGATCTGCCTTAACAAGATTGTGTCTACGCCATAAAGCCATAGAAACAAAATTAAAGAGGTTCACAGGGTAGGGATTCATTCAGGCATTTTATGTTGTTTCCATTTTGTTTGTTTGTGTTAATGAGATTTTATATTGTGACAATAGTATTTCAGTTATTTTGTAATAAGGGACTCAAAATCAATGGAGGACCCATGTGATAGATTCGGTGGAACTGTGTTCATGAACAGACAAGAATCAAAATGGTTGTTCATGACCACAAAACTGTTCAGAAATTGCCATTTTTGTTCATGAATGGCCTTTTTTTGTTCATGGACACAGATCTTGAATCCTTTTCAGGGGAGGACCCATTAAACTAACTGCTGCTATAGGGCTTTGTTGAAACTCTGTAGAATCACCAACTTTTTATTATCCAATTGATATAAAATTATTTGCTTCAAGATGCAAAACATTTTCTATTCCATTAACCCTTTACCAAACGCCACATTTCAGACTGTCCCGAATTTAAAGAGTTTGCAGATGACATTTCAGAAAGGGATGAAACTGAAAAATAATCTTCTGAATGGACAGAAAACATTGTGGGAAAAGGAACAATTGCTTGATACGAGCAATTTCTCCTTTTCCCACAATATTTTCCTGAGTTGTCTGCAACAAAGTGGTTAAATGTCATTATTGTTTGGTATAGGGTTAAAGCAGAGCCCAATGTAATTTAAGACCATCTACCTCCCATATTTTACGAACATTTGATATCTAATTAAACTTATATTTTATTAGCCGTCTTTGTTATGCAAACGTTAAAGACATGTTCGCGTTGCAAATGGCTTTTAGATATTGCATGACCAGATATACCCACCTAATTCTGAAGCAATATTTAATGTTGAAGACCGATTCAAAGCATGAAAAAAGCAATTTTGACATTTTGACGTTTGGGTCTAATAATTTAAATCGAAAAAGAAACACTCATCATGGACAATTTCTCATTTTTGGACTAAGGGTGCCACATTTTGAGGGACGGTACTATATCGATACACAAACAGCGGTCTGATCCCAATTACTCATTAAACATCCGCCTTCACTGTGCGGACTAATACCTTCTTGGAACTAGGAATGTAGTCCAGATTTATTCGCTGAGTTTTATTTTTACTGTTGCCTCATGAGAAATCGTAAAATGCCCTGATGTTCGAAAAAAAATTCTATCATTCAGTCTCTGTTTTCAGAAATAATAATCATAGTAATGGTGATAAAAGGATCAGCTGTTTTCCTCGAGATGTTGCCCAAAGACATTTTCAAATGTATCCTCAATCATCTTACTTGAAACGCACCTTAGTCCTTCAGCGCTATCAGCGCTTTGATTATAACATTGTAATCTGTGTGCTTCGCGTGGGTTCAAATCCTGAGAGGGATATGGATTTTCATGAGAGGCAGTCCCGACTGACTTACATAATGCCGATGGTTCTACCCACCTTGACCAGCCCCTATGGGCAGTTGAGTATGGGTTCTTCCTCCATCATTAAGAGTCGGGCATCGCTACATAACTGAAATAATGTTGATGTGATGTAAAACCCATATATACATATATACATGTAATCTGTGTCTGTAGCTTGAGACATCAGAAACCATTGGCACAAACAGAGAGATTGCTTTTATTGAGCATATTTCCCTGTTGAAATGCTTTTTCTTTCTTTATTACAGTGATTTCTTATTGATTTATCTTCCACAGACATGTTTAAAGAACAGTGCATGAAGTTTTGGTTTAGTCAAGGGTTTAATCTAATTAGGCCATTTAAATTTCTGTCCTATATTCGTTGCATAATTATGCAAATATGGCTCGTTATAGGTCCAGGTCAAAATATGAAACTTTTTTTCTTTAACCCTTTACCAAACGCCAAATGTTCGACTGTTCCAAATTGAAAGAGTTTTCAGACATTTCAAAATGTGATGAAATTGGAAAATAATCTTCTGAAGAGGAAGAAAACATTGCGGGAAAAGAAGAAATTGCTTGTTACGAGCAATTTCTCCTTTTCCCTCATTGTTTTCTAAAGTCGTCTGCAACAAAGTAGTCAAATGTCATTATTGTTTGGGAAAAGGTTAAATTAAACCACATTTGTTGGAGTTAATCGTAATTTTTCTTACAATATTTTTTCATGAAAAAGGCATCTAGTCTGTTTTATTGCCTTTCTTTGTGTAGCTTTATATTTTGCTAATTATAGAAATTATTCTAAAGATGCTGGCTTTACCAAATCCGTAGCAAAATGTCTGAAGAAATCATTGTGATAAAGGAAATGATTGAAGGAAGGAACTTTTGTTTTGTCCCAATGAATGAGTTTAGCTTCTGCATAGTTTACTAGTTAAAATTTGACTATTCAAGAGCAGTTCGATATTATTACAGGAGTCCTCTGTGGCCTTATTGTTAAGGTCCTAGAATTTAGATTCCTTGATTTGAGTGCGACCAGTACCTCAGGTTTTGTTGAAGTGTCCTGTTGCAAAACCCTTCGGAGCCCTTGCCAAGCACTGGTGGATTCATGGAAGTTATGACTTAACTGAAAAATTGTTTAAATCATAATTTTTCTTGGGACCTGAGTGGCCTTGTGGCCTAGATTACAGAGCTTGAAGTCACATGGCCCCTCTCCAAATGGGTTCAAATCCCGGTGACGTCATTTGATTTTCATGAGATTCAGTCTCCCTACTGACAAACGGAGTGCAGATGGTTCTACTTGGCTTGACCAGCCCTGAGTATTGGGTCTTCTATCATTTAAAGTCAGGCATTAGCCCTGAGTATGGGGTCTTCTATCATTTAAAGTCAGGTATTAGCCCTGAGTATGGGGTCTTCTATCATTTAAAGTCAGGCATTAGCCCTGAGTATGGGGTCTTCTATCATTTAAAGTCTGGCATTAATTAGCCCTGAGTATGGGGTCTTCTATCATTTAAAGTCAGGCATTAGCCCTGAGTATGGGGTCTTCTATCATTTAAAGTCAGGTATTAGCCCTGAGTATGGGGTCTTCTATCATTTAAAGTCGGGCATTAGCCCTGAGTATGGGGTCTTCTATCATTTAAAGTCAGGCATTAATTAGCCCTGAGTATGGGGTCTTCTATCATTTAAAGTCAGGCATTAGCCCTGAGTATGGGGTCTTCTATCATTTAAAGTCAGGCATTAGCCCTGAGTATGGGGTCTTCTATCATTTAAAGTCAGGCATTGCAACATAACTCAAAAAAGTAAAGACAAGTACAATGTAAAACCCATATGACTGTAAAATACATGATATTTCTGAAAAAAAAAAAATATGTTCTCAATGTCACCTGAATAAAGGTTAAAGTATCATAAACAGGACATACCGAGTTAAAACCAGAAAGGGCACCGTCATTTCCCTGCATAAATTAAAATTAGTTGGTATTTCATTCACCTTTATAAAAACAGTAAACTTAGCATCCCATAACTGACAACAATATATATCATCTTACCACAGAAAACCTGTGTAATGAAATCTGTGACGAAATAAGAAATAGCTTGTTAAATGTGTTTTCTTTCTTTGATTACAGTGGTTTCTGATAGTATTTTCAAAGAAATTCCTATGAGTATATAGAGTTAATTCAACAGTTTGTTTTGTTTATGAGACAAGATTCCCAGAGTGAATATTGTGCATTACAAATGAGTGCTTAGGCACACGTTTGTTAATTATGCAGGTAATGTTCATTAGGGGGGATATTTCCCATAAACAAAACAAACTTTTGATTAAAGTTTGTTATACATTTACTATAAAAATGTCATACTGTACCATTTAACTGTACTTTTAACAAGTGCTCCTTTGCAAGTCAATCTCATTACATTGACCAATTTACTGTAGCAGCACGTATTGAAATACAGGGGGCCTCCATGGCCCAGTGGTTAGAGTAGAGAACTTGAAATCACTTGGCCCCTCTCCACCTGGGTTCAAATCCTGATGAGAGATATGGATTTTCATGATGGGTAGTCTCCCGACTTACTTACGGAGTGCCGATGGTTTTACCCAGCTTGACCAGCCCTTATGGGCAGTTGAATATGGGGTCTTCATCCACCATTAAGAGTCGGGCATCGCTACATAACTGATTTTATGTTGATGTGATGTAAAACCCATATTGAAATACAGGGGGTTGGATTGAGTGGAATAATTCTCATGATCGGCAATGCCACTGATCATACCAAAGACTATGGTCTGTTCAAAAACTAGTACAGTCTAACTTGTGTTAAGCAGCCACCCTTTTAAGCAGCCAACCTGCCTTAAACAACCACTACAGAAAGTCCCATTGTTAGATTGATAGTGTACATCAATTTGTGTTAAGAAGTCAACCTGTCTTAAACAGCCAATTTACTCTGTCCCATAGGCTGGCCTCTTAACACAAGTTTGACTGTATGTATTTTTATTTTTTTCCAGAACGATACAAGAGAATATAGTCACTCCCATACAGGAATCTATGGAAGACTGGAAGAAAATTGTGGTGCAGTTAGATAAAGATCATGCCAAAGGTAAGCCTTAATTTAACTCATTACCAAACAATAACGACAACTGACTAGTTTGTTTCAGATGACTTGGAAAACATTGTAGGAAAAGGAGAAATTGCTTCTCCTTTTCCTACAATGTTTTCTACCCTATCAGAAGATTGTTTTTTGTAAAACAGACACACTCCCAATGAAATGAGCTGACTATTTTTCATCAGTTTCAACATAAAGCTTATGTTTGACTCAAGTTATTCCTGAAAAATTCCCAATTTTAGAAACAAACTCTGTGATTTTTCCCCAAATTTGTCTGGTACAGAACCCATTCCCAAAACTTACAAGAAAATGCTGAACCTAGTCTATGAGGGAAAATGCCTAATGTTGTGTGAAACTGACGGATAGATAAGCTAACAGCCAGGAAAAACCTAGCTGTGATGGTAAAATAATAATAGCGGTTATGCATAATTGAAACAAGTTTATGATGTGTTTTACAGCCTTCTCTTTTGGTTTCCCCTGCTATGTGGTGTTATATACAACACAGAAAAGGGGGTGGTAACTGTGATTTCTATAATTGCTCTATACATTGTTTATGTTGTTCTCTAACCCATTCCACCCAAGGGCATTCTTGGACTGGTCCAAATTTAATGTTACAGCAGACGGCAATCATAAAGTATAAAAAGAGGAGATTTTTTGTGTCCCGCTTTATAGAAATCATTCGTACATGAAGAGCCATTACTTGGGGTCCTGCATGGCCCATTTGTTAAGGTGGCAGACTTAGAAATGGGGGTCTCAAGTTTGAGCCCCCCGGCACCTCTGGTTTTTTGGGAGTGTCCTGTTCCTAGTCACTTCAAAGACCTAGCATTAAGCACTGGAGGAACCAGGAAAGCTATTACATAAATGAAAAAATGTTGACACAGTGTTAAACACCATTCAAACAATTAAACAAAGAGGAATTACTTACCATGTGCAATTTCTTCTTTTTGCCATTGTAGTTTCTTTAATTTATGGTAACAGGTGCATTCAAATGACACTATGAGGAAAAAGGTTAGAGTTGAATAATTATGGTATTTTCTGGAGAAAAATATTTATGCAATTTCACAACCCACAACCACCTGTAAATTGAATTACAGATCACTATCAAAATGTGTGTTGTGAATAGAGACATTTCTTTTATGAGCTTTCTTATCATGAAGACCTCCATGGCCAAGAGGTAAGGGTACAGACCAAGCGTACAGATGTTGAAATCCCATGGCCTCTCTCAACAAGGTTTCAATGTACAGTCTAACCTGTGTTAAGCAACCACCCTTTTAAGCAGCCAACCTGCCTTAAACAACCATTACAGAAAGTACCATTGTTAGATTTATAGTGTTCATCAGTTTGTTTTGAGCAGCCAACCTGTCTTAAACAGCCAATATACTCTGTCCCATAGGCTGGCCTCTTAACACAAGTTTGACTGTAGTGTAGATTTAGATTTTCATGAGAGGCCTCCTGGATGACCTTCTGCCAGTTCTACCTTGCTTGACCAGCCCATATGGGCAGTAAAGCTTTTGATCTTAACCCATGGGTCATGAACCAGGCATTGCTATATAACTGAAATAATGCTGATGTGATCTAAAACCTCAACAATCAAACCTTTTAGAAAACCATGGAAGAATGTTTTTTGTAATGCACCATATATTTTGGACATTTGATAAGGTGCTGTGCAGTTACATTCTAGATCTACTATATATACAGTCAATCTTGTGTTAAGGGACCAGCCTATGAAACTGAGAAAATTAGCTGTTTAAGACAGGTTGGCTGCTTAACACACATCATTATACACTATAAATCCAACAATGGAACTTTCTGTAATGGTTGTTTAAGACAGGTTGTCTGTTTGACACAAATTGATGTTCACTATACATCCAACAATGGGACTTTTCTGTAGTGGTTGTTTTACCCATTCTCAAACAATAATGACATTTGACGACTTTGTTGCAGACGACTTTAGAAAACATTGTTGGGAAAGGACGAATTGGCCGTAACAAGCAATTTTTCATTTTTCCCACATGGTTTTCTGCTCTTTCTGAAGAATATTGTTCAATTTCATCACATTTTGAAATGTCATCTGCAAACTCTTTCAATTTTGGACAGACCAGAATTTGTTGTTTGGGAAAGGGTTTAGGCAGGTTGGCTGCTTCACAGAATGGCTGCTTAACACAAGTTGTTCATGCAACTTCTTTTTAAATCTTAGAACCATTTGATTATGCAGTAATGAAGGGTTTTACATGGCCTTGTGGTCAAGGTGTAGGACTTTTTTTGTGGGAGGTTCCTTGGGAAAGACACCGTAGAGCCCTAGCTGATTTAGTACTGGTGAATTCCATGAAAGCCGCAAAATAATTGAAATCAAGTTGACATGGTATTTAACCCAATACAGTCAAACTTGTGTTAAGAGGCCAGCCTATGGGACAGAGTAAATTGGCTGTTTAAGACAGGTTGGCTGCTTAAAAGGGTGGCTGCTTAACACAAGTTAGACTGTATAAACAAAATGAAGTAACAATTGAAACAAGTGTTCATCACGTAACTTAACTACAATCATAATCTTGGCTTATCTTCTGACTATCACAATTAAGTATTGCTAGCTACATTCTCTTTCTTTCTTTACAGAATACAAGAAGTCTCGACTTGAAATTAAGAAGTGTGCGGCAGACACCGCAAAATTACAGAAAAAAGTGAAGAAAGGTATGTTACCATGGAAGCGAAATACAAACAGAACAATGATTTTATACCCCTGTCACTTCTCTATCGTTGTGGTTTTCTATCTTTGTGTTTTTCTCAGCACTCTTTCCTTTTGTGAAAACGTCTTCATACAACCCTTTCTCTTTCCGAAATATTGATATGTTTTGCTCATAGATAGAACAATTGAAGGGGGCCTCTGTGACCTAGTGGTTAGAGTACAGAACTTGAAATCACATGGCCCCTCTCCGCGTGGGTTCAAATCCTGAAAGGGATATGGATTTTCATGAGAGGCAGTCTCCCGACTGACTTACGGAATGCCGATGGTTCTACCAACCTTGACCAGCCCTTATGGGCAGCTGAGTATGGGGTCTTCCTCCATCATTAAGATTCGGGCATCGCTACATAACTGAAATAATGTTGATGTGATGTAAAACCCATAAAAAAAAAAAAAAAAAAAAGAACAATTGAATAGACCACATAGGTTCAGAGAAAATGGTCTTTTCAACACAGACTTTCAAAGGCTTTGTAAGAATTCCTATTTTGGGGTTTTCAATAGAGTCTTAGAAAGGAGATTATTCTGATTAGTATCAAAAGTATAGGATATAGAAGGGTGATAAAAACTAAGCTTAGGAAAGTGACACAGCTTGCCTTGACCTCATATACTGTACAACATTGAAATCAATATAGAATTAAGAAATGTTCAGATAGTATAGAATATATAGAGAGGGTTGAAAAATTTAAGCATAGGCAAGATATGTTAATTCAGACCTAAGACAGCATTGAAAATGATAAAGAATGAAAGAAGTATTCAGACATTAAAGAATAGAAAGGGAGTTAAATAGTTAGCATAGGCAAGACATCATATTTTAGACCTCTAAGACAGTATTAAAATTAACATATATTAATTTTTATGAATATAGATATAAGAAACGTTCAGACAATATAGGATGATAGAGAGGGTAAATAGGAAACATACAAAAGACTTTTTTTGTCTGGATCTGAGGCAATATTGAAATCTAGAATTAAGAAATTTGTAATGTGAAAAGATAGAAGTTATTATTGAGAAAGGATTTATTTAATTTGTATTTTTCCCACAATGATTTTAAACTTAAACCCAAATAAACTGTTTAGCTAAAGGTCAATAGATTTTAACATCATATTAAAATGCATTTATATAACAGAAAGTGTTATAGATAAATTAACTTATTCATAGAATCCTTTGTTGCGAATGACATTTTTCCTTTGTAGCAATATTTTCTTGAGTTATCTTGCACAAGTATTTGTAAGTGCTTTTATATTAAGAGAAGGGATTGAATAAGAGACCAATATTTCTAAGAAGTTTATTCCTATCATGGCAAGTGTTTAGAGCGTAATAGTGGAGGCACCCATATCAACCATTTGTTTATCTCTAAGCCTATTTCACAGGTGAAAGTCTTTAGGTTTTTGCACTGTTTAATGAAAACAAATCAGCATTGTGTTATTAGTTAGCCAGTTTTGTTTAGAACAACCGTTCAACTTTTACCGTATAACATTTCTTCCATCGTATAACATTTCTTCCATCGTATAACATTTCTTCCATCGCCTGGGAGACTCACCTAATGCTGATAGTTACAGGGTATTTTCTCCTTGAATTGAAAGAGGTTAAGGCCTGCTATTTTGGGGAAATCGTGTTGATGAAATTGCTGAATTGGGATTTAATAAAAAACTAGTGTGACTTTGAAATTTTGGGAAAACTGCATGATTTAAAGAAATGTCCCACTGGGAACCAATGAGTTTAATAAATACTTCATTTTCACCTTTGTTTCTAGGAGTCAAACCCCCATTATGCTTTAAGGAATACTTAATAGTGCTGGAACCGACTTTATCCTTATGCAAACAGGTTAGATCCAGGCCAGCTGCCAAGATAATTGGTGGCTGGCCTGTGATCTAACCTGTTTGCTACTCTGAGTATCTTTCCTCAACAAACTAAGGCAGATATTTAAGGTTTTTGAAAGTAGACGACACAAAAGTCTACTTTCAGATAATTACCCAGCACCCTAAGGGATAAGACTGCTAGGATGGGTTAAAACCCCAGGCAAAAGACTAAACAGAAAATCTCTCTCTATATATTTCTATAAATATAAGCCCTCCTCTAGGTAGTGATCAGAAAGGTCTTTGATGATAAATGGATGAAGGATTTTGGATGAATGGAGATCTGATGGATGAAATTATGTCTGAGAGTAAAAATAGCCAGATCAATAATGGTCACTCAGCAAGGAAAGATAGGATTGTCCCTGTTAACCCATTCCCCTCATACTAGATTTTACTAGATTTTGGTGTTGGTCCAAATTCAAAGAAATAACATTCTGAGCATTTGTAATAGAATGGAGATGATACTGGTTGCTTAGCAATGCATTTTTGTCACAATGGTTAATTGGATGGTTTGGTATTTGTGTTAAGGTAGAATACCCATAAATAATTCACCATTTTGAAACATTTTCTTTCATCACATTACTTTGGGCGTTCTCTGCATACACCGGTCGGGCCGGAACTATTGAGTTTAATATGAATAGTTCTGGCTCAAACCGATGTATACAGAGAACAACCGAAGAAATCTGACAAAAGAATATGTTTCAAAACCTATGATTATGGGTATTCTACCTAAATATGGGTCTATATGGGCCACGTCACGGGAAAAGGGGCACTCGGACATAGCAAACAGTGTATCCCCAGACCAGCCGCCACGTCACTGACGTGGCGGCTAGTCTGGGGTTACACTGTTTGCCATCTTAGAGGACATCAAGTTCTACCTTTAAATAAATACAAATGATAACTGTCGTGACTAGATGCTGGAATAATAGCGCTAAGAAAGAGCCGAGTCAGCGGTTTTAATTTATATCCGAGTGTCCCTTTTCGCGTGACGCGGCCCATATAATGAAGTAAATGGTTACTTTATCCCCACTTTATTTGTTAGATTTTTGGACAGATCCATACTGGAAGCAAATGTCCAGCAGACGAGAAAACTGTATGGGACAGATGTTCACATAATCTTTCCGATATTGGCTACAAACCAGGATTGTCATTAATTTCTGGAGTAAGAGGCCAACCCTCGATTTGAGGAGGCCAATGAAGCAAACACCCAACAAAAACTAGGTGTTACTTATGACAATTTATCATATTTTTTGTTATTTAAGCAGACCAAATAGTCATTTGAATTGGGTAAAATTTGGCCGCTTGCTGGCTCTTAATGCCAACCCTGAGAAACTATGGTGGCTAAAGAAGAAATTGCTCTTTATGAGCAATTTCTCCTTTTGTCACAATGGTTTCTGAAGTTTTCTCTTGCAGAAATATCAGACTTAATCATTATGGAGTAGGTGAATTGTGATTACGAACCAGCAGGCACTTTCAGATCTAAGGAAATTGTTTACCATCCTACTAATAATGAAGGCTCTAATGTCATGTAAACATAAAAACATCACAATCATTTGATCTGGAAATAGGTACCAATTTTTATTACATAAAACATACCTACCTTTATAGTGCCTGAAGCACAGACTAATAATTAAGACACTATTGTTTAGTCAGATGCTGATCGATAAGAAACATATATATTGCATACATCTTCCATTTTGTCCTCAATTCTTGTTTGTTTGTATTTCATACTTTTCTCATATGTATGATAGATGTAAAACTATTTTTTACCGCCTTTATGGCTATAAAACAATAATTATTTTTTGCCAATAGAATAAGTGTGGCTTGACTTGACCACCAATACCTACCAAAAAGTGTTCTCAATAAGATCAGGCCTCATGCCAAAATGTCCGCTTCAAATTATGTTTCGGCCATTTCAAATTTGTGGAGATGTTAAGAACCCTCATGAACCCCCCTCCAAGACCAATTCTTATTGAGAACACTGCATACTCTCTTCCGTTCAATAATGAACTCACCCATTTATCATTAGATAAATAAACGGTTGTTTGTTTTTCATCCCATATTTCCATTTAATGTCTTCTTTCATAATCATGTGCAATTTAAAAAAAAACACCTCAAGCAGAGGGTGAATTAATTCCCCTTTTAGAAAGGAGAACTTGTTTGTCATTTGTAATTTTTGCTTCTGTCACAATGGGTTCTATCTAATTACTCAAGATAGAATATGACTTCATTCTTTATTCTATACAATTGTTATCTGTTGTCAAATTCAAGCCTTAAATAATGGAATTCTAAAGATTTTCATGAGAGGCAGTCTCCCGACTGACTTACGGAATGCCGATGGTTCTACCCACCTTGACCAGCCCCTATGGGCAGTTGAGTATGGGGTCTTCCTCCATCATTAAGAGTCGGGCATCGTTACATAACTGAAAAAATGTTGATGTGATGTAAAACCCATATAAAAAAAAAAAATGGAATGTTTTAAACATTATGAAAAATGTCCTCAGTATTATTGAGAAATGGGGTATAAAAGATGTGTACAATTTAAAGGATAAATCACTTGACATGGTCCTCTTAAAACTTGGATCCTATCACCTATCACAGTTCCAAATTATTTTTCATGGTTAGGCACATGTTATTTTTTTTTTATTTTTAAATCTTTCCATATAGATATTCACGTCACCGTGTGTTATTATTTTCTTAGAGTAGGGAAAGATTGAATAGTCACAAAAGGATTAAATGTCTGTCTATGTTCACCCATCGCAAGATATGGAGAGAGATTATTTTGTTGGTTCAGCGCAATACTATAGTAAGTGCTTCACGTTTGTGAAGTACTTACTATAGTCTTGCGTTGAACCCTCGATTTGTGACAGTATCAAATTTAGAGAACATAACTACTCTCCTGTTTGCATCAAATAGAAATGATATGATGAAAATGGTGAAATACTTTCATGGAAAAATTCTTAATACCATGCAATGGATACCAAAATGATCGTAACCATGCAAAAAAGGACTTTGTTTGACATGAGCAAGGTCTTCTGAAGAAATAATTACAGAAGGACTTGGCTTCAAATGGCATTCAGTTGTTTGGTTTTTTAGAGGAAAAGCTATATTCTATTTATGGAACCCTTTTTTATTTCCCAGAACTTGTATCATAGTTGAAATTGTGGTTCATTATAGATAACAAAACCCCAAGCAATGTTTTAGAAATAAATCCTTAAGGAAATAACATATCCAATTTCTCAAGCTTATTGGTTTGATCAAATAATTTCAGGGCTTATTGGTTAAAAGGGATCGGTATATTAACTCATAATTTATGTAATTTTGTTTAAATGTGCCAGAAAGAGACGTCAAGAAATCATTGTGATAACGAGACAAACAACTAGCTACAAGCAAATTATTTTTATTTATCTCAATACCACATTTTCATACTTTATGATATGATTGTCGTCTGCTGCTTTCAATTTGGACCAGTCACAAGATTTAGCAGTATTACAGAATGGATGGATCAATTTCAATTTAACAAATTGAGGATTCAATGCAAAATTGTAGTAAGTGATTGATGTTTGCGACACACTTACTTATAGTCTTGCATTGAGCCCTTGAAATAAACCAACCATAGTCCTCTGCTATATTTTTTAGTAAGGTTGGTCTGCTCTGATTCAAATATTCAACTGTCTTGTCTCTCTCTTGGAATGGAATTATTTACCCAAAGGGGGGTCTAGAATCGGCATTTGTTGATTCTGTTATTCCAGAAGTCTTATTTTAATTTGTTTTTCTGGCGTATAGATTATTGAATAAGCAAATATTACGATGTCTCTCCAAGATTTGCCCCACAGTGGCCTTTTTCATTCCACCTTAAAGGTGCTGGTCCACACAAGAGATAATTTCATTTGAAAGATGAAGTAAAATGCTGTTAAAACAATGCAATGGAAACATTACTTTTGAGATCTTCCGGATTTAAACTGTACATACATAAAATGATACTTCCTCAATCAATAATAATTTCAACAGCAACTTTTAACTGTATATCAAAGTATTATTGATTCAGGAAATGTCATTTTATGTATGTACAGTTTAAATCCGGAAGATCTCAAAAGTAATGTTTCCATTACATTTTATTTTGACTTTTACATTTTCTTTTCTATGGAGAAGCACCTTTTTAATTCTTTCAATTGTTGGAGAACATACTGAGGCTATGCGCCGAGCCCATGTTATGATACCTTATCGTCTTTCACTTAGAAAAACTGGATATTCAATGGTATCAATCATTCATATGTTTAGAATATGGACATCGCATTTTTGTTTTTTATTTGTTGAAATGTTTTTGTCTTAATTGTTATTTCTCTTTTGCCTCCCTTTATCTTGGCATCTTTATATATGTGTAGGTAGTGCTGAGTCTCTTGAAAACTGTATGAATAACTTCTAACTGGATTGTTATTGCTTTGTATGTTTTGTTTATTGCTTCTTTTTTAATAGCCTTTAGTTATTTCTTTAAGTTGTCATTTTTCATGCTTTACAAAATGCATCATATTGACCATTTCATCATATGATATTTTGTGCCTGGTCTCCATCTTAAATTAAATAGCAGATGATATGGGCCATGTCACGCGAAAAGGGGCACTCGGACATAGCTAACAGTGTAGCCCCAGACCAGCCGCCACATCACTGACATGGCGGTTGGTCTTGGGCTACACTGTTTGCCATCTAAGAGGACATCCAGTTATACCTTTAAATAAATACAAATGATAACTTTCGTGACTAGATGCTGGAATAATAGGGCTAAGATAGAGCTGAGTCAGCGCTTTTGTTTATGTCCAAGTGCCCCTTTTCGCATGACGCGGCCCATATTGTACTATGTTTGCTATTTATTATGAAATTTGACGCATTGCCACTAAAAAGAGGTGTTGTTTTCTGATGTGAATTTCTTCCTTATCCCATTACCAAACAATAACAACATTTGACCACTATGTTGCTGATGACTCTGGGAATCATTGTGGGAAAAGGGGGAATTGCTCTTAACAAGCAATTTCTCCTTTTCCGGCAATGTTTTCTACCCTATCAGAAGATTATTTTTTAATTTCATCACATTTGTTCATCTTTCTCAGATTGAGTTTTTCTTGATCCAAGCATTATCTTTCAATTTGTATGTATTTTCAAAAACTGCCATTGCCTCAACAGTGATCCTAAGATTGTTTTTAAATTTATTATTACTTTCTTGGTGTTTTGACCAACAGCTCTGTACTTGTGTAGATAAAGAATCTGTTCAAAATGGGAAGAAAATAGAGACAAATTTGAAATATGAAATTTGTCAGTTTTGGTAAAGAACAGATAAGATAAAATGAAAAATTTAGTTTTCGTTTTTCTTGTTTTATTATTACAATGGTTTCTTAATTTAAGAAGTTTGTTTTAAACATTTTCATAGAAATGTATTTATAGTTATAGTAAGATTAAGATGGATTGAGAAATCAGTAATATATATGTAAATAAATGTTCATTATAGGGCCACTTTTTAATATGACCAAAGCTGTTTATAAGGGCCTTAATTATACATATGACTTAATTAATTCATTCATTCATTTATTAACTGGCAGTATCACAAGCTTTTTTATTTAATTTTCCGTTCTCCATATTTATTATTTACCTCATTGATTGATTAACCACTCCATGATTTCATTTTTTCCTGACAGCCGAAGCTAATGGTTCCATCACTCCGACGTCGCCCGTTTTTTCTCTTGGGTTTGATCTTGAAGGCATGTTTCGTTTAATTTCACCTTTTACCAAACGCCAAATTTTCGACCGACCCAAATTGAAAGAGTTTGCAGAAGACATTTCAAAATGTTATGAAATTGAAAGATTATCTTCTCATATAGTAGAAAACATTGTGGGAAAAGGATTAATAGCTCGTTAAGAGCAGTTTCTCCTTTTGCCACAATGTTTCCAGAGTCGTCTGCAACAAACTGGTCAAATGTCGTTATTGTTTGGTAATGGGTTAAAGCCATCCAGCCCACGGGATATGCTTGCTAACTGCAATTGATAAATTCTGTATCAGAAAGCCATCCAGGCCAGCCGCAAAGTAAATTGGCAGCTGGCCTGTGATCTTACCTGTTTTCTACTCTGAGTATCATTTTTCAACAAAATTAAGCAGATATTTAAGGTCTTGGAAAGCAGACGACACAAAAATCTATCCTTAGAAAATTTTAGGATCTAACCTGTTTGCATAAGCATTAATTCGGTTCAAGCGCTATACATGTTAAAAAAAATTCTTCTATGACAAGTTGCATTTTAATGCATTTATATACTGGAGACCTAAGGGTCAGGGCTTATATATAGATACAGACTATATCAATTGTAAGTGATCCATTTAGTGTGGTTGGATATCTTGATTGTGTATCATTTCATGCTATTACTGTAATTACAAACGATTAATCTTTTCTTTGACTTGACTCCGATTTCTTGCTAAAAGTTATCGACTGCTAATGAAGACACTATGTACAGTCAAACTTGTCTTAAGAGGCCAGCCTATGGGACAGAGTAAATTGGCTGTTTAAGACAGGTTGGCTGCTTAACACAAATTGATTTACACTATAAATCTAACAATGGGACTTTCTGTAGTGGCTGTTTAAGGCAGGTTGGCTGCTTAAAAGGGTGGCTGCTTAACACAAGTTAGACTGTATTTGTCAATGAATTCAGTGGTTATGCAGCATTGAATGATGCCAATGAATGCAAATTTATGAAAAAGTTTGCTATTCAAAACAAGAGAGATGTCATGACTATTGAAACCTATTTTATTAGTGTTCTCTAAGCAAAAAGTGCAAACATGTTATGGTATAGGGCATGCTCTTGCCCCCTTGTCATTATGTGTAGAGCTTATGTTTTAAATGCAATTGATCAACTGCTAAACGAGCAATAATGTCTATCGGAAAAACATTTTACTAATTTCTCTTAGTATTGATGATATAACGTTAAATGGAAAAACTAATCAACACTTTTGTAACAATGAAAATATAGAGGTGAAATTATCTGCTCTCTTCATAAAGCCAAGGGGCATAAGTCTGTCCTTTATCAAAAAGGGGCAAAAGTTGGGGGGGGGAATTATCTTGATAGTCATGATTGAATTGACGTACTGCTGAAATTTCTTTTTATGAATAGTAAATTTACACTGTGTCTTCACTTGGGGTTGATGAACCTTTCTGGATTTATCTTGAACTTCATCAATAGATCTTTTGATATACAATAGCATGAGCTAACAATTGATATATTAATGCACTTAATTGTTGTAGAGTTTCAGAAGAAGGGCTACAGATGTTTGTACAGAGAATTGGGTTGTCCTATTGATTGAAATTCCATTATTAGCTACTTGTTAACTCTAATAGGGCTGGAACCGACATCATGCTTATGCAAATAGGTTAGACCCATGCCAGCTCGGCTGGCCTGTGATCTAACCCATTTTCTACTCCGGGTATCTTACTCATCAAAATAAAAAAGATGTTTAAGGTTTTAGAAAGCAGGCAACACAAAAATCTGTTTTTAAAAATTACTCAGCATTATAAGGGTTAGAGATCCTTGTGAAAGTCATTTTATATGTTGGTTCTCAATAGGCCTCCATAGGACTTGGAATGAAAATCAAATAATAAATGATGAGTTTGATGACATTAATTTTTATGGAGACTTTGGCGTCCTGCATGGCCCAGTGGTTAAGGTTGCAGTCTCAGAACTTTCAGATCCCAGGATTAAGCCCCTCTGATAACTCTGGTTATGTGGGAGTGTCCTTTGGCAAGACACTTCAGAGCCCTAGCCTACTACTGCTGAAACCAGGAAAGCTGTTACATACCTTGATGATTGTTGACATAGAGTTAAACCACACATCAAAAGAAAAAAAATCCATCCTGGGTTGGATGGAAATATAACTAAGAGATCAATTTAACTAAAAGATAACTAAGGTTCAATTGATGTAGTTTTTAGCATTTCCGACTTGTGTTTGGGATCTAGAGTTCAATTCATGTTTTCAGCATTTAAGATTGCATTTTGTTCCAGAGTTAGGTTTTGTAGCTTTTAGTTTTATGGATTTAAACTTGGTGTCTAGGGTTCATTTAATGTTAATTTTAAAGTTGGGTTAAATACTTAATACTGCATCAACAGTTCAATTTGTTTGGGGGGGGGGGGGATTTTGATTACATGTCCACAGTTCAATTTATGTTGTTTAACCCATTACCAAACCAGTTAATTGCAGAAGACTCTGGAAAACATTGTGTGAAAAGGAGAAATTGCTCTTAATGAGCAATTTCTCCTTTTCCCACAAGGTTTTCTGCCCTACCAAAATATTATTTTTCAATTTCATCACATATTGAAATGTCGTCTGCAAACTATTTCAATTTGGGACTGTTGGGAATTTGGCGTTTGGTAAAGGGTTAAGCCTGTGGGATTTCAATTTGGAATTCAAGCTTCTGTTTAGTTATAAGCATTGGAGGTTTAAAATGCCCATCTAGAGCTTTTATACTGGAGTTAAGATATGGCATACATGGTTGAAGATGTGTTCATCTTGGAAAGCAGGCAGTGGCTTTTAAAAGAATACTGCGTCGTACAAGAAAGGATATTATTTGAGAAGTATGGATAAGTGCTTTGCTTGATGGATATAATGGAAGTACAGTTGAAAATGGTGTAAAGATTCAAATGAACTAAGCTTTGGATGGTTGCCTGCATATGTGCCTGTCTGTTTGAAATCACTCTTTAAATTGATTGTGTTACATTAGATATGTTATGATGGCTTCATGAAGCTAGAATATCACTAAAATATCATGTGACTTCAATAACTGTTGTTTGAACCCTTTATAAGCTGCTTGTTCACAGATGTGAGAAAACTTGGCTTTAAAATGTTTTTCTTTAAAACTGTAAAGCGGCTGTTATTTGAGACGCACTGGAGAATAGCCAATAGAAGAAATAATTACAGTCAAACTTGTGTCAAGCAGCCACCCTTTTAAGCAGCCAACCTGCCTTAAACAGCCACTACAGAAAGTCCCATTGTTAGATTTATAGTGAACATCAATTTGTGATAAGCAGCCAACCTGTCTTAAACATCCAATTTACTCTGTCCCATAGGCTGACCTCTTAACACAAGTTTGACTGTAGTTTCTTAATAAGAACAGGCTCTGCTTCATTAGTCTTGATGATGCGGTAATCCGGACATTTTGTTGGGAACGGACGTGCTCGGATTAACGAGACATCACTGTACTGTTTTGTTTCAACGTTTCATTTGGAATTTTTAATTTTTCTTTTGACTTTAGAATTTAATCATCTGTGAACAAGCAACTTTAACAAAGCAAGTATTCAATGTTTTCAAAATGTTATTGTTTATAATTGGGAATTTGCGCTCAGATGTTATAATAATTACTTGTTTTAGGATCATTGAAATAATTGTTTTGAATGGAATTGGCTGGTGAACGGCATTAATTTGGATTGTTTTGGTATTTTAGGAGATTTTTTCTTATTTTTTTGTATGTATGTATTAGAAACGAAGCGGAGCTAAATCATACAGAAAAAAATTGATAGAAAGCATGGTTTGAAGTGTGTGTTATGATCAATGTTTTTACCATTCCTTTGCATATTTTGTTGTTACTCCTTTATTGACTTGAATGCATTTGCACCTTATAAATGTACAAAACACACACTGTACATTCATATGTATAACAATATAGTTACGATATTCTGACCACCATAATGGTACATCATAACTATTTAACCCATTACCAAACAATAACAACATTTGTCCAGTCTGTTGCAGAGGACTCTTGAAAACAATGCTCTTAATGAGAAATTTCTCATTTTCCCACAATGTTTTCTGCCCCATCAGAAGACTATTTTGTCAATTTCATCACATTTTGAAATGTCGTCTACAAACTCTATCAATTTGGGACAGTCAACAATTTGGTAAAGGGTTAATCAATACTAATATTTGAGAAATATCTGTTAACATGCCACAAATCTTCAAGAGCGCTCCTCATCATTATATTAACGATATAGTGTAAGGGAGATAATCAAGTATCATTAACTGGATAAATTCTCATTTATCTATGGAAATTGTTGTATGCATCACAAACATGTATCAACTAGACAATCCCAGGGCTTAAAAGCTGTAAGCCTATGGACGTGTCTTGAAAAGAATTTGGAAAAAAAAGAAATTTACGTTTGTTCCTAACAGTACTTTAAATCCTAGCATGAGACACAGAATTACGTTTTGTTTTATTTGTCTATCTGCAATATCACGTTTAGCTGGATGAATACTTTTAAAATTCCCTCATGCATTGATGATTAGAAAAAGTGTCTGCATGGCTTTATGGTTAAAGTGATGCTCTTAAAACTCTGGGGTCATGGGTTCAAGTTTAACTTAACAGTTTACGCTTAAGATTTGCGTAAGTCCAAAACAACAATTCCTCTTATTTCAATATTGGACGAAGCAATATTGCAAAGTGACACATCATTGGAATCGTCTCTCCGAGACGCTTCCAATGAAGTGCCACATTGCAACATTGTACTTATATTGAAGATACTATCCATGTTTATCAATTATGACTTACGCAAACATTTTCCCTAAGTTGTTTAGTAAAATGGTACCCTGGGTTGGAGTTCTACCGGTACATTCTGGTTTTGTTAGAGTGTCCTTTCACAAGACAACATTTTTTTTTTCTGCAATATTGTCAAAACCTGCAGATAGTTTGCTTATAGATTTGATGATTGGTTGGTATAGGGTTAAAAAAAAGAAAATGGATTTCACTCTAAATATGTTTTAAGCTACAAACAAAGTCACATGAATATCCGTTGAAGTTGATTTATGAAACATAATTACTCGTATTTGAAGCATATCCATGTTGCATTAGGTTAGAGTTAATATCTTTGTTGATTATTAACATGGCAGTTTTCTAGATGTTAAAGTCATGATAATGTTATTTCTAGATGTGATCAGCTTTTAATTAGTTTTCTTTCCTTTCATTTGCAGCAAAATATATAAGATTGTTTCATTTCAATCTACTAACTACTATATTAATTCTGGTTAATAACTTATAGTGCTGGAACTGACTTCATGCTTATGCAAACAGGTAAGATCACAGGCCTGCCGCCAAATAAATTGGCGGCTGGCCTGTGATATAACCTATTTGCAACTATGAGCTACTATGCTTATGAATTAAGCAGATATTTAAGGGTTTTGGAAAGCAGACGACAAAATTACCAAGCACTCTAAGGTTTAAGTTTCAAGTTAATGTTCTATGAAGCACACTTAACCCTTTTAAATACATGCTCAAAATAGCAGTGTTTTTTTTTTTCTATTAGAAAGAATCTCATATGTTTGATTTGTATCATTTTCAATGGTAGGAATACAAAATAAACAGTAGCTTAAATGTTAAATGTTGACATTTAAAAGACACTATGAATGTCTCTCTGTGAGAAATTTGAGCTTCTGGTTTCCGTGATTGCCATTTAGTATTGGTCTGTGTAGGTGGCTTATCCTTTTCCCTTATTGTGCTGGAACCGACTTCATGCTCATGCTTATGCAAACAGGTTAGATCACAAGCTAGGCGCCAAGTAAATTGGCATCTGGCCTGTGATCTTACCTGTTTGCTACTCTGAGTATCTTTCCTCATCAAAATTAAGCATGTATTTAAGGTTTTGGAAAGCTGACGACACAAAAATGTATTCTTAGAAAATTACCCAGCATTCTAAGGGTAAACGGCCAATGGTTGAGTTTGCTTTGCCTCTTGATTGGCAAGAGCATAAGGAATTCTGTATAATGAAAGTTTTTGACAAAATAAGTCATTGCCTTTTTCCAACAGGTTCACATGATCCTGTGACTGATCTCAAAAAATGCCATACGGCATCCTGTTATTGGTCTGTGAGTTACACTGGTGACATGATAAATAACACTCATTTAATTGATTTACTTACTTACAGGCAAATCTGACATGCAGGGCCGCCTCGATAGTGCCATTAAGGATGTTAACGATAAATACATACTCCTAGAGGAACAGGAGAAGAATGCGCTGCAAAACGTACTTGTCGAGGAACGCGGACGGTTCTGTCTCTTCATTTCCTGTCTGAAACCTTTTGTGGTAAGGATTTTTGGATATTTGTGTATGGACTGTATGGCCTATATTAAGATTTGTCGTTAATCGACATTAATCAAGTTATTGAAGGGAGTCCGTGAATCTCTTCCACATTTTCTAATTTTACAATACATAACAGTGAATATAACATTAAAGTGAAGTTTACGACACCGCTCTGTCTCTTTCTGTATGATAAAGTGAAGCAAGCGGTCAGGTTTTGAAAGTTATCTGATTCTAATTGAACAAATATGCCATAAAGAATTATAATTGTCAAAAAATTTGCAATTGGAATGTTAAATGAAATGTGTGATAATGTTTTTTGCTGCATTTGTAAATTCATTTTACAACCCGTTGAAGCCATGACCAGTTTCGCCAAATGAATATTCAAAGTTTTTATTTCAAATCTTATGTTTGTCATTATTTTATGTGTTACTGAAGGTTGATCCCATAACATGTTAATGAGGTTATGTGGTTTCCACATGAAATGCATGGTCAAATATGTGACCATGCTATCAGTTATTGTATATACGGCTCATCTTCAATAAGTGATCTTGAGCGTTGGCTATATATGTCCCTTAAAGGTGCTTGTTCACATATGAGAAAATTTGAAAGTCGAAATAAAATGTTTTGAAAACATGTAGCCTTCTTTCTATAAAGAATGCTGATGTTTGTACATGTCTTGACAAACCCTTATGGGCAGCCTTTCTCCTTCCATGATAGGACAGGCATCTCAATATTATAACTGAAAATTTGTTGACACAAAGCAAAAACCCAATGAAACAAGCAAAACACAATTTTTTACACAGATGGTTAAATTTCTGTTCAATTAAAATTTTGTTCTGTTTTTGCCACTCCAATGAAATAAGTAGCCCTTGTGGGCTCGAACCCTTGGCCCCCGAGTCCATCAGCTCAATCATCACGCCATACAAGACCCTGCAAAGACCTGCCTAGTACTGGTGAACTTGAGAAAAGTTGTAAAATAAACAAAATGTTGTTGGACACAATGTTAAACTCCCATATAATCAAACAAACAAATTAACAAACGAGATATGGCCTATATTTGCAGGATGAGGAGATTGGCCTGTTAACAGAGGTGACCCATCTACAGGAGATTATGGACCACCTGTGTCTACAGGCAGACAACCCTAAAGCCCTCCCTGCGGCCAGTGAACAGATCATCAAAGATTTGAAAGGGAAAGACACAGACTCATGGAAATTCCAGGTAAGCCGGAATAGATTACGAAGACATATGAAGACAATATTCTTCTATAAGGTATTGCTAAATCTTTTGAAGCATTGAGGGAAAAGGAAATTTGTAAAAGTAAGTTTTTTTTCTCAATAATTATATTGCACCAATTGTATATGGGGATTAAAGGAGGTGTTAATACTTTTCAGTTATCTTAGCTATTCCTAGAAAATCTGGTACTAGACTAGGGTTTTGATGTTCGTTGCCAAATGACACTTTCATGAAACCAGTGGTACTAGTTGGGTTCAAACCCGGAACCACTGGGTTCTAAGACTGCCTCCTTAACCACTGGGCCACAAAGGACCATTGAGCAATATGGTCCTGGTACAGCTATTTTGATTTTCATGAAGGTTAGTCTTCTCAGTATGACCAGTCCTAATGGACAGTTAAGTTAGCGGTCATCATCCTTCATGATGCAATGCATTTTACAGTCGAATTTGTGTTAAGAGGCCAGCCTATGGAACTGAGAAAACTATCTGTTTAAAACAGGTTGACTGCTTGTCACAAATTGATGTACTCTATAAATCCAACAATGTAGTGGTTCTGTAGTGGTTGTTTAAGGCAGGTTGGCTGCTTCAAAGGATGGTTGCTTAACACAAGTTGGACTGTATATGAAGAATGTGTCAAAGTGAAGTGTGATAGATTAAGCGATTTGATATTTCGTTTCTGAGTAAGAGTTATAATGCCAACGAGTATGTAGTATTATTTACATATCAACATGTTTGTATTATGGATATTCTTGCCCATATGATGTCCCTATTATTTGTTGTGTTTTCATAATTGACTGTATGTTCAAATTTGTTTCATGTTACCACTCTTTAACAGTGCATGAACAGTTATCTATCCTAAGGCTATCTTAACCCATTACCAAACAATAACAACATTTGACCAGTTAATTGCAGTGGACTCTGGAAAACATTGTGGGAAAAGGAGAAATTGCTCGCTCTTAACGAGCAATTTCTCCTTTTCCCACAATGTTTTCTGCCCTATCAGGATCTTATTATTCAACGTCATCACATTTTGAAATGTCGTCTGCAAACTCTCTCAATTTGGGACAGTCGCAAATTCGGCGTTTGGTAAAGGGTTAATACAGGACCCAAGTCATTCAGATAGCTCCTACTTTTGCTTTCTGAATGACAGGCGTCTGTATTTGCTAATTTTCAGTCCAGGTCCTGATTTCAGGATTTTGAATTTTAAATTTTCCTTCTTTGTGTATATTCAAGATAAATAAATTCAGGCTTCAAGCAATGATTTTCAGGTTTGACCATTCCTTAACTATAGCAGGCATGGTATAAAACCTATTGCTGTGCTACATGTTTTTGTCTCCATTGGCTATGGTCACTTAAGACATAATTGACTGTTTATCTACTGTTATGAACTTACTGTTTTATACATATATGTTATTTGTTACAGAAGCGTTTTGGTAGTCAGAAGCGTTTCGATAGTCAGAAACGTTTAAATGTTCCAAAGATTTTACTGGGGTCAAAGGTATCCTCATTCCTCATGCACCAAACATTTGTTTCGAAAGAAATAACAATTAAAGTCTCAAATGTTGTACCACTGTCAATCCACTTAAGCTTTCACCTCTGTTTTGCCCTTGTTATTGATTCAAGAACTGTGCTTATATATAAACTTTATAATTTTCATGGAGGAAAATTGGTCATTCATGAACACAAAGCTTGTCTTGGAAGGGAAGAAGACACAAAAAATGGCATGAGCAAATATGGGTTGTCTTATTGAAATTAACCTTTGTGACTTAGCTGAAAATTGCTCGTTTGAAGAAATTCATCTTTTTAAAAAAGCTGCTAAATTGATGTTTTTGAAGTAATCAAAATGCAAATTGAATCAATATAAAAGAATTCCTCCATGTGTAAATTTAGCATAAACATTGTTACTACAGGTAGTTGGCTCATTATGAATACTTTCTTGTTTTGTTTTGAATGCTGTTTAAGCCACTGATGGTGTTATTTTTAATTCAATATATTTTGCTATCTATTTATTTATCTAAGCACTTCAACTTCTTTGCACATAAAGGAATGATATATTGTGCTGTTTCAATTTTGTACAGTTTTAAATGAATTTCTTCACGCAAAACAAAAATCCCTTATCTCTTACTTTTTTATATCGATCCTACACCAACCAATAAGCTTGTCATTGAAACATTCAATGAGTGTGAAACAATTATTTCTTTCCCTTCAACTACTGATTGGACAAAAGTGCTCAGATGAGTGATTTGTTAACCCTTACAATGCTGGGTAATTTTCTAAAAATACTTTTGGGTGTTGTCTGCTTTCCAAAACCTTAAATATCTGCTTAATTCTGTTGAGGAAAGATACTCGGAGTAGTAAAAAGCTTAGATCACAGGCCAGCTGCCAATTTGCTTGGTGGCTGGCCTGGATCTAGCCTATTTGCATAAACATGAAGTCGGTTTCAGCACTATAACACTTTAATATTTAAGAAGACCAAAGAATATTTGTCAAAGCAAATAAGATGAAACAAGCAACAATACCATATCTTGTTCGGACATAAGATCATGTAAGCATTGGCTATGGGGGAAATGTGATTTCCCTGCATGGTCAAATGACATTTTTCATTGCTCACCAGTCCTGTACTCTGTAGCAATGTTGACCTTTATTCTTTGTGAAAACTATCATATGTCCGAGCAATCCTAGCAATCCTTGGTAATGTGAAACAAAGGCATCACTGTAACTTTTGACCTTTGAGCTGGCCTTCCATATTGCCCTGTGTTAATGATTTGAGACTTTAATTGAGGAATCATTTACCCATATATTCAGACGAGGTCATTTTTTAACTGTGACAAGTGAGCTCTGTTTGCGTCTTATCACTTACTAGCATAAGCAATAGGTATTTTAGCAGGAATTGCTAACAATGAAAAGTGACAAACTATTTTATTATAGAATTATTGAGTAAAACACACATTTAAACAAAAGCAGACATAGCTTATTTCATTTAAGCAATGTCTACTTTTGTACGAATGTATTTATCTTAAATTTCTGAGGGGCCTCTTGTGCGTAGAGTACAAAACAAATCACACGGCCCCTCTCCATGTGGGCTCACATCCCTGTGACTGCATCTGGATTTTCATGTGAGATAATCTTCTGACTGACCAAAGAAATTTTGAAGGTTCTACCCTGATTGGTCAGTTGTTGAGTATGTTGTCTTCCTCGATCATAAAGTGTCAGATATCGCAACATAACTTAGATAATGTTGATGTGATGTAAAACCCACATAAATGAATAAATAAATTCAACCTTCGAAATTGCAGTTGTATTTAAGTGTCTATGGGGTTGTTGGTTGAAAGTTGTTGAGTAGAATTCACTTGTCACAGTTTACATCTTAGAATATTTAAATTGAATAATATTGTTATTACTATCCTATCCATTCCCTTTTGCCACACTTGTAAACCCTTTACCAAAAAAAAGAATAAATAAAGAAAAATGAGATTTTACTGGAGCTAGTCTTTTGTGAAATTATTGAAGAAAAAGCAGAATTTCATGTAAAAGATTTATCCTTTGCCCAACATTAATTTTTAGTGTTCCTTGAAAAGGAAAAATCAATTCTTCTCCTTTATTGATTGTCTAGATATATTTAGCCCTCTAGATATGATTAGCCCTTTACCAAACTTTAAATTTTCGACTGTCCTAAATTGAAAGAGTTTGCAGAAGACATTTCAAAATGTGATGAAATTGAAAAATAATCTTCTGATAGGGCAGAAAACGTGGGAGCAATTTCCCCTTTTCCCACAATGTTTTTCCAGAGTCGTCTGCAACAAACTGGTCAAATGTTGTTTTTGTTTGGTAATGGGTTAATTACCTTTATTATCAACTTTGGTTAATTAAACGATTCTTGTTTTCAGTAAAGGGTAAACTGTTAGTGGTAGGAGAGTGGGGTTTGAAGAAATAATATTGAAGCTTTGTATTTTATTCAGACTGTTCATACTTACAATTGAATAACAAACATTCATACTTTTTGTTCGAGTGTAATTTATTTGGTTGCTGTTTTGTAGACAAATTTTAGCAGCCTACAGTGAAAGAAATTTTTTTAAATGATATGTGTGAATAATTATTAGATTCTTGGATATTTCCTTCATATATTATTATATCGAGGGTTCCATGCAATACTATAGTAAGTACCTCATGTTTTTGAAGCACTTACTATACTCTTGCATTGAACCCTCAATATGCCTTATAACCCATTACCAACTAATAACGACATTTGACTAGTTTGTTGCAGACGACTCTGGAAAATATTGTAGGAAAAGGGTGAATTGCTCTCTCAATGAGCAATTTTCCTTTTACCATAATGTTATCTGTCCTATCAGAAAGTTATTATCAATTTCATCACCTTTTGAAATGACGTCTGCAAACTCTTTTAATTTGGGACAGTCCAAAATTTGGCGTTTGGTAAAGGGTTAAAGAACTGGCAGCTGAAGATGTAAGTAACCAATGTGACAAAAAGAGAAAGGGCTCAGTCTGAGCACTTTCTCCTTTCTTCACAATGGTTACTAATAAAGTTAATGGTGTGCAGCAGATGATAAAAGTATCCAAAATGATGAAAGGGAAAACTGCTCATTCTATGTATAAAGGGTTCAATGCAAGACTATAGTAAGTGCTTCACAGATGTGAAAAGGGTTCAATGCAAGACTATAGTAAGTGCTTCACAGATGTGAAAAGGGTTCAATACAAGAATTATAGTAAGTGCTTCACAGACGTGAAAAGGGTTCAATACAAGAATTATAGTAAGTGCTACACAGACATGAAGCACCTACTTAATAGTATTGCATTGAACCCTCTGCATGTTCTCTGTTGGTCACATTGGTTTTTCTTTCCAATATCCCTACAAAAATGTTTTTATTTATATGTTTAAATTGTCGTCTGCTGCCACTTTCAATTTGGACCAAATTTAAAATCCGGTATAAAGGCTGAGTGCCTGCCATAACTTAGAATCAGATTTGACCAAACTAGTCAATGGAAATGGAAACGACTTTTTGGGGGTTCAATGCAATACTATTGTAAGTGCTTAATGTCTGTCAATCTGAACTCATCGGGTTTATCAAATGAAAACACCTCTGAAATAATAGGGATGACGCCATATTGGTTCCCAGCGGAATGACGTCACTTCACTTTCGTGTTTAAAAATAGATCTTAAATGTGTAATCTAAAAAGTCCTTAAATTTGATTGAGGAAACAACTTTACATGTCACAACAACAATTTGCCATTTGGTATGAGTTACTGATAAAAAGATTACTTAAAAGGATGTCCAACACTTCCATACATATTGAACTACTTAACTTGCACACTTAGAAAATGTGTTAATTGCCGGATGCAGATTTACACGAAAAATTAAAACCCTACACTTATATCCGAGGTGTATTTCACAGCTCACGGAAATACCCGAGTAGTTCCGATTGAATGTCTGTGAAACACTTACTACAGTCTTGCATCAAACCCTTGCAATAGCTTTTGTCCTAAAGTAAAATTGACTTTTTTATTAACACTTGTTACTATTTAAGCTTCATTATGTTTGATTTTATTTTACATGGAATTTCCTTTATCAATTTTTGGTAGCAGACAACATTTAAAACCGTCATTGTGAAATGGTATGAATGTGGTCTGCTTCATATAATTGAAAAAAAAAACCCAATTATTTGAGAAGGGCTTATTTTATAAACGTTGATAAAATACTCATTTTAATGGTAGCAAAAGAAATGAGAATTCATTGTGACAAAAAGGAAGTATTACATCTTTCGAAAATAATTTCTGTATGATGCAACACAGTTGTTAATAAGGTCTAAGGGTGATCTCAAATTTTGAGATGCTATCGTGCATGCATGATGCCGACTTTCTATCTTTGTTTATTTGTTTATTATATTCAGGTTTTTTCATCAGACGTTTAGAGATGCATGATTGTTTCATTTAAATGGAATTTCCAGAACTGCATGAGGTGTATATTTAGCTTCACAAACAAGACTCAGTGTTGCAGTGAATGCGTTTTTCATTTTATGAGAAATCTGAGAACGAGGCGTTTTCTCACGTGTAATCTTGTTTGCTAGCATGGAGCTGAAATTGAAGATAAGAGAAAAAGCCCCCACAAATGAAATAAGGGGACTTTCTATGCTGCGGACATTTTTATGTTTTAACCCTTATAGTGCTGGAACAGACTTCATGCTTATGCAAACAGGTTGGATCCAGGCCTGCTGCTAAGTAAATTGGCTACTGCTAATAAAGAGCAATTTCTACTTTTTCAACAATGGTTTCTATCAAATTTTACAAAGAAAAATAAAATTAATTTCTTTATTATTTTATTATCATCTGCTGCAGCTTTCAGTAAGGCATAAATTCCAATACATCAGACATGGTTACGCATAAAATACAATAATAACACTTTGACTTAAGTCACTCTGAAACATTGGACACCATTTATTATTCGCCAAATGTGTGTGTTTTTGGTAGAGTTTTTAAAAAGAGAAACTATCCCCACATAACAAATTTTAACTTGCATCCGCGTGAAGATTTTTAAATGTGAAAATTAGAAGGCTGCATTAGACTTATGAATAATGGTGTTCTTGTCTTGAACAGTTGTTTTTGTTATATAAATAGAAATAATGATGAATGCAATATGGTAGATAACAAATCAAGCAGACAATATTACTGTAGTGTTATTGAACATGATATTTCTCTGATTCACCGATTTATCCGGACCCCGAATCATAATCCGGATGTCTCGCAATCCGAACGAAATTGTAAGGGAACGGAAATATTTGACCAGTTTATTGCAGACAACTTTTGAAAACATTGTGGGTAAAGGAGAAATTGCTCGTGACGAGCAATTTCTCCTTTTCTCACAATGTTTTCTGCCATACCAGAAGATTATTTTTGAATTTCATCACGTTTTGAAATGTCGTCTGCAAACTCCTTCAATTTGGGACGGTCGACAATTTGCCGTTTGCTAAAGGGCTATAAGTATACACGTGCATACAGACTGTTTATGTCTTAATGTGTATAAGAACATGCTCTGCTTCATCAGTCCGGATGATTCGATAATCCGGACATTTTGTTGGGAACGGACGTGTTCGGATTAACGAGACATCACTGTATATGTCAGCCACTTAGGCTTTAGAACCTCGAATCCACAAACTTGTCCATGAAGTCTTTAGAAACCATTTTGACAAAAAGGTAAACATTGCTCCTCTTGTCACAACAGTTTTTAACCTAAGATTGTAAAGTTAATTTTTTTTGTTGGCTACTGTTACTTTCAGTTTAACCCAGTCAAAGATCATTCCCATATTCGAGATTGGGTAATTTCATTTGCAGTAGAAGACGAATGAAACCCTTGTCTTCTACAGCGCTTCTTTATTAGCCTTAGAGAATACAATGTTTTCTTGGAAGCCTTTTCTAAGTGATTATAATCCAAGCATCACAATGTGATTAAGATACTATTGATGCGCTTTGAAATCCATACAAATAAATAGAAAATGAACATGTCAACTGTTTTTGTATAATTTCAGACCCCTCCCAGTTCGCCCAGCTCAATAGGGTCCAGGAAGTCGAGTATGTGTAGCATAAGCAGCATAGCCAGCTCCAGTAGTGGGTCGGTCCAGTCCCACAGTCCTTGCCATAATAAAAATCTACAACAGGTTAGTTAACTCTCACCAACATGGAAATGGAAAGCTAATACACTGATTTAGGTTATCTCCCTTTTATTTTGTACAGTCAGAGAGATAGATTACATTTATGTGTTTGGTACAGCAATAAAAGCAATCTGCAGAAGCAGTAATGTACAGTCCTACAGTCATTTCCGTTTATAGTTAAAATTTACAAAAAATGTCCCTTTATCATGGTACAGCTGTATAAAGCAAGCTTGGATAGCTAATAGGTCCAAGCTTTGAAAAAGAAAGCCAGCTAAAATAGCTGGTCTGACTAAATTTTGATGAAGAACAAATACCTGTAATTACAGTCTTTTAAGTAAAAACAGCTTTTTGTTCTAATGTAATATTAGGGAGGCAAATGTTTTCTAGAAACTGCCCTGTTGGTAGGGTTATTTTTGGTGTTAAACACAGTATTTTAAAAACAGCAAGCAGTCTTAGCAGCATTTTGTGCAGAACACCAGCCTTTTTTTGTTTCCAAATTTAGCTTAATATATTTAGTATTAGCCGTAGCCTAATGAATGCTTCAGACAAATAATTACTTTCAACTTCACTTTCATCACAGAATAAGAAACTGTTACAGACATTTGTTCTCTTTTAAATGCTATGTTTCATTTATGTGGAATAGCATGCCATATCTATTGTAATTTTGTTAGATTATTCTTTTGCACTCATTGCACGCAATTATTTTGCAGTTTTACATGCTTCTGTTTATTCATATACTTTGTTCAACATTTAAATGAATCATTTCTTACTTATTATTTGCTGAATCAAATGATTTTGGTCTATGCAAGATTTAACTCACTATTACTCATTTTCAGTTGTTTTGTGAAGTATTTTCTCTTGTTGGTGTTAATCACTTATATAAAATGCACCCATACTCATCCCAGTTTGTAAATGCTGCCCAAAGTAATGCTTAGAAGAACGGTCCCCAGCCCCTTTGAAATGTTGCCCTGGTTTTGATTCCATTTTGCATGCATTAAAAGTATATCTATCACCTCGTATCCCAGAATTCCAGAACCTCGAAACCTTTTCAAGAAGATGTTTGCTCACCTTTTTCTTTCATATACCATTAATTTTTTCATGCCATACAGAAAATGATTTTAAATTATTTTTTTTCAAAAGAACAACTCAATTGATATATTATGTATTATTTCTATGTATTTTTTTGAAAAAAAAAATGCTATGTTGGATTTCGAATTTGAAAAACTTTTTCATAATGATTTTTGCCATATCTGAATATGTACAGTTTATACAAATGTTAAACTTCCCATCTTCTGAAATCATTAATATTCCTCTTTTATACTTATTTATTTTTCTTAAACCAAATATTTTTAGCCTGTAAATAATGCAATTTACATTTATTCACATCATCTTAATGCACGCTAAATGACCTAAGCTGTCGATGCGCTTTAAAACAGCATTCACTGATTCACTCATTTAATCATTCATTCATTCATTCATTCATTCATTCATTCATTCATTCATTCATTCATTCACAATTTATCTGCTACACAGAGATTACTCTCAATGCTTGACTGAAATGGATTTTTATCATTATTAGTCATATATCACTTTTTGTTCATACACACTTATCCCTTACATATTTTTGTAAATTCAAAGACTCATGGGCTCTGGTTGGATCTTTTTGTCTTTCATATCCTGAAGTGTTTTGGCGATGAATTATATATCTCTTGAAAGTCTGCAAATTCAAAGACATCATTCTTCAGAAATAAAGCTTATAGTAACTGTTGCCCTACAATGACAAAAATAGTTTTCATTTCGTTTTCATTTCGCTCTGTTTTTCTCATGTTTCTGTAACATATTTCTGAGACTAATACATTGGTTGTTAAAGAATAATTAAAAAAAAAGATTCCCTTGTTCCATGTAAACGTTAACTCTTGAATGCTTGACTTTGCTTCACTTCTTATTGAATAACCAAGTTTTATACTTTGGTCAAAATGTTACTTTCTTAATTCTGATTGCTCATTGTATAATAGAGTGAAAGGGGGCTTTAGGCATTGGTTATATAGGTACTGGCACATGACAACATATCCTTTTGTCACACATTCTACTCAAGTCACTCATTGTACATAGTTGGTATAAGAGAAAATTGAGCTTTAATGAAAGGCACATATTTTCTGTAAGGCAATAATGGTACAGGCACATTACAAATTATCCATGTGTCACATTGCTTTCTACTCACTAGACACTGTTGATTATGGTTTTTTTATGAGAGAAAAGGGACTTGAAGGGTAGACACATTTTTTTCGTCGAAGCACTGTAGGTACAGCCACATAAGGAAATATATTTTCGTCACATTTTTTTCTAGTCACATCACATGTTGCACATAGTTGGTATAAGAGAAAGGTTGGCTATAGGGATAGCCACATATTTTTCTGTAAAGCAAAATATGTACAGACACATTTCAAATTATCCCTTCGTCACACCATTTTCTACTCACATCCACATTACTCCTCGTCTGTATAAAAGAAAAGGGGCTTTAAGAACGGACTCCTATTTTCGTCGCAGCAACAGGCACAGCTTCTGGGCTCGGGGGTACGACTGACGAGCGTCTCTTCCCAAGACTCCGGCTTCACCTCCCAAGACACGCTGTTTTTACGGCCCACCACCCCATCATCTTTGAATTTACAAACGCAGGTAACTCATCTTAGCTCATTAATACCAAGTCTGTGGGGAAACCAGTTGCATTGCAGATGATTAAGAACTTTAATTTTGCTCTGTCACCTACTACTTTAATCCCGTATTATTCCATGATACCGCATTTATGAAGCATCAGGTGCAGAAGTCTGTAGAAAACAATGCAACAAAAGGATAAGTATTCTTCATTGTTAATTTATCCTTTTATTGCTCTGGTTTCTTCTGAATTTTGCAGCGGAAAGAAAATGTATTCCTATTCTTTCCTTTTTTTCCACTATTGCTGCTTTCAATTGTGTTTTTTATGATTCACAAAACTAAATATTAAGGTATCCTTGCATCCATATGAAATCTTGTGATTGCTCCCCAAAATTGTAAGCAACAGCAGATCACAAAAGTGTTCTAAATCCTTGCTTTAAATTACATCTTATGAATGATCTAAATAGATAAACAATTGCAGACAACAGTGAATAACTATGAGCGATGATATATTATATTTCTCTGTGATTTTAATTTTCTTGAATCATTGTAATAGAAATAGAATTGTCAATGATTCCATGAACCCTATGCTTCGAAGATGGTTAACCCTTATACTGCTAGAACCGGTTAATTCGGTCTGGCCTGTGATTTAGTCTGTTTGCTACTCTGAGTATATTTCCTCAACAAAATTAAGTACAAGTAGATATTTAAGGTTTTGGAAAGCAGATGACATTAAAATATATTTTTAGAAAATTACCCAGCATTCTAAGGGCTAAGCTTAGTTTTATCAAAATATCAGTAAGATCATCTTTATTTTTTTTAATCTTTTTCTTTCTTTCATGTACACATGAATTATTCTGTCCATGTGAAGTTGTTTTATATAATCTTCAAAATTCTTGGCCTGTATAGAAGAGGCCGTTTTTTTTCTTTTTTAATTTTTTTTATTCTCATTCATCCCTTTCAATAAATAGTCATATACTACTAACAAAGGTTATTTGCATGCATCCTATTAGAACCAAAATATAGATTAATTTTTCCACATTTATATTAACCTCTATTTCTCATATAAACATATCCTAAAATGCTTGTTCACAGATGAGAAAACTTAAAAGTTGAAGAAAAAAAATATTGTTGGAAGAATAGAGTTTTTGTATTGTTGACCGAAATGCAATTAAAAGTAGTAATTGAAAGCAATATCAATTGAGAAGGCATAAATATATCAAAGTATGAATCAATCTGCCATGTATCTTGATATGGGTCTTCCTCCATCATTGTCAGTCAGGGCATTGCAACATAACTGAAATAATGACGATGTTGTGTAAAACCCATATAAATATGAATTAGCCCTAGTTGTATTCATTACATACAAAACAAATATAATATTTGGAAAAAAAAAACCACCCTTATATTTTCTTTGAAGTGTTATGAAGTATAGAAAGATTGTGACAAAAGAACATACTTTAATTTGTAGTATATGTATGAAATTCATCTTTTTGTCCCATTTGACTCTTTTAGCACTCTGCTTTACAGATGTGTAAAATGCTTATATGAATGAAAGGTTTAGTTCTGCTTATGATTTTCTATATACAACAATGCATGGTGAAGTCGGCTGCTTTGTATATGCTTTGCTCTTGCTTATTCAGCCCTATCCGTAAACATTTTTTATCTGTTTCTTTAAAATCTATATCACCAAGGTCAAGAATGAAAAAAAAAACATGTTTGTTTGTTTTCTTTAGTTGTCATACGATGTGATGTTTTAATCCATAATTATCGAAGAATGCAACGAATCATCAAAAGACTTTGAGGGCGACAGTGGTACAGTGGTAGAGCGTCGGACTACTGTACCGAGGGTCCCGGGTTCGAATCCCCGTTAGGCGAGGTGAGAATTGCCGGGACTAAGCCCTCAAACCGGCGTGATTACTGGTACATTCTCCAGGAAGCAGTCATCGAGAGTGACTCGATGGGCTATTAAGCCTCCTTCACAATCGATGTAAAACAAATTGGAAAACAAAAACTTTCAGCTGACAACTGTCCTTTATCAGACACAGTAATTAGGCCTAGTCTATCACTATTTTCATTTTCAATTTGAATTTTTTCCAGCGAGATTGGACAGAGACAATGTGTCTTGTCATATTCGTCTAAGGTTGCAGGTTTGAGACTGCGCTGGGTCACAATGAGAGCCAAACAATAATAGAGAGATGCAATGGCTACCTTCCATGGTACTCTGTGTAATGGGAACAGCATTATGACTTCCCATACCAAAATGACTTATTTAGCATTTGAATATGGCTAATATGCGAGTTATATGTAGTTAATAAACAGCATTGATTAGTACTGGTAGATCCAGGAAAGCCATTACATAACTGAAAAATTGTTAATACTGCATCGGACAACATACAAACAAACAAATAAACAGCATATACATTTTAGATAAGCATTTGAAATATCTCGTATAAGCAAGATATAAGTCTACGGCAGTTGTAAACAAGATGTAAATCTAGAAATGCTTCACATATAAAATGATAAAATACGGTTTATAAACCCTTAATACCTTCCTAGAACATAGCCAAAACTCTCCAGTAACATGTGCCAGCTTCTTGGCAAAAACAGTGTAGATCGTTTCCGACCTTTCAGCTCTGTATCCAAATACAATGAAGGATTTTGCAAGGTCAAGGTTATGTCATTGCAGATATCAGACAGTGCTAGTCTTGGGACAGACACTTTAGAGATGGAATCCACCCCTTCCACACCCTCAGAGAGCTACCCTAACACCCCCTCGGCCACCTCCACTTGGAAGAACTGGCCCAACCCACCCAACCCGGCAAACAAGACTGACGCCGGCAGACCCCACACAATATCCTCAGCATACGAGAAATCCCACGCAAGACCTGCTCTCTCCTCACAGACGTTCGAGCCGCCGCAGGAAAGTTTGAAATCCAACGAGGAGAAGCACGATGCCACGGTGATTAAGAGAGATCGCCCGCACAGTACCGCGGTGCCGTACAATCGCCCGTCTGCGGCTATCAACAAGATGCAGCCTGTGCTGCCACCACTGGGTCCAAAACCCAAATCCAGGCCCGTGGCGCCACCAAAGGTTCCCCCTGCTGGTAAGCTTGCTGGTTTCCAATATTCCTCACCATGGCTTAGTGGTTAACCCTTTCCCAAACAACAAATTCTCGACTGTCCAAAATTGAAAGAATTTGCAGACGACATTTCAAAATGTGATGAAATTGGAAAATAATCTTCTGATAGGGCAGAAAACATTGTGAGAAAAGGAAAAATTGCTCGTTAAAAGTTAAAAAATTATTTACATATTAACATTGCTCTTTCTTTTCTCAATGTCCTGTATGGCCCAGTGGTCATGATGGCAAACTCAAAACTCGGGGTCAAGGGTTTGAGTCCCACAGATAGCTCTGGTTTTGTGGGAGCAACCATTGGCAAGTTACTTCAGAGCTCTCACCCAGAACTGGTGGATCCAAGAAAGCCTTAATATAACTGAAGGCTTTAATCATCATATTAACAAATCTTTCTTTTCTGCCGTACAGGTGAGCCACCCATATACGCCAATCTGAACGAACTCTCACCTGGTGAAGAGGTGGATGCAGATCGAACACCAACTGATCGTGAGCCGCCCGACTCGGCTGGGCTTCATCCAAAGGTAATCAAAGTACATTTGCACTCAAAACAATTCTGTGAAGGGGCATAACCAGGGGTGGCAAAATTGATTGTCTGTATTGCCCTGCTTGTCTAAAAGTCCTAACAGACCAAGTAAATTTTTACTGAAATTTACTACATATTCATCACTAAAAGGACAAGTACAGAAAAAAAAAGCGCATTTATAAATAATTTGTCTAATAAATCAAAGTCAGGTAGATTTCTCCATTCCTTGCATAACTGAAACAAATAGAAATTGTTATTTATATGGTGGTTAGGTAGATCCTTAGTGGGTATTGTTTCTGATTTGGGTTAAAGACATGGCCAATTTTTTCAATGAATGCAGTGCGATATGTTTTATCTGTCTCCCACAATTTATTAATACTGTGACTGTGGGAAAGAAGTATGTAGAATGGTTCTATGCCAGACTTAAAGAAAAAGAACTTAAATTATACTCTGTATTCTTTCATTTAAACTTCCATTGAACTTTCTAAATACTAAATACGGTTATTTGATAATCAGGTAAGTAACAATGATTCAGATTGTATACAGTAATAACATGATATGTATTCCCAGCCCAGGGGCCTCCGTGGCCTAGTGGTTAGAGTACAGAACTTGAAATCACATGGCCCCTCTCCGCGTGGGTTCAAATCCTGAGAGGGATATGGATTTTCATGAGAGGCAGTCTCCCGGCTGACTTACGGAATGCCGATGGTTCTACCCACCTTGACCAGCCCCTATGGGCAGTTGAGTATGGGGTCTTCCTCCATCATTAAGAGTCGGACATCGCTACATAACTGAAATAATGTTGATGTGATGTAAAACCCATATAAAAAAAAAAAAAAAATTCCCAGCCCATGTTGTTGGTTCAAGTTAGTATTTCCTTACGATATTAAAGAAAAGTTTGTAAAAGAAACTATGTAGTGTTTGTGCTTGTTGCCATATATTGTTCTAAGTTCAATTAAGCTTGTCACTTATTCTCACCCATAATTTCATGTTCATTTCACATGTTATGCCAATGCTGCTTCTTTGGGTTTTCACATTGCTAATGTTCATCTTATTAATAACCTTATCTAATGTTTTTCAAATAGTTTAGAAACAGGAATTTATTATGTTGAAATAAAAATGAAAAACAGTGTTCTATAATGGATTTTTTTATATGCATCTTTTTAGGGGAATGAGGATTTTTTTAAATTCATTTATTATTGAATTATTTCAAAAAAGGCTATGTGTATTGACCAATTGAATATTTAGTATTTTGTTGTCCTGTGCAAATGATGACCCAATTGCCATGTCTTTGATATAGTTTGGGGGGAAAATGTGATTTGGGGGAAAATGTGATTGAAACTCTCGCCATAAAAGTTTAGATTAACCTAATCTGTCATTTAATCTTTAATCACATGTTTGAATCTGATTAATGCTTGTTCTAACTTCTATAGACTTATTGATCACCTTGTTCTTTTACAAAAGAACACTTTAAGTAATGTAGTTACACTGCTCTATCCATTTAAGATTTCCTTCACAACCATGCATGCTCTGGAAACGATATTTGCGGCTGCTTTTAATCCTTTTTTTTTCTTAATTTATCATAGACAATGTTTTGTGGTTAGTTATAAAAGTAAGTGTAAAACCTAGACATTTACGAGGAAAATTGATATAGATATAAACTTTAAGATGGAATACCCAAAATCTGCTATTATGGAACACATTCTTTATTCAGATTACTTTGGTCGTCGTCTGCATATACTTGTTAAGGCCAGAACTATTTGGTTTGATACAAATAGTTCCGGGTCAGACAGATGTAGACAAATGTAAACTGAGAGCGACCACAGTGATCCTATGAGAGAGTATGTTTCAAAATGGCAGATTCTGGGTATTCTACTATAAGTCATTGCGACAAAAGGAGAATTTCTTCTTTGTCTCTTTAAATTGTAAATATACGAGGGAGAGAAACGATTACTTAACGATTTCAAAAGTGGATATATAATAATAAAGACATACCCTCCAATGGAAATGAAAAGAAAAAAAAAATATGAAAAACCAGAATTGTTTCAAACAGGTTCTACTAAAACAAACACATGTTCATTTGTAATTGCCTTACATTTACCCATTTTCATATTCGCTTGTAAACTTTGCATGAGTTACTGTTTGACCTTTTGACCTTTTTGCTGTTCCAACTTTTGACCTCTCGTTGTTTGCTTTTTTTCTATCCAATCAAAACAACAGCTTCCCGATGGCTTGGACTTAACCGAAGCAATACGGGATCTTGATACTTACACGGCTGCACTGCATGGTGACTTTACGCCCGGTGACCGACGATCAAAGGCAAGAGATTCGTAAAATGTTTTTTTCTAGAATCGTTAGCCATACACCCTGTTACTTAAAAGTGGGAGTTGCCTGTAAGATCACTGAATGTGTTATGGTTCCACAAGGGTTCAAATATATGACAGCCCGAAATGTTTGTGAAAGCGTTTTAAAGTCTTTTGGTTAACTTTACATGCAGTATGGGTAGTTCATTAATTTGTCTGTAATAGTGTGGAATATCATACTCACTATCTTAAACTATCTCTGATAAGGGATTTTGTGCCAAATCTGAAATGGAATTAAGGTAGAACACCTACATATATATTTGAAGGAATGACTCTTATAACATCAGCAGAGGAAATCTTTGGAAACTGTCTGAATTCCCTTATATGTTGCAAAGGAACAATTCGCTTGTTGAGACAGTTTGCCTTTTTGTCACAAAAATAATTCCTATTCTGTCTGTTAGTGCTCCTAAATTAGTAAGTACAGGGTAATGGGTTAAAAATCTCTTTGAGTCTTACTAGTATTGTATTGGAACCTTACTTGTCCTAAATATGTTGAGTATTGTTGTTGTTGTCAAGACTTCAAACCTTCCCCAATTCATTTGGAACCCTTCAAAAGATTGTTGTTGTGTATGGTTGTGTATGATAGTTACCAAATTGTCACTAGTTTGTTAATAGTCACCATTAAAGCTGTTGAATATAACTCTTGATCACAATTTTAACTTATTAACCCATTTTGTTGTTTATTTGACGTCATTATTTTATATGTCGAGGGTTCAATGCAAGACTATAGTAAGTGCTTCATGAACATGAAGCACTTACTATAGTATTGCATTGAACCCTCGATATAAAACAAAAATGAATCATTAACAGTGAAAGTAGGGTTATTTCTTGAATGAATTCAATAAACCCAAGACTTGTAATATTAGAAAATGTATTGAAACAGTTCATTAGGTAGTTGAATGCCTAGTAGCATAGATAAAAGCATGATGGTAATGAACAAGTAGACAAATATATACTGACTTTAATCTAAAGCATCAACAGATAATCATAATTATTATAAAGCTTGGAAAACAGAGAGTCTTTGGGTTGTTGGGTAAAGATTGCTGTTACAAAATAGGGTTTTAATTGCACTTCCTTTATACCGTAATTGTTATAAGTGACATTGTAGTCTCCTTTTCAATTTTTTGGTAGTATGTTTCTTGCATGTCATACTTTTTGTCTGTCTTGAGTACATCTCGTCTGTCTGCAATATTCAATATGCAAATAGATTGTTCATGCATTCATTTTTAACACAAATGTTTCTATGAATTGCATTTTTTTTATTGCGATTGCTGACAACAAGCAAATATGAATGAATAGGTAAAACACTGAATTGTCAGCTCTTCAAAAGCATCAAAATTAATTCTAACAAAAGCATGATGAATTAATACTTTCAACTTTGACATTCATTTTCTGTTTGTAACTATACTAGTTTATCATTAGCTCATCTCATCTTTAACTTTAACAAGTTAAATAAAAAAGCATAATAAAAAAAAATAAGGAAGTACGTGAATTCAGACTGGCATTTCTATTTTCATATTTGGATATATTTTCTGCTACGCTCATAAAAGACAGCATAAGAAACCACTTTAGCAAAAGAAGATGCTCAGATGGAGCTCTATAATTATTTTCATAAATGGTGTCTGGTAAATCATTTACATTGGAAAAGTCACAAAACCCTTTACTCTGTATAAAGAAATCCTTGTTTTGTGACATCATATTTGATTATCACATCTTCAGTTATACTCGGCTTGACCAGCCCCTGGCAGTCACGTTTGGGGTCTTCCTCCATCATTTTGAGCCAGGCATCGCAACATAACTGAATGAATGTTTATCTTACATCAAAACCATGAAAGAAAGACAATGAAATGAAATGAAAATATAAAACATGTAAACTAGATGGGGAATTAAGTTTATGGCTAAATGTAAGACTGTCTTATGAATGACTTATTATAGAATTCCACTGAACAGTGGAAGTACCTTAAAACAAACCTTTATTTTTAATTTTTCTTCATTTGATGTGTTACAGAGACAACAAAACTCCCTGGAGCTTGCAGCTGCCATCAAAGAGCTCGAGGCGAGCACGAAGGCCCTGGAGTTTGAGACAGACAAACAGGCGAGCCAGGCGTCGCTACAGTGCTCTAGTGGCTACGGAACGATGAGTAGTACGCCCGCGACCTCGGAGGATACCATTGCTAGTGGAGGTGAGGTTTCCCCAAAGTGTGATGTGAATGTTTGTGGGTTTGAATATTTGCTGTAATTTGTAATATTCCTTTTCATATTAGTTTGATGTGAGTGTTCTTAGATTTGAATTATGAATCAAGGTATTGGCACTATAGATGAATTCTAGACTTGCTGTTTGGCACCCTTTCTTTGACCTCGGCAGAGAAAGTCATTTTGGCCCATGGTTTGTGCCTTCTGCAAAAAGATTCAGCTTTGGTTCCTACTTCTCCATTTATGAAGTCTTCATGCTGAGTGCTTAAATTAGTGCATTTTAAATTAAGAAGAGCTACTTTGTATGGTACAACAATCAGGAAGTATTTAAACTGTGGTGTTGCAACATTCATTGTAGATCACTAGCGGTAGGGTGTTGAGCTGTTTCCTTCGCAAACAGGCATTTTAAGTCTCATTTGGGAGAAGAAATCACTTTATAAGTATGGATAGTAGTTTTCTAATGTAAACTTGTGAGGAAAAAAAGGATGTGACAATAGGAAAATGGAGAAAAGTGTTAACGCTAGTTTGAAATGATGTGTTGCCTATTGCCAGCCTGGATGGAATTGAGATGCTAGAAGCTTAAAGGCACATAAAAGGAGATAAATGTATATAAAACTATATTAATTGGTAAACTTTTGGTCAGATTCAAATAGTTACAAAAAGAAAACCCATCAGCACAACTTAAAGTGAAAGCCAACAAGAACTAACCCAGATTAACCAGTTTAATTGTGTGATTCTTCACCCCTGACCTTGACACAGTTGATACACAAATGTTTGAACCGACCAATCAGAATTTGTTATTTCAAATAAGTAAACAAACAGGTTGTTGATAAACATGATTGAATTGGAGACTACTATATTTCAAGCACAATATAACTTATTTTAAATGAGTCTATTAACTACGGTTTCCATGCATTCCTAAACTAATTTTATGACTTTTATGAACATAATAAAAGAACTCAATATATTTTTTCAGTAATTTATTTGTACTCCTCTCCTTTGATGTGCCTTTAATGCTTAGTCATACCCACTACTCATATGCAATATAACAGTGACAAATATAAGAAGACATTCTTTTCTGTCGCTTTTCGCTTGTATCTCCTTTTCAATACAATAGAAGAACTAACATCTTTTCAATTTGATAGAAGAAATATCTTCTTTTCAATAGGATAGAAGAAACGTCTTTTTAATACTTTATGCATTTCATTTTCATCTGCTCTTTTTAATATTGACCGTTCACAAAGATTAAAGGTGCTTATTCACAGAAGAGAACATTTGAAAGTCAACATAAGATTTCGTTGAAACAATACAGTTTTTGTACTTTTTTTTGCGATATGCAATTAAAAGCAGCTATTGAAAGCATAATAAATTCAGGAAGCATCAATACCAAGGTATGAAAAGTAAATACAGTGAAGCCTCGTTTATCCGGACCCAGATTGTCTGGATATCTCGCAATCCGAACGAAATGGTTAGGGAACGGAAATATTTGACCAGTTTGTGCGGACAACCTTTGAAAACATTGTGGGTAAAGGAGAAATTGCTCGTAACGAGCAATTTCTCCTTTTCCCACAATGTTTTTTGCCATATCAGAAGATTATTTTTGAATTTCATCACGTTTTGAAATGTCGTCTGCAAACTCTTTCAATTTGGGACGGTCGACAATTTGGCGTGTGCTAAAGGGTTATAGGTATACATGTGCTTACAGACTGTTTATGTCTTAATGTGTATAAGAACATGGTCTGCTTCATTAGTCCGGCTGATTCGGTCATCCGGAAATTTTGTTGGGAACGGGCGTGTTCGGATTAACGAGACATCATTGTATGTGGTAGATTTCAAAACTACTGTCACGCTTTCTGATTTGGATACATGTTAATTCACTCTACACACATTTTAGAGAACTAAAAGCAATATAACTTTGCTTCCAATGACTATTCTGCAGAACGTATCATATAGCAGTACACTAAACTGTTGTTGAGCAGTTTTTTAGAAATTGATTTTCAACTTCAAGATATCCTCACATCAGTCTGTGAATAAGCACAGTTAATAGGAAACAGGTTTTATAGAACAAAGCAACTTAAGCTTGATCTGGCAGATGTGATTTATCCTACAATGAAGGCAATATTGAATGAATGTGCATGTTGTATTTTCGTGCATTAGTGAGTGAGAAGCATGGATAGTTGCTGTGCTGTTGTGATTTATTCAGTAAAACCTGTCTATACCCACCTCCTGTGTGTGTTTTTGTTACCCCTTTCCCAAACAACACATTTTCGACTGTCCCAAATTGAAAGAGTTTGCAGACAACATTTCAAAATGTGATGAAATTGGAAGATAATCTTCTGATAGGGCAGAAAACATTGTGGGAAAAGGAAAAATTGCTCATCACGCGCAATTTCTCCTTTTCCCACAATGTTTTCTAAAGTCGTCTGCAACAAAGTGGTCAAATGACATTATTGTTTGGGAAAGGGTTAGATAAAAAAAAGAAACAAAATTCTGCATGTAAAGATAAGTGGAACATTCTCTTATCTTTTGATAAGTCTTTCCCCACCCACTTATTAATGTTCAATCCATTCTTCCTCAATGATATAAGAATGTGTGCATGGTCAAAATGGAAAGCATCAACAGATAAAAAGAAAAACAAAAAAGCTTTGCATCTATGATAATTGGTAAAAATCCATTGTGGCAAAATGGTGCATTTCTCATCATGAGCAATTTATCATGTTGTCATGGTGAAATTAAAACACTTAGCACTCGATTAGACAAACTGAGGATACATGGAGTAACTAGGTTGACTTGAGATATTGCTGTTGTTGTTGTTGTTGTGTTTAGCTAGAGTTGAGTATTGTGTTCTTACAGATTTTGTAGATTCCGGTCAGAAATACCCCAACATCCCAGAGCATGAGAAATATTTCACGATCCCCAGAAATTGTCAAATGTTTCGGACTGCTTTCCAGTCCAAGCGTCCGGCTTCCACCGCAGGCATGTTGACCTTTTACCTTTCTATTTATAGCCAATACTGTTTTCACTTGATGATGAGTGGATAGTTTCACTACTCTTGTTGTATAAATCATTGTATTCACGTCATGATGAGTGGATAGTTTCACTACTCTTATGAATCCTTAGAATGCTGGGTAATTTTCTAGCAATAATTGTTTGTGTCTTCTGCTTTCCAAAACCTTAAACATCTGCTTAAATTTGATGAGGAAAGATACTCAGAGTATCAAACAGGTTAGATCACTGGCCAGTCGTCAATTCACTTGGCGGCTTGCCTGGATCTAACCTGTTTGCATAAGCATGAAGTCGGTTCCAGCACTATAAGTGTTAATTACTTTCTGGGTATTGCAGAAATTTAGGATAACATTTGGAATAGGATGGGGCTGTAGAGGTCTTTCTAGTATGTGTAAATCCCAGTAAAGCTGTGATTTATAACTATATAAAAAAATATTGACATAGAATTAAAATCCTACAAAGAAAATGTGCAATTATCCGTAACTAAATTTCTCCTGAAACTAGAATGATAAACATTGAACTCAATAATATTAAAAGCCATTAAGCTTTCTTGGGCAAAAATGTGTAAAGATTATCATAAATGAAGGAAGACTTGTTTACTGTTCTTTCATTTTTTTTTCTTCTTCTAAAACATGAAACAATCTTTTACATTGAAGATCCTCGATATAAGATAAAGCATGCTTCCTATATTCTCAGAGCTTTATTGCTAGAAGGTTGTTTTGAATGCCATTGATTTGCTTGCATGATTCCTAAACCATATTTTTGCATTGTGTGAGTTTTAAACAATTTATAATGCTAATGGTATTACAATTGTGAAACTTTTGCTTGTAAACCTTTAACCTGTCTGCATCAGATGACACTTTTCTAAAGAATTGCATGTATAGAGAATAAGGTTTCTTATTTTCAATCAATTATTCCTGTGTTCTCCTGTGTTTTAAGACTTTTTTTAAGGGGACCTGTAAAGTCTTTGAGTTTTGGACAATAACAAATCATTTATTGCCTCTTATCATATCAAGCAGAAGAAGAATATAAAAATACAAAAAAAATGTTGCTCAATACAAACACTTCTCATTTTGTAATGATTCTGCCGAATATGACAACTTTGCTACTTGATTTTGTTCTTCCAAAGAGGTATTAAGATGTTTTTCCTATGAAGCGAAATTTACAACTAATTAACCTAACTGCAAATTCATTTAATCAAAAGAATTGCTTAATTTGAATGATATTTTGTTAGCAATTTTCAGACATTGAATCACTTTGAAGCGATAAGCTTTGAATCTGTTCCTAGAATATAATTAAAATACTGTTGATATGAACATTCAAATAGACCACAATTGACATTAATGAATGACCTTTATTTTGTTATTACGCAAAGAACCCCTATTACTTCTGCTTTAAGAATACAGCAAAAAAACTTTCAGAAACACTTGTCACAATGACAGTTCCTTGATATCAATAAGAAAATTCAGATTTCTTCATGTTATAATATTTTCCTTCTGCAGTTGAGTAATTGAGTAAGGATTTTTAAATACAAATTAACAGCATCTTTTGATCAATAATCTGAACATCCAACATGGATTCAGTCCCCTACTGCTTAACTAGGATATATTTTTTTCAAATTTGTTCTTTTCTTCTCGTTCTGCCTTTCTTTTAAGCACTTTTCAGTAAACTATTCAGCAACAATTTGAATTTGATGCAGTGCAATTTAAGATACCTTAGATTCCATTCCTCTGTTGTGTAGAAAACACTCATCCTTTCATTTAACAAATTTCCTATCTACTATCATTCATTCATTCATTACAACTTCTTTTTTATTTCTTATTAACAAAATACATTTTAGCACGTAAATAATTCAATATACATTTATCCACATCATCATAATGTTTGCAAAATGACCTTAGATGTTGATGTGCCATTAAACAGCATTCATTCATTCTTTCTTTTATATTCCCACAGGTATTCCAATGTCTGCCCAAGGGGGTGGGGTAATCACCCGGCGAAGTTCGATGAACCAGCCCAAACCTCCGCCACCAGTCAGACGGTCCTCGTCAATATCTAGTGGCGCAAATCCCGTGCTCATCCAGAAGTACCGAAACTCCCCACCGAAACAGCTCGCCCCGCAGCAGACTCAGTCACACGCAACAAATGCTCAACAACAACAACAACCAATACACAGTCGGAGTTCAAGTTCGAGCTCCAGTGGGCCTGTGCTAGGGACAGAGCCAGCGTACGCGGAGCTACAAGAGATCCAGGAGAGTATAAAGGCCCGGCATCTTCAACAACAACAACAACAGATGCAAATGCAGGGATACAATTACGGTGAGGGGTACGCAGGGGGACAGGCTGGACTCGGATCCAGGGCCGTACCTTCGAAGCAATCTCCACAGTACGCGGAGCCAGTGACTATCTTTAACTCGAGCACAGTGAACAGTTTGGACGCGAAGCTCTCCTCAATGCATCTGACTCAGACGCAGCATGTTACCAGTACGAGTAGTTCTTTAATGTCCCAACCGGTGTCCAGCACGGGATTTGCGCAGCCTGCCTCTGGAGCCCATGGGGCCGCGGCGGGCTCTGGCGGGGATTTTCCGGACCTCCCTCCTCCGCCCACAGAAGACGAACTCCGTGAACTCGAAAAGATCTACAGTGTGCCAAAAGGGAATGTTTCTCAAACTCGTAATCAGACTCAAAATAGCCTGCAGTTGAGGCAGCAACAGCCTGCGCAGCAGACTCAGCCACAGACAGCGCCGGCAGGTGGATTGGATTTCCGGCAATCCCTGATTTCAGAGATGAAGTCGGGGAATAAGTTTAGAAAACTCTCACAAAGTGATCAAGGTTCAGAGTCCCAGTGCTGATGTTAACTTAAATGTATGAATTTTTAAATATATATTAAGAGGTTTGGATAAGTGCGGATGTCACACATTTGTTTTAATTAAAATTCTAATTATCAATATTTGGCAAAAACTTCATTATGAGGTACTCGTAGGAATTGATCTTGAAGGGATAATGGTAATGTGTTGAAATTTTCCATTCATAGAAAAACTTAAGAAGTCAGGTGGGAACTATCACATCTTATCTTGACCTCTATATGTATATAAATTCAAATCTCGGTGGAGTCAACAGTTTTCTCTGAAGGAAAAGTTAATTTGAAAATGTCTTGTGAACTTTTCCTTTTTGAGCAATTTCTCCCTTTTGTAAAGTAAAATTTGAGTTTTAGAACGGGTTTTTGAGTGAAAGAAAAAATGAGAAATCTTGAGACATTATTCTTGAGGTTTTCATTTAAAGGAACAAAATTATCAATTTGAATAGACACATGAAGGTCTACCTGTTTGAAAATTGATGACTCACCTGAGTTTTAAGAAAAGTGGCAATTTAGTCAGTAGAATGTAGTAAATGAAGTTATGAATACCCCCCTTGTCCATCAATTTTATATGTAATTCATGTTGAAACTGGTTGCTCTTGTTGCTTTATGTCAAAATCCAAATTGTATCCACTCTTAATACAATTAAAGATTAATTAAATCTAAAAAGTTAAGAACAAAATTTGAAATTTGAATGGGATATGGTCAAGGGAGGTACTCCAAACTTGCATTATTTTAGACTGTGTTACAATTTTTATTATATTACTTTTATTGGTTTTAAATGTATGCTGTGAATATTTTAGAGAACCATTCTTCCAATCCTTTTATTTATATGGTAGAAAACACTGTTGAAAACAAGGGTTGAAATTGCTTAATATGGAAATAATTTTATTTTACTTCCTGAAAACTTTCATCAGTTTCTCCTTAGAAGCAATAATTGCCTCTGCTGCCCCAATGCTAACTACCTAATATTGCTAAGAAATTATCAATTTTAACCTTTTATGAAATGGATTATTTTCTTTAGTAAAGTTTACTTGTAATTTTTGTCCGTTACAATATTTCAGTAATGGTTTATAGGGAGTAAAGACTCACCCTTCATATTTTATACTTACAATAAACAACCCGTGCAAAGCTAGAGTTCCCCTCTATGTGAAAGTTTCGTCTGTCATATTTCGTATCTTTTCGATAAAAACGCTAGACAGGATGAAACCCCTAGGTACCAAGCACTGGATTTGATAAAGATTTTACATTTCTCCTTTTCTCACAATAATTTTTTTATACATCTACTGCTGGTGTGTACAAGAAGCATATGAATGGGGAAATGGATAATTGTCTTAATTGGTTTTGAAGTAAATGCGATTGTAAAAAGCGAACTCCTCACAGTGATCTCCCTTTATGATTGATCCACTGCAACCACAAATGTCACATGACCAGGGATCAGGAAATCTCCGAATCCCAATCGGTCCGAGATTTGGCCGAAAACCCTTCAATACGTCTTCTATTATACAGTAATCGGTCCAGTACAACTGAAATAGGTCCAAAACCCACAAAACCAGTATTTTCCTGATCCCTGCACATGACTGTCTGCTTAGAAATGAAAATGGCATTTTAAGATAGCAACAACACCTAAATAAATCATCCATTTCTGTTTTATTTGTAAAGAGAACGAGAGACTTTTTCCAGTCAGAAACTAACACAAGACTTTTAATACTAAAGTAACTACTATATCAGGTTAAAAAAAACACTTGTCTTTTGAATTTTATCAAAATGTGGATGAAAATCTTGTGGCAGTGATTGATGCAGTGAAGCAAGGGGAGATTACTGTGAGGAGTTTGACTAAAGAGCTACCAGGGGACTCTGTGGCCTTTTGATTAGAGTGCAGAACTTAATTGATTTGGCCGCTCTTTGTATGGTTTCAAATTGCACTTGTCTGCATGGGTTCAAATGCCAGCAAGACATTTGAATTTTCTAAAAGGTAGTTTCCTGGTTAACTTGCAGAATGCCTAGGGTTCTACCAGGCTTTACCAGCCGTTACGGGGAGCCAAATTTGGGGTCTCCCTCCGTCATTATGAAGGGGGCATTTCAACATAGCTGAAATAGTGTTGATGTGATGTAAGAACCATATAAATGAATAAATAAATGTAAGGAAATGTTACCTTAGAGAAAAATACTTTCCTTTCATTCAGTCTCTGATCTGTGTTCATGGAAATTGCATATGATATTCAAGTAAAGACATATATACCGTACATGTAACAAACACTTCACCACTCAAATACTCGAGAAATTATTTTGCTTGCTTCTGTTAAACTTTCATATTGTATAAGGTTAGAATATGTGTAAAGATGCCACAGCTTCACTGACAGAATTTGCTCTTGAAATTTGCAAAGATGACCTCTTTGTTGAATTCTTGGTTGACTTCTGGAGCGGTCTTACATGAGAAATATTGCGCATCTTTTATGCACATTCTTTCCTCTAAATCGTCTCACAGTATCATTGTCAATAATTCATTGTTCATACTTAAAAGATATCAAGACCTGCATGCTTATAATGTATAGGAAGACTTACAGTTTATTACTAGATACTGTGTGGTAAATGTTTAAACATAGATCTATACAAAAATACAACAAACAAATGCCATTTGTGTTGTAATACACAACACTTTGTTGAGCAGAGGTTTCCATAATGTGATGTATATTGCCTTCTTTATTTCAAATCATTTTTTCCTCTACTCTTTCGCTGCCATTTTGCTCACAGAACATATTTCTCATTGCCACATTTATTTTGGGTGAGTTTCATAATGTAATGATGGGGTACTGAAACGCCGATAGGCTAGATCGGCATACTTTCTAGCGCTCACCAAACTGTGAGAATGGCAGCAAAAGAGTTAATCCTATGCTGTGGGTATACAGTCAAACTTGTGTTAAGAGGCCAGTCTTTGGAACTGAGATAATTGGCTGTTTAAGACAGGTTGGCTGCTTAACACAAATGTTTTTAAACTATAAATCCAACAATGGGACCTTCTGTAGTGGCTGTTTAAGGCAGGTTGGCTGCTTAAAAGGTTGGCTGCTAAACACAAGTTGGACTGTATATAAGAAGCATCTCAATAAGCAATTCTAATGAGTACCCTCACAGAGTTTAAAGCTGGTGTACTAAAGTTAAGCGGAGGAAAACGCCTGAATTAACTTGAACTCTGATTAAATGGCTTTAACAAAATTGTTTTCCCAATCAAGGCTGGTTTTTACTGTACACCCAAACAGTGCCATATTTTTACTTATAGAGGACATTTTTATTATATGGAAAACTGCTGCAGTTTTAAAGTTATCTGAATTATTTGACTGATATTTTTAAAGTTAATCTGTTTGTATTTTCAGTTGAGTGTAGGGTATTCCTCCATCAGCAAGAGTTGAGCATTACAATATAACTGAAAGAATGTTTATGCAATGTAAAACCCATAAAAAAAATAGAATAAATAAAAGGATGAAATTGATGCGTAGATATAATAAAGGACTGGGTAGAAATTGTGATTTTTTTTGTGGAATGTGCAATCGGTAGCCTCATCAACAAATGTGTATATAATACAGTTATATTCCCTCACCCTAGATATATCGATATTCTGGTCTCTCGCGATCTCAATGTGAATCTTATAACATGTAATGTTATATGAAGCCGACAGTTTTAAAGTAGTTAGAGGGTCATAAACATGAAGCACTTACGATAGTATTGCACTGAACCCTCGCTGTTCTTCTCCTTATATAACCATTTTGAACATAGTTCTCAAACCGTATATCACACTTTGCTTTCCTTCTCAAACTGTGCGTAACCCTGGAGCATTCTGAAGGCTTTAGAATTACATGGGTCATTTTGAATTTTAACCCTAAGATTGCTGGGTAATTATCTATAAATAGGTTTTTCTGTTGTCTACTTTCCAAAACCTTAAATATCTGCTTAATTTGGTGAGGAAAGATACTCAGAGTAGCAAACAGGTTAGGTCACAGGCCAGCCGCCTATTTACTTGGTGGCAGGCCTGGATCTAACCTGTTTGCATAAGCATGAAGTCGGTTCTAGCACTATAAGGGGCTTTTGCACCACTATTACTCAATTTTATTAACTTGCTTCTCAATAAACTATTCCCTGATAACTTACTCTTTGACCGGGTCAATTTTAAAGCAAATGCAGATGACAATTATAATAAGAATATACCAACAAGCATTTTTTTCATGACGTGAAGAAACCATTGTGACAAAGGGAGAAATGGCTGTTCTGTATTGCTTTATCAATTGAAGATCAATAGTTTTTTAATATGAAAATAAAGTATTTAACTTACTGCAACTTAATTTTAACTGAATATATGGTGCAATATTTAACCAAATTGCAACGTTTTCTCACATTTCACAATAATGGGATTTTTAAAAGATGATAGAAAATATTATTTGTTGAAAGTTGGAGGAGAAAAATTTCTTCTTTTTCGCAATACTTTAAACAGTCACAGCCTAGGTTTACCTTGAAGGGAATGTTTAAAGTAAGTGTTTTTTTTTTTCTCATTTAGTGAATCTTGGGAGAAAAAGATACTGAGAAGGCAGTTTTATCATAGACCCCTCAAGCCATTGTATTGCTGATGTATTATTTAACATGTATTCCTGGTCTTAACACTTAAGGGGTGACCTGTGTACATAAACATATGTGTACATAAACCTGTAAAAAAAGAAAATAAACCCCTTTTTTAAATTAGCCGATTGTTTGTGTTTTTGAACTGATACCCAAAGATTTGTGCTAGTTCTATATCATGGGAGGTTACCTCACAGCTGAGTTTCATCTGCTTTCCAAAATCTTAGATATCAGCTTTACTTTTTGAGGAAAGATACTCAGAGTAGCAAACAGGTTAGATTACAGGCCAATAAACATGGTGTCGGCCTGGATCCAACCTGTTTGCACAAGCATGAAGTAGGTTCCAGCACTGTAATGTTAAACTTGCTTTTTATCATATGGATATACGGTGTATTTGAAAGTCAAAATAAGTGAAATTCAAACAAAACAGTTATTGTATTGTTTGAAACAACTGAATCACGATTGAAAGTGTAATTAATTCAGGCAGCGTATATAACTAATTACATGGTATGTACAGTCTATGTGTGGTAGATTTCAAATCTGTTGCAACTCGTTTTGATTTAAATACAAATAGGTCTCTGGACTGACTTACGGAATGCCGATGGTTCTACCCGCCTTGACCAGCCCTTATGGGCAGTTGAGTATGGGGTCTTCCTCCATCATTAAGAGTCGGGCATTGCTACATAATTGAAATAATGTTGATGTGATGTAAAAACCCATAAAAACAAAACAAACAAAAAACAACTAATCTTGTTTGTAATGCCTACTTTCTAGTGTTTTTGAACTGATACCCAAAGATTTGTGCTAGTTCTATATCATGGGAGGTTACCTCACAGCTGACTTTCATCTGCTTTCCAAAATCTTATATATCAGCTTAACTTTTTGAGGAAAGATACTCAGAGTAGCAAACAGGTTAGATTACAGGCCAATTAACATGGTGTCGGCCTGGATCCAACCTGTTTGCATAAGCATGAAGTAGGTTCCAGCACTGTAATGTTAAACTTGCTTTACATCATATGGATATATTTGAAAGTCAAAATAAGTGAAATTCAAACAAAACAGTTATTGTACTGTTTGAAACAACTGAATCACAATTGAAAGTGTAATTAATTCAGGCAGCGTATATATCTAATTACATGGTATGTACAGTCTATGTGTGGTAGATTTCAAATCTGTTGCAATGCTTTTTGATTTAAATACAAATAGGTCTCCGGACTGACTTACGGAATGGCGATGGTTCTACCCGCCTTGACCAGCCCTTTTGGGCAGTTGAGTATGGAACTTCCTCCATCATTAAGAGTTGGGCATTGCTACATAACTGAAATAATGTTGATGTGATGTAAAAACCCATAAAAACAAAACAAACAACAAACAACTAATCTTGTTTGTAATGCCTACTTTCTAGTGTGTATCCAACAGCAGAACAGCTATTGCACTGTTAAGAAAATAAAATTTGACCTAGTAGCGTTAAAGAATGCTGGGGCCTCCGTGGCCTAGTGGTTAGAGTACAGAACTTAAAATCACATGGCCCCTCTCCGCTTGGGTTCAAACCCTGAGAAGGCTAGGATTTTCATGAGAGGCAGTCTCCCGACTGACTTATGGAATGTCGATGGTTCCACCCGCCTTGACCAGCCCTTATGGGCAGTTGAGTATGGGGTCTTCCTCCATGATTAAGAGTCGGGCATCGCTACATAACTGAAATAATGTTGATGTGATGTAAAACCCATATTAACAAAGAAAAAAAAATACAAATAGATTCACTGTATACAGGCTCTATAAAACTAAATACAAACTAATCTTGTTTGTAACGCCTACTTTCTAGTGTGTATCCAACAACAGAACAGCTATTGCACTGTTTTTAAGAAAATAATATTTGACCTAGAAGCTTTAAAGAATGCTGACGATTTGTTTTATCATTTTCAGTTTTCCCAGCCTTTGTAAGCACTTTGGAGGTCTTCCTCCTGTGCAAAGTAACTGAAACACTTTTGATATGATGTCAAACCCTATGGATAAAAGAAACTGGATCCAGAAAAATTCACCTTAGGAAGTTAAATTTACCCAGACATGATGTCTAGCTAGACATGTTAGTTTGATAAAGTGATAATTTGATTTATTAGCAATCAATGCTTACTCTACTATCCCTTTCCCAAACGACAAGTTTTTGACTTACCCCAAAATGAAAGAGTTTTCGGACGACATTTGAAAATGTGACATAATTGAAAAATATTCTTCAGACAGAGCAGAAAACCTTATGGGAAAATGAGAAATTGCTCATTATGAGCAATTTCTCCTTTTCCCACAATGTTTTCCAAAGTCGTCTGCAACAAACACGTCAAATGTCGTTATTGTTTGGGAAAGGGCTATATTGTCCTGTGTGGCCCAGTAGTTAAGGTGGCAGACTAAGAACTTGGCTGTCATGGTTTCAAGCCCTGCCAATACGTGGGAGTATTCCTTGCCAAGACAATTCTAAGTAAAATAAATATTAGTGGTAAATCCTGAAAAGCGGTAACAGAACTGTAAAATTGTTGACACTGCATTAAACCACCTACTCTTTTCTACAAGAAAAAATATGCGAAATGGAGTGTTTGGTTGTGATGCGAATAATCCTGTTTGGTCTTAATGTTTTCAATAACCATCTTCTGTGAAAGACCTGTAAAGTTGTTTGCATAAGTGAGACAGTAGTTAAGCTGTTGGAATTGTTACTCGGGTTACAGGGTTGATACCCACAAGTGCCTCTGGTTTTATAAATATTTCCCTTAGCAAGACTCATCAGAGTCCATGTCAGGTATTGCTGAATCCAAGGAAAGCTACTATATAGCTCAAAAAGTGTTGATACTGGATAAAAAAAAACCCACAAAAGATCTATCTTGAACAAGGGTTTGGGACTATTGTTACACAAAGGTTGAAGTTGGGACCACAGAGGTAATGCCTAACAGTAAAAATTCAAACAAATACTAAAACTATTGTTAATTTTTAATGCCAACTCACAGGTGTGTAAGATCACATTTAAACCCCTAGAAAGCTGGGCAATTTTCTGAATATTGATTATCGTCTGCTTTCCAAACCCTTAAATGTCTGCTTAATTTTGATGAAGAAAGTTACTCAAAAGTAGCAAACACTTTAACAGGGTAAATAACAGACCAGCAGCCAATTCATTTGGCTGCTGGCCTGTGATCTGACCTGTTTACATAAGCATGAAGTCCGTTCAAGGGCTTTTAAAAGGGTTTACCCCTTTCTATGTACAGATATACACTTACAGTCAAACTTGTGTTAAGAGGTCAGCCTATGGGACAGAGTAAATTGGCTGTTTAAGACAGGTTGACTGCTTAACACAAGTTGATGTACACTATAAATCTAACAATGGGACTTTCTGTAGTGGTTGTTTAAGGCAGGTTGGCTGCTTAAAACGGTGGCTGCTTAACACAAGTTAGACTGTATTTTACCAATTTCTCCATTTACAATGGTTTCTTCAAAATTTAATGTACATGTGTATCTCCAATATGTTTGTGTCAAGACTCAAAGATGGTAAAGTTGCTTGTTCATAGACGATTTGTAGTTAAAACATTCTTGCTTCAAAACTGTACAACAGCTGTACTGTTGTATGATGGCACTGGAATGATAGCCATCAGAAGCAAAATTAGTTTGTAAAACAATTTTTAAACCTGTATACAGTGAATTGATATGTATTTAAATCCAAAAGTGTTGCAACGGTTTTGAGATCTAACACATATAGACTATACATACTTAAATATATGGAGGCTACCTGAAGCAATAACACTTTCAATAACTACTTTTAATTGTATATTTTACAACAATACAAAGACCGTTTTGTTTTAAAATTTAATGACATTCTATTTTGCGTTTGAAATGTTCTCATCTGTGAACAAGCAGCTTTCAACCAAGTCACTTGCATCCCTTATTCACTAATCAAATTCATGTTATTTCAAATGTGTGTCATGACTCTGAAGATGTTTTATCAGTCTCTTGTGTCACTGTTTCACTGGTCGACTCCGTCACAGTGGAGTCCGACGTGGCGGATTGGTTACTGTCGGTAACCCGTTGTTCCTCCATTACTTCCACGGCTCTGACGGGTTTCAAGTATTCTTCCGTCACAAATATCTCTGGTGCCTCATATTGCTTGGTCTGGTCTCTCGGAGTGGCTGACTTTTTCTTGGAGAAAAGTAAATAAAACAAAACTTTTTAACCCTTTATTTTATATGGTCCTGCGTGGCTCTTAGGTTAATGTGGTGAACTTAGAACTTGAGGGTTCCTGGATTTGAGCCCCATTGACACCTCTGGTTTCGTGGGAGTAGCCTTTGGGAAGTCACTTAAGAGCCCTAGCCTAGTACTGGTGGGTCCAGGAAAGCTGTAGAAGTCACAGGCTTAGGCCTTTGTCCAGTACCAGAAGTAAACAGTATTCTCCTTGATAGGTACAAATATATAAGTACACTTAGTAGCAATTGAAATTTGGATAACAGGGGTCTCCAGTTTGAAACCCTTGCTCGACCAGTATTCTGTCCAACATTTAACGCAGTCATTGCAACATGACTAATTAGTCTCTTTGCTATGACAAAATCATCATCATATGATAAAGCAGTAAGTTGCTTAGATCAAGAATTGAGCAGTCCTAGTCAGGAATTAAAAAAACATATGTGCTAGGTACTGCCAATTTATGCAAGACACTGCCAATAGCTGTGCTAGATCTAGCTTGGTAGAGCCTACTGCATTTCTTAAGTTCACTTACATAACATCTCGAATGAAAATCTCAAAACACTGTAATCCTGTTAATGTACAGCACTCATTTTTGAGTATTATAGTACATGTTCCCTGGTTTCCTACCAGTACTAGGCTGGGAAATGTGTCTTGCCCAAGGACACTCTAAGGTGAAATAATTGGCCGCCATCGGGGATCGAACCCGGGGTGACCGGTCTCTGGTCCCCGACGTTAACCACTACACCACCGCAGAATCGGATTTCAAGCCTGATCGATAAGGGGCCAAGCAACTTTTTATGATTTATAAACAACAATTAGAGTCAGCCTTTTGGTAATAAGTTGAGGCATATTTTAGAGAGATATATCGCATGTCAATACTCACCGAGCCAACTAATGATGAAAACATCTTTTTAATTCCACTAAATGAGCCCATCTCATTCTCTGCTTTATTCACTTGCTCTTCCATTGTGTTAACATTCTGTTTCACTATATTGACAAAAACCTAGAAAAAAGTTTTGCATATTCACATATTAATCAATTACAGGTATGTCATGTTCAATCATTTAACATGCTGTGTTTTCACATTTACGGCTTATTTTTGCAGATTTTAAGCAGTTTTACAGTCTTACTCCCAACCACAAAAGCATGCTATTTTCCAGAATTAAGAAGAAAATTACCAATTCAAATTTGGAAGGATATTGGATAAAAGAAACAGCTTTTGTGATGCATAAAGTTATAAATCAAAAAATATTTGTTTCATTCTTATAAAATACTAATGAAATTTGTCCATGCCCCTTCCCATTTTAGTAAGTGATTAATACAAAGATCACTTTAGCTTTATGACACAAATAGCAAAAGATTTCTTTTTAAATTACAATGATTTAAATGAGAAAATGTTCATGTTGGGCCATTTCTCCTTTTGATGAAGAGGTTTCTATTCTGCTAAAAGTACTTTGAAACAAGGAGAGGTACACTTAAAAAAAAGGATTAAACCTGTAGCAACAAGTTTTTTATCTTATATTTTATACCTCGAGTTGGTCTACTCTAGAGAAGATGTGTTTCATTTCTTCACATTTCGTCTGGATGTTTGGAACAATTTCGTTAACAGATAACCTGGTATCTCCTCGAATCTAAAATTATGAAAAAAAAAGTTGTTGTAAGTTCAAAGGTTGTTTAGTCTTTAGAAAAGGTCATCTACCGTATATACTCGACTATAAGACGCATTTTTTTACATAGAATTTGGATAACAAAGTGGGGGGTGCGTCTTATAAGCAAAGTCAATCAACATCACATAATTTTTCAGCGTCATTTTAGTTTATTTTACCTCCCATAGAGAGATATGCAGGTTTGTTTACTTTTGTCCAACATGTTGCGAATGGCGGCCTTATAAGTAAGGGAATTAACTAGGATAGTTGGGAATATATACAGGTATAACTTAGGTATGGTTAATGAGTATTTTTCAAAATGAGAAGATTGGTAGAATATATCAGTTATTAGTTAAATTTATCATATCTTCTTATCTGTCAAGGTTTCCGTGACTATGGAAGGTCTGGACATTAAAACGGCGCCGACTTCCTAGGTGCATAAAATAACATTTACCATGCTGTTTATAACACCGGATGTCAAACTGTGATGTACATTGTAAAACCAGCGATGAGGGTCATTATCTGACAGTTTGACATTATGCAATTTGATTGAACTAACAACTGTGTTTTTAGCACCTTCCAATTTGCTAAGATTGTCACGGTCTGATTGGATTATAATTATAGATAATTCTCCCGGATTAAACCGGATCATACCGGTCTTCCCTATTCCAACCCTCTGAAACCGAGGTAAATTTCACCACCTGTCAAAATGAAACTAGAGTGAAATCGTAAGTTGCTTTTTTACTACAGCTAAAATAGATTAATGATGAAGATTGACAGAATATTTTTGAATTAGTTGCTAATTAAAAAACATCGTATCCCTAGATATCAAATAATGTGGGAAGACAATGTTACAGTTGACAAAACCCTTGCATCATTCATCGGTTTATGATCAATCTGTACGATCATCAAAAAGTAGATGCGACTTATAGTCGAGTCAACGCTGAATTCCCCTAATCTTAGATCAAAGTAAGGGGTGCGTCTTATAGGCAAGGGCGACTTAAAGTCGAGTATATACGGTAAGTAATTTTCCTTTTTCACCATAATGCTGTCAGTTTCAATCATAAAGATATCAATTATCTACAGATAACGACCTTAGAAAAGATAAGAAAAAAGGGTTAAAACTGATTTATTTTCCATTGGTTGCGAAACAAGTTCTCTAAACAAAGGATAGTTAATTCTAGATTCCACACCCTTGATACATAACTAGTGTTTAGGCCTAACATAGATCATTGAAATGGACAAGTTGTACACTGCAACTGGATCCAACTATTGAAGCTTGTATCCCAAAGTAAGAGTTTGTTTTGAGCTTTCAGACACAAATTAATGAAGCTTGTCTCGTAAATATGTCTCTCAAAGATTTGACCCTCTGTTGGTTTTATTTCTTCTGACTTAGAAAAAAACACTTTATACTGACAGCCTGTACCTTACCCTCACCCATGTGAGGCAGGATTCTGTAGAAAGGTGTGGATCAAGCGTAAATCTGAAGCCCTGCAAAATGGATGTTGTGTGACAATGATCGATTGCAAAACTTTGAATATCTGCTCTGCACACTTATTTTCTATTATAAAATAATTTATACTGGAACAACAGTCCAATGCCTTAGACACTTACTCCATCAACCATGGCTCCAAATTCATCCAGCTTGGTCAACATTTCCTCTATACTGTCATAGAAAACTTGTCTCTGAAATGAGAGTAAAAACATTTTAATAAAACTGTTTACTTCGTTTAAACTCATTTTATATTGTGACAGAAGCTATCAGCTTATTTAATTCACTTTCAATGACTGCTTCCTGGATACTAAACCAGTACTTGCGCCAATTTGAGAAATTTTTATCTTGCATAATGGAGATCAAACCCGGGACCTTCTGTATAAGAAGCCAACGCCCTACCTCTGCACTGCTGTTGCCCTACAAATTTTATAGTAGAAACACCTGTGTATAGAACACATTTTTGGAAAAATGCAGTTCCATATGACAATGGCAATTGCAACAGTCTCCAAAGAAAATAAATAGCATATCAAAAACCGAAAAGTAAATACAAAGCCAATTCCATGTCGTTCCGATACAGTCAACTCGACAGTTCCGGATCACTAATAGATAAAAGATCGTTTTTTCTTGTATTAACCAATTTACAGTAGAAATCAACAAAGGATTTTAATGAAAAATTCTTCCTCTGTCCATTAATACCAATGATTTACCGCTTGTAGTTACCGTTTTTCAGTTTTTGAAGAAAACAAGATCGGGGTCATCGCGACAGTTTCGGATCAAATGTGACAGTTCCGAATCACGTAAATTGTCATATCATTTATGGTAAAAAGGGTTAATTTCACAAAGAGACAATAAGAATAGAAAATAAAATCATCATTTAATACTTTATTTTCATCAAACACATGGCTTGTGCGATTTCCCTTTAAAGAATTATTTTACTTTTTCCTTTAAAGAGGGTACGAGAATGACCGGAAGTAATGTTGAGACGACCCCTATAAAATTAAATAGGTGATCCGAAACTGTCGAGTTCACCTGCCTTCGTTCATCATGCAATTTTAAAATCCCAGACCCGTTTAAGCGTGAAAGTTCTGCATAAATACAATCTATCATAATTTTTCTTACAAATGATATCAATGTTTAGTGCATATTATCTTTTTAAATGAGCGTCTAAATCGCTGAAAAAAATATCGTTGAAATTAGGTCAACTTCCGGTGACTTGTCTCAGTCTCAATTAACCGTTCCAAATTGATTTTGATCGCTTTACCAGACGTGGAAATGTCATATTGGTTTTGTCAAGAGCTTAATGAATATGCTGAATGACTGTTAAGTTTTTAAGGCCAGAATTTCTTCGCATTCATAGAAATTTGACGACAAACATAAGATGATCCGGAACTGTCGATGATCCGAAACTGTCGAGTTGACTGTAGTTTTATCTTACGCATGAGATAACAACCCATGACATTTCACAAATAACAGGGACAGTCGGCACTTTTGGTGTCCGTTGGCGAAAATAAATGAACTGTGAATGGATTTAGGAAACACCAACTCACTTCCTTGGTGGCGTCCATATCTAAATAACCAGAATAATCCACCGCCATTTCACGGATAACAGCATCAGCTGGCATCTGATGTGTCTCCTTTTCCGTCGCAGTGTCTGTCATCTTAGATTTACACCTAAAACGACTGAATTGTGAACTGTTTACTAATTTTTGACAGTTTCTCTGGATAATTTCCTAAATCTCCTTTTTGAAGAGTTACACACAAAGTCACATGACTCCCACGTGACGCACGTTCAACTTTTGCTACAGAAAGACATTTTACATATTCAAAGTACTTTGCGAACATTTGAACTTTGTCAATTGACTTTAACTCATTTCTTATTCCTCTTAAACATTCAAAAGACAATCTTAATCACTAATGGTGAATAACCGTATATACAAAGTTTGAGCCATTCGACGAATTGGTAAACGGGAGCTAACTCGTACAGATATAACGTTATGAGACATACTCGATTACAGTCCCTTGTCTTGATGATTCGCAAAAATGACCCTTTTTCCACGTGTTAAACCTCCGTTTGATTGATTGGTTGATTGATAATTTGATTGATTAATTGACTTTTTATTGATTGGTTAATTGATCTTCCGATTGTTTGACTGAAAATCATTTTGACCAAAAGAGAGCAATTGAATTATTTTGTTCGGTAAAACCAGCACGAACATTTCTTCTTCTTCTTCCATTAATGTACCTGGCCCACTCTGGGGCATTTTCGTACATGAAAGTGCTGTACAAGGTCGTGGTGAGGCGCAAACAGGTGCAGGCTAAAAATAAAACTATGTACATGGAGATGAATCTAGTGCTGCTGCGCCAGGCTCCCCTTGAAGGCCTCTAGTGTGGCTGCTGAGGCAAGGTGCACTGGTAACTGGTTCCAAAGCCGTATTGTGGATGGAAGGAAGGAGAATCTGAGGTAGTCTGACCTGCAGTATGGTACAATGAACCTCTGGGTATGTCCCTTAGTGGCTGTTGTAGCATGGTGGAGATACTGATGTCCTGGGATCGCGATGTGATCATTGATAATTCTGTACATCATGAACAGCTTGGCATGTTGTCTCCTTGTTTGTAGGGTCTTCCATTCGAGTTTTGCGATCATTTGGGAGGTGCTGCTGGTGGTATGGTAATCTCCCATGACGAACCGTGCAGCTCTTCGCTGGACTGCCTCTAGCTGGTTTGTACAGTCTTGTGTGTGGGGATCCCACACTGTGGAGGCGTATTCCAGTGTTGGCCTTACAAGTGTCTTGTATGCGAGAGCTTTGGTGTCTCTTGGACAGCTTGACAGATTCCTCCGGATAAATGTTAGATTGCCATTTGCCTTTTTAGCAGTCATTTCAATATGGGGCTTCCAAGAGAGATCATCTGACAGCATGGCACCCAGGTACTTTCCAGTCCTTGCAATGTTCAAAGTGTGGCCATGGATTGTATAGTCAGCCAGAATCGGTTTCCTCTTCCTTGAAAAGCGTATCACTTCTCACTTTGTAGGGTTGTAGGACATGAGCCAATCACGCTCCCACTCCTGTAGTTTGTCTAGATCCTCCTGTAGAATGGCAGAATCATTGAAGGACTTGATCCTTCGATAGAGGAGACTGTCGTCTGCAAAGAGGCGTGTTGGTGATCTCACTCTATCTGGGAGGTCGTTTATGTACAGGAGGAATAGCAGGGGCCATTTTGACCATAACAGATCAGTAGACAATGCAAACACCATGAATTACAAGTTCAAGCCATTTACAAGATTATTCAAACAATACAAATATATATTCACGTATCTCAATGTACAAACACACATACATAAAGAGACAAGCATTTTAAGCCTATTTAGTTCTTGTAGGCATACAAGGGAATAGTAAGTAACAAATAAGGACAAATTCGTAATAGTAATCCGGTAGATGCAACAGCTCCTACCAGCTAACGTAACGAGGCAGAAAAATTATCCTTTAGAAAATAATAATCCTGTAATAATCAGTTCAGGGAGGAAACTGCTTAACATTAACGTTGTATTCTCTTTTCTATCTCTATTCGCTCTCGATCCAGTTTTAACATTGAAAGAAGGTTCTTTCTACGCACAGCGTTTCTTCTTTTTATTCATTTCAAATGTCGTTTTGAAAAAAAGCATCAATTTGTGACGATAGACAACGTGTCATTATTAAAAAAGGAAAAACGAACATCTAAGTAAATAGGAAATTACAGAGATAGCTTCCTAGTATTTCCCGCCTCCCCAGTCCTTCGGATAAGACTCTAAACCGAGTCCCCGTCCCATGAGTAGCCTGAATTGGCTAATACAAAGACCTAATGTTTATTAGGTCTTTGGCTAATACAAAATGGACGTTAAACCACTAATACATTTGACGCCCATAAATCAATAAATCGCATAACATGAAGGAAAGCATTAACCCTTATAGTGCTGGAACCGACTTCGTGCTTATGCAAGCAGGTTGGATCCAGGCCAGCCGGCATGTAATTTGGCGACCGGCCTTTGATCTTACCTGTTTGCTACTCTGAGAATCTTTCCTCATCAAAATTATAGCAGTTATTTAAGGTTTTGGAAAGCAGACAACACAAAAATCTAGTTTAAAAAAAATAACCAGCACTCGAAGGGTTAACAAACATATTGCACACAATGAGGTCAATCAGATATAAGAATTGTGATTTCCCCCGAAGCAGTACAGCATATATGCGCACTTTGATCTTTAATTGCAGTGATATACTTTGTATTAAGTTTGAAAAAGGCGTACATTGCAAAGTTAGGCACGTTTATTGAAAGAGGGTAAACGAGAAGAGGGTTATCTAGCTAGCTATGAAACACACGAATACGAATATTTTATTGAGACGTAAACTTACAAAGTTTCTTGTCATAACAATAATATTCAAAATATACAAACAAATCAAGGTCACATAGGAAAAGGAAGTGGAATGCAAAGCTGGAGTTGACGTTTACATTACGTTAAATTAAGTGTTTCCGTTCAAAACGGACACAATTTCCGCTTGTAACAAGCTGAAGCTGAATCCTTTTAGAACCAAAGAACTTGCATTAGAAATTCGAGTAGAGCAATTGGCACAATTTCATGATTAAGACTCCTCTTAAATAGGACTCTTTGGTAATCCATTAACAAAAAAGAGAACATATATCAATTTATACGATCTAGCATAACTACGGCATAGTTTTAATCAATTTCGTAAAAAATTACAAATTTACATATCTGTTCCTCACGAGATTTTTTAAATAATTGATTCAATGGAAAGATTTGCAACAGGGATGCAAAGGTAGAGCGCCGGCCTCTTGCACCGAGGGTTCCGGGTTCGATCCCCGTTAGGCGACATGAAAATTGCCGGGACTAGTCCTCAAATCGGCGCGAGTACTGGTTTAGTATCCAGGAAGCAGTCATCGAGAGTGAATTCAATAAGCTTCAAGCTTCCGTCATACTCGATGAAGGCTAAAATGAATACGTTTTAACTAAAAGGAAAAAAAGTATCCATGCGACCAGTTTCTTCTATTCCAACAATGATGTTTTATCTACAATGAAGATTACCTTGAAGTTATATCAATTGTCAATTGCTGTAAATTATTTCAATAATTAAGTCGTGCAGTAAAGAGTCAAACCAGGAAAAGTTAATCTAATGTCACACGACACTTTAACCCTTTCCCAAACAATAACGACATTTGACGACTTTGTTGCAGACGACTTAATAAAACCTTGTGGGAAAAGGAGTAATTGCTCGTAACGAGCAATTTTTCCTTTTCCCACAAGGTTTTCTGCTCTTTCTGAAGAATATTGTTCAATTTCATCACATTTTGAAATGGCGTCTGCAAACTCTTTCAATTTGTTGTTTGGGAAAGAGTTAACGAGATCGATCATGATCTATTTTTGAAAAGCAATTTTAAGTTCATCAATACGATGAATTCTTTTGTAACGGGACACTAATGATATATTCAAACGCAATATAGGCCCCATGTGGCGTAGTTTCTAGAGTACAACACTTGAAATCGCATAACCTTATTCTTCGTTGGTTCAAATCACGTAAATTTTGAATTTCATCAATCTGAACACATCGGGTTTATCCAATGAAAACAAGTGTATTTCACGGCTCACGGAAATACCCGAGTAGTTCCGATTGGAATTTCATGCGAGTTCGTTTCCCTGTTAACTAAAGAAGTACCGATGGTCCTACCCGTCTTGTCCAGCCCCTATGTGCAGTAAATCTTGAGGTCTTCCTCCATCCATTTTGGACCAGGTATCTAAATATAACTGAAATATTGTTGAATGGATGTAAAACCGTTACGAACAGATGAACTACAACATAAGCGCTTTAAAACGGTACCCGCTTCATACGGAATAATGTTTAAATGACTTTCCATGCAACCTATGATTTCGGCACCCCTCGTGACGTTGGTTTTAGATAAACAATGACGAATTGTAAGGCAGATACCCCGTTTAGAACTAATATTGATTCGAATAGAAAAAAAAGACGAAAAAAAGAAAGAAAAAATGTCCTTATATACCGTGGATACATTGTAATAAAACGACAAAAACTCGCAGAGTGTAACTTTAAAATCAATCTATTGTTAACCAACCATCTTCCATCTGTACAACCATGTAATACAGACCATGGTAATCGTTTCTGTGTCAGTATCTGATTTAATCATTTATAAGCCAGGAAAATAGTTTTTTAAAATAACTTAACATTTGTCATGGTTGAAACTTTATGATAGCCGTCAGTAACCACGCTTTCCACAGTAATTGAGTTCGCGTAAACAGTCTTACTGTCTTTTATGATACAATTTATGAGCCATGAAGCAAGCTAAAAGTTGTTTTGCATTTTATCTTTTTTTATGTGTTCATCTGTTGACTATGATCTGCATTCAAAGCCAGCATTGCCATAATTGAAGGGTCCTACGTGGCCCAGATTTTAAGGTGGCGACTTTCTAGTATTTCCCACTTCTCCAGTCCTTCGGATGAGACTTTAAACCGAGGTCCCGTCCTATGAGTAGCCATTGGGTAATACAAAATGGACGTAAAACCACCGATATTATCAACGCAGGTAAATTAATGAATCACATACTATAGTGCTGTAACCGACTTTATACTTATACAAACAGGTTAGATCCAGGCCAGCCGCCAAGTACATTGTTCAGTGTGACTTCGATTTTTTTGGGGGAAAAAGGCATGATTTTAAAGAAATTTCAATTTTGGAAGGTGCCTTTAATAGGCTCCTGTTATACAAAGCAAAACGGCCCTGTAAGGCCATCCAAAAGCAAGTCTAACTATAAAAGCGATGAAAGGCGATAATGATGGTTTCACAATGTTTAAAGAAAATGCAGCCTTTCAGTTGCTTTAAAAGTAAGAATTGAAACTTAGCGGTTGAATCACCTTTTTAATATTCGTTACTCACAGAACAAGATATGTAAGGTAGCCCCCTTTAATACGGATCAACTTACTTGATTTTATACTGGCTGATCTTGATCCGCACCTTTCCGTGAAAGCAATGTACAGATACAGACAACTTCCCTGACGATGTCATAATAAATGCATGTCTGTATTGAAAGAAATTACAAACGTAATTGACCGACTTCTGTGTTATACTAAACCCCCAATAAGTATGTATAATTACGGTGGCATAGAGGTGACATGTATGGGATTTTTTCTCTTTTCTCAAAAAAATAAGTCGAAATAACGAAAAATTAAGTCGTAATTTCGAGTTAGTAAGTCGAAATAACGAGATAACTAAGTCGTTATTTCGACTTACTAACTCGAAATAACGAGATAGTTAAGTCGTTATTACGAGTAAGTTAACAAATCAGATTACTCACTCTTTAACTTAAAGTATAATGTACCCGCGTGCGTACAAATAACAGGAGTGGTTAACATTGCGTCACTCTGTACGTCACTTCACATGAATTTGCTGAATACAACGAACCATCTGATTGGACAACTAACTCGTTATAACGTCTTAACTATCTCGTATTTCGACTTACTAACTCGAAATAACGACTTAATTATCTCGTTATTTCGAGTTAGTAAGTCGAAATAACGACTTAGTTATCTCGTTATTTCGACTTACTAACGTTATTTCGACTTTTTTTTAAAAAAACGAGAAGAAAAACGGAAACATGTCACCTCTATGCCACCGTATATAATGCATTTTTTAGTGAATATGCGAATCTATAAATCTATAAACCATTCATTATGTAAAATGCTTGCTATTGAAGGGAACTCGTTCGTTCTTATTGACAAACAACCGTCTGTGTTTGCACAATTTCTTTTTATTCATTTTTGATTAATTCATTACGTATGTGGGATTAATTTTGATTTGAGGAGGAACGAACAACCTATTTGCTGTTTTGAATTAATCAACCAATGAAAGGTAGGATTTGTTCGTGTAATTTGATTCTGTATTGGATAATATATGTAAAAAACTAAAATTAATTGCTCTAATGACTAGCGCTTTACTAAAGGCAATATTTCTTTTACGACGTTTGAAGACTGTCTAGCACGAGCAATTGCACATTTTTTTTTTTTTTTTTTTTTTTTATCATAACAAGAAATGTCCCCAGTAGATTGAAGGCTTAGTGTAAGGCAATTGTTGGTTTAAAAAACTTTACCACCTGCAGACGACCTTTCTTTTACTTGAAGCAGACGACTTTGAAAAAGCTTTGTAAACATGTGAAAACCCTTTCAGTTCTGTTGTTGTGATATGTGAATAGATTAAAAAGGCATTGTGGCAAAAGGAGAAGTTGCTTATGACAAGCAATTTCTGCTTTTGCCAAAACCCTTTTTGAAGTCGTCTGCTGCAGTACACAAATATGTGGCGTTTGTTGGTAATGTGTTAAATTAATAAGTTTTTTAACAAAGCTTTTGGATTTGAAAAAATATATTGATTCACCGTATACACGCCCTAAAACTTAATAAAGAACTATTGTTACTCCCAATTACTATACCATTCAATGTGTATTATATAACAGTACAGATGGTACACAGTTTTAAAGAAAATGAAATTTTAACTTCCAAATTTACTCCTTTTTGTGAACAAACATACTTGAAGTAAAATTATCCCGGAGTGTAGACTCGGTTTATTCATAACTGATTTATAACATTCATTGGGTGTGTGCAGGGTTGAAATGACGTATCTTTAGTCGTGATTTTAAAATGAATAAATAAAACAGCGATGTATGGTTATTGATAAACACTTTTTATGACACCCGTATTCATATATTCAGCGTTCGTAATTACCTATATAAACTAAATATGTAAACTGAAATGTATCCACAAAATGTGTTGGTACATCGTGTGTTGGGATGCGTGAAGTCATACGAACAGTTGCGAGACTATTCTATGATAATGTTTTACGTGAAAATAAAAAAAATGAAAAAAAAAATGTTCTGTTCTATTCTTACTATATTTTGGAAGTGTCTCGAAATGCAATAGGACGGGGGAATGGAGGCGGAAGTTCTTTTTCAACTCTCATGTTTTTATCATAGACATAGACATTTATTCAGGTACATAGGCCACTGGCCCATTATACAGAGTAACACAATACACAACATTTCAATGGGGAGTGAGTAAATGCATCTATGACATATGACATAAAACATTAAAATAATATGTTACAACATGCATTTAGACATGTCACTATTCTTATTGGCGGCAGTTGTTCCCTCTAAGACACCCTGAGTGATAGACAGAAAAACTACTATACAACCTAGCCTAGACCGATCTGGGTCCAAGGCCTTGCGATATTAATAAGCTTTCGTTGAAAGAGGCATTAACCCCCTTCCAAATAAGTCACGATTCATTATGGAGGTATTGACTTTTTTAAAGCACTCTTTGTAATAGATAGAGAGCAAAACGACTTGAGAACATAGAGAAAAACTGGTTTGGATCTAAGGCTATACACTATGATTAAGGTTAAGTTGAAAATGGGTTCAACTACCCCCCACCCCCACCCCCCTACCCAAGAAAAAAACCAAAACAACAAAAAACAAAAATAACATAAATCATACTTTGGCGTGATGGGCTAATTGTCTTTAAGTGGATTATGTTTTGTTGGTGATATGATTAAGTTGGGTTGAGTAGTTTCATTTATTTCGGAATTTAAGCATGTCGCTCTTGGCTTTATGCGTAGTAATTGTTCAATCCTCGTTGGAGGTGATGCATCCATTTGCATAATGACAAGTTCAATACAGTGGAAATGTTTCGTTAATTTGTTCATTCGAATCATTTTGATTTGGGTCAGTCGCATTTACCTTGAGGGTGTTTATGTCTAAAATCTCTTTAAAGTGATGCATCTGTTGGGATAATGACAAGTACATTAAAGTCGGAAGGATTCGAAAATTTGTTGTTGATTATTTTTTAATTTGGATCAGTTCTTTTTTCCTTTTATGGGGTTAATTGGTTCATTCATGCTCTTTAAGGTGATGCATCCGATGGGATAGTTTCGGGTTTTCTTGTCAAATTTGGTCAGTCATATTTTTTAAGGGGGGTCAATGGTCAAATTATCTTCGAGATGGTACATCTTGTGAGATAATGACACGGTTCAATAAAGTAAAAATGTTTCGTCTGTTTATTCTTTTTATTTGGGTCTGTCATATTTTCCTTCTCGGGGTATTGAGTTAATTTTCTTTAAGGTGATACATCCGTCGAGGCAATGCCAAGTTCACTAAAGTAGAAGATTTCGAAAATGTTATTGTTTGATTTTTTTCTTCATTTTGGGTCGGTCGTATTTTCCTTTGAGCGGGTTTAATGGTCAAATTATCACCGAGATGGTACATCTGGTGGGTTTGGTAAAAAGTTCAATAGTGTGAGAAAGTTCAGTCAACCGTTAATTCCATATCTATAATTTACCAATTAACCGAGTCATGAAAAAGATGACCATGGCAACTTGAGATAAGAATATTCTTTAAACGTATAATAAAACATTTGAGAAGAATTACATGCTTACAATAGAAAATCAATCACACTCGAACAAGTATTGACGTGTAACGAAATGCTCGTGTAAAATTACATACATACATGAGAAAATAAATCGCACTCGGTCCAATGGGCCTATAACTAACATTAGCGGAATCTATACCACGACTAGACCCATATAAAGTGTGAGAGAGCATAGTATACAGGTTTCACTGTAAACGAAAATGTCATATGAAAACCGCTTTTATAAAAAGATAACTGAAAATAAGACAGACTATTCTACTATTATTATCATTACCTTGTATAAAGTTCGGCTCTTTTTCTTTGGAACTATTTAGTAAACGGCTTTGCTATCTTACGGGGATAATTGAAACAAGCACACATTTTAATTTGGCTGGTTGGTTGGTTGGATAAGGGTGTTTGTCTCTTACCACTTACGAAGTACTTCCGGGTCGTAGTACCAAAAGTAGTCCATTTAGTAATTTTGAGGTTCGACTTGTGTGCATAGAGTTTCTAGTAAGAGATGAGCTGCTAGTACACTGATGAGTTTCCTGTATGGATGATAGTCCTGCAATGCTCTCAAAGTTTGTTTTGATTGCCTATTGCAGGACTATTTGTTTGGGATGTATGAACACAAATGCTGGTACCCCGGCCAGGTATGACTGGTTTTCGGACGGTTCTAGTACACTTTGCTCCATAGAAAGAAGACGATTGATGTGTTCATTTAATTACAATTTTTGAGAGTTTAATGGACCAATTTGATGTTTCAGCATATAGCTTTGGGCAGAGAGCACCATTCTTTATTCAGCATAGCAAATAACTGACTTAACATCGGAGTTAAAGGACATATAAAATATCAAGAAACATGTGTATGACCTTTTACAATGCCAAGACAAGAGTATTACGTGTACATTAGTGGTGGCATTGTGACATGAAAAGCCAGTTTTGCGTCGTTGAAACGTAAGCTCTGGTTTGCAGATTTATAGGAACAGATCTAACGAACGTTTATATGTATGGAATTTCGTTTGGTTGCAATATAATGCTTACATTACGAGTGCATGGTATCAAATGGTATGCTATTAAAGTCAAATAAAACCGGTGATTCAAAGTAATTATCGTTTAGAGTGACGTGAAATAGTCAGAGGAATGTACGTTCTGGACCAACAACGAAATCCCCTACCCTCTCTCATATGCATTAAAACTATTTGATACTAACATACTGATTGCATCGGTTTGAGGAAACTATTGTGCCAAAAAAAGAGATGGTTAAAAAAAGAATCATTGATTATGTTTCAAACAGTAAAAGATGCCTCTGTTATTTGCAATCTTGCAAATAGTGATGTTGACTTATTCAAGTAAATTATAAAAAAAAATGTTATAATACAGTAGGCAAGATCAGAGTAGAATCTAGTAGAAACGAATGGAATATTGTCATGTATGGAATGTAATATTGTAAAGTAGGGAATGGAGAATTGTAAAGTAGGGAATGGATAATCGTAAAGTAGGAAATGGAGTATTGTAAAGTAGGAAATGGAGTATTGTAAAGTAGGAAATGGAGTATTGCAAAGCAGGAAATGGAGAATTGTAAAGTAGGAAATGGGGTATTGTAAAGTAGGAAATGGAGAATTGTAAAGTAGGAAATGGAGTATTGTAAAGTAGGAAATGGAGTATTGTAAAGTAGGAAATGGAGTATTGTAAAGTAGGAAATGGAGAATTGTAAAGTAAGAAATGGAGTATTGTAAAGTACGAAATGGAGAATTGTGAAGTACGAACTGGAGAATTGTAAAGTAGGAAATGGAGTACATGTATTGTAAAGTAGAGAATGGCGAAATGTAAAGTAAAGAATAATAGAGTCCGCTACTAGAAAATTGAAATCAAAACATCGCGTTTCTTTTGCAATTTCACATGTCATGTCCAGTCATTATCAAGTGGTTTAGTTTTACATGTACGCGACATCCCGGTAGAATCGCTTCACCCTCTGTCACGTATACACACGTAATCTCCACGTAATCGAAACTTGTCGTCTTTCCAAAAAATATTTTACAATGACAGGGTTGTGTAACAATTATATAGTCTGCAAGTTATATGAGTAATTTGGATGCATCCATATAGGTATAATTTACGTAATAGGCACAGTGTATTGTCCGCATGGTCTTTCAAACAAAATGTTTTGCAACAATAGTATATTCCATAGGTAACACGAGTCTTATGGCATTGTCCTATAAAGTATACGTATTGTATACATGAAATCATTAGACTGGTCTAGAAAAATGTTGCTTTTAATGAATCCGCGGTAAATGTCAATATGATGACATTGAGCCAATGGCCTACTCCTTATAACTTATTTATCATTTAAAAATCGAAGGCATACTTTTGATATTGTATTAAGCAAACTCTCTTAAACACAACGAGAAAATTTATTTAATCCAAGGTTTCTTTATGATTTGCGTTTGTATTTAGCCGTAATTTGTTCTGTCTGTGGTTGCTAAAACCAAATTTAATTGTATACCTAAAGGGATTGTTTGTTATGTCTTCTCTTCATGGTACTTTGGCTAAAATAGGATGAAATTTTGGTATATCATTGGTTGATATTAGAGTCAGAACCACGTAGAAGCCAATAATAAATTGTGACACTATGGTTAACACTTTAACAGGAATATTAGCCGCTTGTAAGCAAATATGTGTGACCAAGTCAAACAAATGTATAGTAGACTAAGTCAAATATGAACCGTTAAAGTGTAAGAAAAAGAAGTCCGATAAAGGATTAAGATTGCTTAAAAAATAATATTGTCAGTTTTGAGCTACAACCGATCAACTTTTAGGCTGCATTTAGACTGCTACATATTCAAAACTTCTTAGCTAAGGAATTAGAAGTACATTCCACGCAGGTATACAGTGAAACCTCGTTTATTCGGACCCCGATTATCCGGATGTCTCGCAACCTGAACGAAATTGTAAGGGAACGGAATTTTAGTGCAGTAATTTGCCTAACTAATTACCAAACAATAACGACATTTGACCAGTTTGTTGCAGACGACTTTTGAAAACATTGTGGGTAAAGGAGAAATTGCTCGTGACGAGCAATTTCTCATTTTCCCACGTTTTCCGTCATATCAGAAGATTATTTTTGAATTTCATCACGTTTTGAAATGTCGTCTGCAAACTCTTTCAACTTGTGACGGTCGAAAATATGGCGTTTGGTAAAGGGTTATAAGTATACACGTGCATATAGACCGTTTATGTCTTAATGTGTATAAGACCTGGTCCTGCTTCATTAGTCCAGATGATTCCTTAATCCGGAAATTATGTTTGGAATGGACGTCTTCGGATTAACGAGACATCACTGTTTATCAAAATCGTCTTTTATTGACGTGTAAGCTATCGGCATCTGTATTTGTGTGCTAAATGCAAAGTTTGTAAGATTTGCTGTCGTTTAACTCTTTCATGTTTCGTCACACGATACTCATATATGCTATGCATTGTAGTTTGGAAAAAATAGTAATTGCAGCTTATAACATTGAGGGAATATTTATGTATACGGAGCAGATCTTGTATATTGCAACTGGCGTCTGTATTCTTTTGTATTTTTTGCGCTAAATGCAAAGTTGTGTAACATTTGTTGTCGTTTAACTATATCATGTTTGGTCACACGATACCGATATATACTATGCATGGTAGTTTGGACGTACAGTAATTGCAGCTTATAACACTGAGGGGACCTTAACACGAAGCAGACGAACTAAGGCGCCTGTAAAGGTTTTAACTTTACTTATTTCAAATAGTAGGCATGTCGGTAACACTTTGCCATTGGCATTACATGAATTTACGGCATATAGCAAACATTACAAAAACAATAGAGAACATAGCTGATACAAAACTCATGCGATGTTAAACTACAACAAACAAACACATCGACTGATGAACTCATTACTATGAGCTATATACAAAACGCATCCTTCCCAAAGTACAGTGAACCCTCGTTTATCCGGACACCGATTATCCGGATGTCTCGCAATCCGAACAAAATTGTAAGGGAACGGAATTACTGGACCAGTTTATTGCGGACGACTTTTGAAAACATCGTGGGTAAAGGAGAAATTGCTCGTGACGAGCAATTTCTCCTTTACCCACAATGTTTTCTGCCATATCAGAAGATTATATTTGAATTTCATCAGGTTTTGATATGTCTTCTGCAAACTCTTTCAATTTGGGACGGACGACAATTTGGCGTTTGCTAAAGGGTTATAAATATACACCGCTCATACAGACCGTTTATGTCTTAATGTGAATAAGAACATGCTCTGGTTCATTAGTCCGGATTATTCGGTAAACCGGACATTTTGTTGGGAACGGACGTGTTCGGATAAACGAGGGTTCACTGTACACTATTAGAAACCTGACAAACAAATTGACTCATGTGAAGGTGACCAGGGCTTATAAAGCAAATGCCTTCTTCCCCAAACCTTCTCAAATGAACACAACCAGCATTTTCTTTACGAGGCGAAGTGTTTAGATATGGGTTACTCTAAGTTACATGTTAAAGGGAAGTCTTGATGAAGAACACAACCAGTTGTTTTTGCCTACTATGCGAAGTGTTTAGATATGGATTACTCTAAATTAATAGGGAAGGCTCGATTTGCATGTTTCTGTGCTACATTTACATTTTATTAGGTTTCCTTTTCAATTTCTCCACCAGCGGTTTTGTCTCTTTATAGCTTTATAGTTATAGTAAGTTTCTGACACAGGTCCCATGTAGGTCCTTTCGTGAGTGCCGTACCAACATGTCTATTTCTTTGTGAAGGCTTTACTGGATACGCCAATACGAACGCTAAGGCCCTGAAGTGACTTGCCAAAGGGCATTCCAACGGAAACTGAGGTCTCTGTGGTGCTTGAATCCGAAACCATCGGGCACTGGTTCTCCACCTTAACCACTGAGGCACACAGCACACCTTGTCATCCTGCATGACATTACCAGAAACGAGGTGTCTTGCATGACCCAGTGGTTAATGTGGGGGACCTAAAACTCGGCTTCTTGCCCTACTGATACCTCTGGTTTCGTGGGAGTGACCTTTGGTAAGTCCCTTTTATAAAAGCTCTAGCCTAAATATGATGGATCTAGGAAAAGCCGTTGCATAACTGAAAAAAATGTTGATACGGCGTGAAACACCATGCAAACAAACCGGGAATAAACGACAAAATGGCACAATATTGGGCTTATAGGCTAAGTCGTTACACATGGGATGTTCTTAGATAATAAACAACTTTCCTGCCCTTGGAAATGATTCAACGAAAGAACGTTTGAACACGCATTGAAACCATTGTGACAAATGAAGAATTTGCTCAGAATGAGCAAATTCTTCATTTGTCGCAATGATTTCAACTACCGGATTCTGCAGAGGGGGTTTTAGATGTCTGAGTTATACAAAGCGCTAACGAACCGCGAAATAGATATACTGTATGTATATATCTTCTTTCCGTTCAACCGTATCAGTTACGTTTGAACGTTGCCACCTGATTCATTTTATACCCGGAACAAACGCAGTTATATAATAATGAATTGTTCGTGTCGGAGTCACGTTTTCCCAATAAAAATCAACGAGCAGAGACAATGTGCTGTATCGTTTATTTATTGGGTTGTTTATTGGATTTTTACATAATGTCAACAGTGTTTCACATGTTGAACGATTCTTCTTTTTCTTCATCATGTGGGTTTTAAGGACATGTTCTACAGTTTTATAAGAAAATAATTCTTTCAAAGAATTTTCTAAATTTTTAATATGTTAATTAAAATTATATTGTGAATTCAAAAATGAAAAGAAAAATGCAGGTCGACGAGTTAGTTTTTTCGTAAAATGACAGATTTCATAGTTACAGTTTGGGGCAAAAAGGTCAAAATGACCATACCATCTTCAAAGGTAAAAAAATAATTTCTGGAATGATTATTAACACAAAAAATATGAATTCATATATTCGATACTTAATAAATCAATGTTTTTTGTAAATTTTTACTATCTGAACAATTTTTGTGATCCAAATCAGTTTTTCAAATTTTAGTATTCGTCAAAAAACAATGACAATTGATATGTATATTACAAATAAATGAAGATATCTAAAAATTCCTTTCAAAGAATTTTCTTATCTTGAAATACAAAATGCCAAAAAAAGTATATGTTGACGAGTTCCATGGTAACCATATTTGAAAAAACCTTTTTACAACGATTTAGATAACTTTAAACGTGAACAGTAGAAGCTGAGGGCTTAATTTGCATGAGAAATATATAATAATGTTAATAACCTTTTGAAGTTGGATGGATAATATGATTAATCTTTGAAAAAAAATCGCATACAGTAAAATTCATCCGAATAAAAAGTTTATCCGATTACTATGTAAGTACCTCTTCGGTAACAGATTATTATCTCCCTTGGATGCGCAGATGATGTGCGCAGATAAAACTACCGAGAACGTCCTTAAGTCGCGTCAACATTATTTCAGTTGTGTTGCACTACCCGGCTCATAATGATGGAGGAAGACTCAATTCTTGATTACAAATAAGGGCTGGTCAAACAGGATAGAACCATCGGTATTGGTTTGGAAACTGTCTTTCTCGAAAATCAAAATATGCCCACCGAGATTTGAATCCATTCGGAGATTGGCCATACGCTTTCAATTTCTATTCACAGCATTTAGGCCTCAAGAATACATGGTATAGATATATATATATATATATGTATGTTGCTATGCGGGGTGATTCTTCCAGTAGCTAGTTATAATGGTAAAATCCAATGGTTTAAATTTGTTTTTTGATAGTTCAAAAGTAAATACGATGGTTTTTGTTTTCAACATCACATATACTTTATATTATTATTCATTTAAATTTATATTGTGACAAGATGTCTATACTCTTACCACTTAGCCGCAGAGGCCTCTGATCCCAATCGAACAAGTAATGGGACTTTTGTTTCACAATGATGACAACCTCCGACTGAGATACTGTTGAAAGCGAACTTGAATCTTGCATCTAAATATCAATGCCCTACACCTTTCCGTGAAACCAAAGTCCAATCACTTGCACTCAAAAATGTGGAAACATTTGTTAAGTGCTTACATGCAGATCTCGATCAGATTGAAAACATTTGCAATAGGAACAGAACAGAACATACATTGTATTTGGCAAGTACATGGTACATATTCATGTTCTCATACAAATGTAATCTTGATATACGGCCGCAATCATTATCTCAAGTCTCACACTCTTTTGCTATTATCCTACCATCTCTCTATCTCCGTCCCTCCCCCTCCCTGCTCTCTTTCACACACCATAAACAGACCATTCACATACACACATATATAAATAGATATCATGAATGTAACTAATTATTTCAAATGAGGCTGATATACATTAACATCAATTCATACGGAAACGTTATCTGGAAAACAAAATAAATAAGCATCTACAGTTAATTGTGAATATTATTAAAACGAACAGATAATGCGGAATTGCTGATCTTACTATGCGCTCTCATCCTCAGAGATAGATTCAAACGGCTCATTTAACATCATCAACTTAATCAATCCTAAATATGCGCATGTTAAAGTCTGGTCACGACCCAATCGAATGTAGACAAGGCAATTATGATAATGTCGCGAGCGTGTAGCGGATCAATTAGCATACAGACCAAGTCATCGCAAATGTTGTTGTTGTTGTGTGGTTTCTTTATGCTGTTTAACTCTTTACCAAACGCAGCATTTTCGTCTGTTCAAAGTTGGAAGGGTTTACAGACAACATTTCAAATTGTGATGACATTTGAAAATAATCTTCTGATAGGACAGAAAATAGTGTGGGAAAAGGACAAATTGCTCGTTACGAGCAGTTACGAGCAATTTCTCCTTTTCCCACAATGTTTTTCAGAGTTGTCTGCAACAATGTGGTCAAACGTCATTATTGTTTGGTAATGAGTTGATAAGTATATCGCGCCATCGTGCAATGTTTATGTTTCAATCGATCGATACCATACCTGAGATAAGGAGGTTCTGACCAGAGTTACCTACCTGTGCTGGTTTCAGACACGAAACGCTACAAACAAGAGGCAGCATAATGGTCCTAAAAAAGATAAATACGTTTCTCTTCTTAGCGTATTGTCTGAGAAATTTGATCGCATAGGTACAAACACGTACCTGCGAAATTGAGCATCTATTGCTCTCGATGTGATTCCAAAATCATGATACGTTGTAATAGTCTTTAATTCGATTGATCGTTAGCGTAGAGGAAAATCGCTCTGAGAATCTGGAACATGTACAGTCAAACACATAAAGAATAAAGAAATATTAGCTCTTTGTTGTAGTGTGAACAAACTGTACAGGTTGGTCCGGGCGACATTTTGTTACAAGTAAGCTCTTAGGTACATTTTCTTTAGTCGGGACATGCTTACTAATCAGACGTACAACATATTTCAAGTTTGATCGATCGATACAGAGATGAAAGCGTTTTTTTTTTGTGTACGTTTTCAAATTGAATTACATTGTAAAGGTAGCAATTTAGACAGACTTTTTTTGTATGCCAAAATTAACGAAAGTAAAGAAATGAAACTAAATAATTCTAGCTCAATCTATTCAAATTTTCAGCCTGATAAGGCCTTCATCAGGCGAATCTTTATTTCCAACTACATTTTGATAAACAAAAATGTAGTAGGAAATAAAGATTTTCCTGAAGAAGGCCTTATCAGGCTGAAAATTTGAATAGATTGATCTAGAATTATTTAGTTTTATATTCGTTCCCTAAGGGACATTTTTGACATTGAAAAGAAATGAGATAATAATAGAATTACGCGGAAAACATTTCAAGCCATCTGCGGTGTCTGTTTTAAGAAAAGAGGCTTCGGCAATGCCAAGATACAAAGGGTTCATACACTCTTCAGGAAAAAGTAGGGAGGGGAACGAATAATCGAATATTCGGTATTACTTCATGGTTATTCTTGGCTGTATCTATCTATGTATCCATCTGTCTGCTTTCTCGCTCCGCGTCTCTCTCCCTCTCTCTCTTTCTTGCGTTCCCTCTTTCTCTCCCGCTATATCTATTTCTTTTTATCCATTCCCTACCTATCTATCTCCTCTCTCTGTCTCTCTGTCTCTCTGTCTCTCTGTCTCTCTGTCTCTCTGTCTCTCTGTCTCTCTGTCTCTCTGTCTCTCCTCTCTCTGTCTCTCTCTCTCTGTCTCTCTCTCTGTCTGTCTGTCTGTCTGTCTGTCTGTCTGTCTGTCTGTCTGTCTGTCTGTCTGTCTGTCTGTCTGTCTCTCTTTCTCTCTCTTTCTCTCTCTCTCTCTCTCTCTCTCTCTCTCTCTCTCTCTCTCTCTCTCTCTCTCTCTCTCTCTCTCTCTCTCTCTCTCTCTCTCTCTCTCTCTC